>RJWH01001348.1:0-21815 GCA_004363575.1 Solenodon paradoxus | reverse complement strand
CTGTTGGACTAGGGACTCTAGTTTCTGCATTGTGACCTGAGAGGTGGGGTGGCGGTGGCTGGCTTGCTTTCTCAGCTCTCCTCACGGCGGTTCCCTGGACCTGCTCTGCCTCACCACACCCATGTTCAAAATCTCTTTCCTGAACTGTGCTTGTTTAGTCTGTCGATGTGAATTAAACCAATTAAACCTCCTCTCTATTCCACAAATAGCAGTTTCTCTTTTTCGTTTATTTATTTATTTATTTTTTTAAGGAAAGGTGCAGGCAGGAATGAAGGCCAGTAGGCAGCCAGGCAGGAAGAGGGAGGAGGAAGAAACATTTAATTTAGTTGTTCACACAGGTTGTTTATTCCCCAGCCCCTCACCCCTCACCCACCTGGGACTCTGAACCCAGGGGCGTAACCCACGGGCTTGCTCCTTTGGAGGTGATTGACTTAGCCACAGGGGCACACGCCGCTCTCTCTGTCTGTCTGTCTGTATCTCTCTCCATCCTTGGGATGTATGTGGACTGTGTTCCTTTGGAAGCAGCTGACCCAACCACGACTGCACCAGGGCGTGCTAGCAGTTTCTTTTTCATATATTTAAGAAAATTTTTCATTGAGGTAACATTGTTTTACAACACTGTTTTAGGAGTAGTTTCATACCACATCAAATATATAACACATGTACGCAATGCTGAAATTCTAATAGTCTCCCCTACTGTCTGTTGGACTCCCATTACCCTTTTCTTCCCCCACCCACTTCCTCTCTGGTGACCTCAGTTCTGTGGTCAGAATTGGTGGGTTTGCTGTTGTCTTATATGTTTCTTTATATGCCACTTATGAGTAAAATCATTCGATATTTGTCTTTCTCCTTTTGACTAACTTCACTGAGCTTAATGTCCTCTTGTTCCATCCAGGTTGTTATAAATGGCAGAATTTCTTTTTCTTTTCTTTTTTTTTTCAGCTGAGCATTTGAATAGTATTTCACTGTACATATAAACCATACCTTCTTTATCCATTCATCTGTCATTGGCCACTGGGATTTTATGTCCTAGCTATTGTAAATAATGCTGCAATGAATGCAGGGGAGAAGTTTCTCTGTTAGCCCTGTTACTTTTAGGGAGAAATAAGATTTTTTATTACTCGAAATGCATGTGCGTGCATGTTACACAGCGGTGGGAGCAGGATAAGATGGGTAAAACCTTTTTTAAAAAATTGTAATCAAACAACATTGCATTATAACGTTATATACATTTCATTATAAGTCAGCATTCTAGATAAACATCTGTATTATAAGACATTAGCTTTATCACAAACTGTCCAGTTCTGTCCTTCATCCTACAATTGACCTCTTTTATCCCATTGCCTACCTTGCTCCCTTCCCTTCTGGTAACTGTTACTGTGGTCTTACAGACTAGAAGTCTTTTTGTTTGATAGGGTTCATTTATTTGCTTGATTTTTCTATACACCACATATGAGTGAAATCATACCATGTTTGCCTTGTTTCGACCAGTGAGCCAAACTTTGATGGAGGTTTCTGACCTCAATAAAGTTTCAGTCTGTGACAGAAGAGAAGATGATGAGATAATAATGGCATGAGACAGATGAGCCTAACCATTGAATTAGTGCCTGAGAAAATCGTTGTCACATAAGATGCAGAGGGCAAAAGAATCTTTTGGGGGCGGGCACTGGTGGTTGGGAAGACCGTGGAGAGTATAGGTGGAGTTAGATGCAGAGAGGGAAGCTGTTGGAGAGGACTGAGGTCAGGTTGAATCAAGGGTGTGCTTGTGCAAGAACCACGGGGTGGGAGGCCTGAAGGGAGGCAGGAAGGGCCAGTGGACCTTTCGGTGTTGAGCAGTGGTTGCTGTGACAGGCTCTTGTGGCTTTCAAGCAGCGATAGGCGGGCAGGGAGTGCGAGTGGGTCAGGAGGAGATTGAAGGGGAGCTGTCAGTCAGCAGGGAAGTGTTGCATCTGCCGGAAGAGAAGCTCAGAACTGGGGTGGGGAAAATGACAGGGGATTTGGAGGTACCAGGGAGGTTCATTCCCATGTTTTGAGACCGGGCAGCTGGGAGAATGTTGGCGTCCTGCTTTCAGTAGAGAAGTGAAGTGTGGTAGTTCAGCCTTGGGTAAGAGGGCGAGGCCTGTGCTCCCCGCCTGCTGGCTCCTGGGATGACGAGATGCCTCAGAGGAAATGCTCACCGGGGAGCTGTAAATGTGAGGCTGGAGGGAAGCCTCTGGGAAGAACCAGCCTTGGACGCCTAGGACAACCTGCTTGAGGTTTGCACTTGAATGAATGCAGCTAAGAAGGTGGAGGAAGAAGCCCCAACAAGTGAGCTGAAGAAGAATTTGAAGGCGGGAGTGGCTGGCAGGTCAAGCTTAGCAGTTTCGGGGAAGGTGAAGTCATCATCTTTGAGAAGCCTTTCAGATTAACCCATATTCCTCTGCCTCCCACACAGGCTGTCACACCCAACTGCTTTCTGCTCTGGGTCCTTCTTCATTTTTCCTAAACATTCAGGCAGAGCTTGTCAGTGGCCCATGATTGGTTTTCTCCCCATGTCATCTCCCTTCTGAACTGTAGATCTAGGTGTTGAGTGCAGAGCCCGACGTAACTCAGGCCTCAGAGAACCCAGCTCATGAACTCCCTGGTGCTGGATGAGAGTGCAATCATCCAGACTCTTGAGAGCTGTCTTAGTCTCTCCCAGTCAGCATGAATTCCTTGCTTGACCCCTGAACATTGTATCAGGAGTTTTTCTCCAAAAATGTGGATCATTCCACTGGGGAACAATTTTTTATGGTTGAAAAAATTTCCATGTAGTGCTTCCCAAATCTCCAGTTAAGCAGATTGTATATTTAAGTGCGCAGATTTTTCCACAAAATGTCCTTAGACTCTGTGTGCGAAAACCAGTTTTGTTAGAAACACAAAGAAGCGCTTGTAGAATTAATAAAGCTAACAGATTGCTGGTGTCATATTAAATTCTGATTACTTTTCACCAAATGTAACTAGACATTTTGTTCTTTGAAATGAGCTGTTTTATTGTGTCTTTTTTTTTTTTAGGGGGTGCATCCTGTTCTTTATGGACTTGAATCTAGCTATTAAGAACAGGGGAAAACAGGCACACCTTTGTGGTTCAGAAGACTTGGGAAGCTAAGATGCAGACCATATAAATCCCAAGGACCCGGGTTTGCAACCCAGGACTCGGGGAAACAGGCAAACAAATATTCAAAATCAAACAACAAAATTTAGGGGAGAACAGTAGAGTGGTCCCAAGGCTGCGGTTAATAGCACTGCAGTACCACAAGGGGGCCAGCAGGTGGTAGCAGAAAACAGGGCCCGATTTCACACTTGACTTGCCTTTGACTTCCAGCTAAGACCTAAAACCTTTAGAGCAGTGAGATGTGATAACAGTTCAGTCCAAATTACTTTTCTTATAAGGAAATCAAGACTCATAAGAGCACTAGATACCTAACACCAAAATAGTGTTCATCAGTGTTCATCGATTCAGGCCTTTGGAATTAGAATCCTTTAGAGAAAGACGGGAATCATGTATTGTTTTAACTAGCATCACAGGGGATTCTTCTAACACACTAAATTGTGTGTCAACAAGTGAGAGTCCTTCCTTGGGGCAGGAGTTGCAGCCCTCCAAGAGACATAGAACCCTCACATTGTTTCACAGGGACTTACCTGCGGGCTACTCAGGTGGTGGCCAGAAGGCAGGCAGGGTGGGCGGGGGAGTGGCCATTTTCAGGAGGGTGTGTCCTTTCCAGAGCTGCCAGTTAAGTTATGAGGTAATGCATGCCCCATGTTGCTATACCTTTTTTCTTTTTTAAACGAGTGATCTAGATCTTTGATTCATGTTTCCCAATCCAAGTGTACTGCGTGGGCCAAATAAAATGTTTCTACAGGTGGAGTCAGCCTGTGGGCTGTGATATCTCCTTTAGGAAATGCCTAAAGGGGAGCTGTGTGTATTTTCAGGGAAGTGAGCATTCTGGGTAGAGGTGAGTAGAAGATGCCGCGGGGCAGCGGGCACTGCTTGAGGGAGGCCAGGCGGACTTCCTGAAGGCGAGTTCTCAAAGTTTTCATTCAAGACTTCTGGAAAAACAAATTCATTCGTTCATATGGACAGAGACTTTCCTCCGTTATCCTAACAGGGAACAGGCACATCCATCTTTGTAAGTTTTAATATAATAGAATAATGTTAAAAAAAATGCTTAGCACTTCCATTTTTATAACCTTGAAACAAATGATTCCAATAAATAGAAGTAAGATTATTACTCAACGTCAAAGATTCTTTATTTTTTATTGAAGGAGTGTTCTATCCTTAATTAGGTTGACTTCTTTTATTCCATTATCTCCCTCCACCCCCTTTCAGGAAACTTTAATTTGAATTTATAGACTAAAAACATATTTTTATTTGGTTTCTCTGTATATCACATGAGTGAAATCATATGATATTTATCTTTAATTAATATGTTGGGAGTCATGGTATCTTCTGAGATAAATACAGTAGGCCTTAGGAAGAATGCAGGAGAAACTTTGTTTCTATACTTTGTATGAAGAAAACTAATTTCTTAACTGATTTCATTTTTTACTGGGACTCATTCTCATAAGGCACGATGAAGTTAACAAGGCTGTTTCATAATGTGTTTCTTTGCTATGGTCCTGGTAGCTATACCTCATGCTTTTTTTTTTTTTTTTCCTTTGAAGCCACCTAAGAAAAGTGAATTATGCACTTAAAAGCTTAGTGCTTTGTAACTTAGAGATAATACAAAGATGACATACTTACAAACAGATGTACATATAGAAAAGGAAGAAGTGAAATCATTTAGTGTTAAAATATTTCTGTGTGTGAGATAGAGGGGATGGAAATTCCACCTTGCAAATTTAGACCTTTCCTATGAAATATATGTTTTTTAGGCAGGTAGGCATTTAGAGCACATTTCTTAACCTTTATTGAGCTTCTTTAGTGTATGCAGTATGAGACTGTATTAAAGGTGTTTTGTAATGAACTTTTAACAGTCATCTTTATTGAATTCTAATAAAATTACACATTTCTGAGTACAATGAGATAATTCACTCTTAAAGTGTACTTTTCATTGGCTTGTAGTATATTCACAGAGCTATACCTCATTACCACCATCTAATTTTAGAATATTTATATCACCCCAAAAGAAACCTTAAACCCGTTAGCTGTCACTGTCTATTCTTCTCTCCCTCCAGTCCGTGATACCCACTGCATCTACCTTCTGTTTCTATGGATGTGCCTGCTCTGGGCATTTCACAGAAGTGGAATCATTCGACTTCACGTTTTCAAGAGTCATTTACATTGTAGCATGTATTAGTACTTCATTCCATTTTGTGGCCAAATAATGTTCCATGGTCTGGTTATGTCATTTATTCACCAGTTGGTGGATATTTGGGTTGTTACAATGTTTTGGCTAATATGAGTACTGTTACTGTGAATATTCGGATACAAATTTTTGCCTGGACATAGGTTTTTCTTTCTCTTGGGTATGTGCCTTGCTATAGAATTGTAGCGCGCTCTCTGCTTCCTAGAAATTCCTTGTTGAATCAAAGGAAGGCTGGTGAATGAGCATGTGAAAAGCCACACTGTTGTTGGCTTACAGTAGGACTCCACCATGAATCATTTCAGGAGCTTCTATGTTGCAGGTCGCTCCACTGCATCCTTTCATACAAACTTACGCAGGAGGGCAAAGCTTATCGGTATCAGGGGTGTAACTATCAATTTGAAGTTCATATAAAATAAGCAGTGACTCTCATCTGTCTTAAAGACACGCTTGTTCTCAGTATTTCCCACAGCGATGGCTTTCATAGTAATTCACAGGAGATAAGCAGGTAATTGTTGAGACTTGCTAATACGTGTGACATTTCTGCAAAACACAAGGGTGTCTCTTGACTGTTGAGAACCCATGATTATAGGAAGCATTTGAACTATACTTAAAATACCTTGATAATGGGTGTTTATATCTATATGTACCTTGTGTGCTAGTTATTTCAAAACTCCTTGATCTAGAAAAAACAATCTGTGCACCAGGCCTTTGGTAGGCTTTTTCCCTTGCAATATTTTCCCTGTAGTCCACAGCAGCATAAATTGGAGTATGAACCTGTATTTATAGATAACATGTACTTTATAATCTACCCTTTAGAAGTAGTTTGGTGATTGTGAACAGAACAAAGTATATCTATGAAATTTGAGTACATTTTTGTGCGTGATGCTTTCAGGGAACTTAACTAGCTGCTTAACAGGGCTCAGGTTTTCTTGGATTTTGTATCTTGATAAAACCTGGCATGTAAATTTTTAGCCCTGGAGCAAATCTTCCTTTCTTCCCTGGGTTTTATTAAGTTCTTTCCAGTTGTTCATCATTTTTGATTTGTTGATAAGTGTGGTTTAGCAAAAATCATTGAGACTTTGAGCTAAAAGTTAGTAATTGTTGAAGGAAGAGGTTTCTTCTACGGGACCAGAAATTAGGCTTGCACTTATTTTTTTTTCACCCTCCAAGTCTGGGTATAGCTGACATTTGGTGTAATAATGGTTGAATGAGTTTTTTTTTTTATCATTTATTTTATTTAGTTGTTGATCTTGATTATCCTCCTCTCCATCAGGGTCTTGAGCCTGGGTCCTTGGGATGTCCTTGGACTATGTCTAATGGCCTTACCTGCTAGGCCACCAGGGCACATCGAGCGAGAATTTTGAGCTTTTATAAAGATGGTGGACTTTTAATAATTGGGTGGTACCGCATGAGAACTTTGCAGTCTGCTGTCTGTTTTCCCTTCCTGGCTTTAAGAGAAGGTACAGTGGGAGGTTTGGTTCCCACTTGCCATGCTCACGATCTGAAGGCAGGCAGTAAGGCAGGGAAAATGTTTAGATTTTTTTTACTGCTGTGAGACTTTAGAATTCAGTGATCTGTGCAATTCTGATTAGCACTATCTTGGAAAACTGAGTTTGGCTATCAAGTAATATTATTACTGGCAAAAAGAGCCCTGGTACACTCTGGTATCTGAAGTAATGCAAAGCCAAATTTTTTAAGAGGGCAGCAACTTGAGAATTATGTTACATTAAGCAATGCTATTTGCTGAATATACAAGCTAAGTTAACCAAGAACATGCTGCCATTCAGAGGGTTGACCACATTTTTAGAGAGATGCCTTGGCTTAAAATGCCATTTTAACCACACTTTTCAAAACAAGGTTAGACTTTTAAAGAGGAAACTTCCAAAAATTACTTCATCTTTTTATTATATTCCTAGTGCCAAGTACATGCCAGGTGCATATCAGTCGCCATGGCACGGTTTTGAATGGATGAGTGCTTTCTTAGTCGCTCAGTTAAAAGGAGACATGACTTAAGCAGAAAGTTACATTCTAGTATACTCTTCAGTCAGGACAAACTCTCATGTAGAAAATCAACATTGGTGACAAGCTCTCAGCTTTGAAATTTTCATCCAAGATTCTCTTTTTGAAAAGACATATCAGCATATCCTGGTTGAGTCTGCTCACATACATCCCAAGGACCTGGGTTGTCATCCTGGGGCTGGAGAAAACAACCAAAATGAACAACTAAATAAAATGCGTCTAAAAAGAGTTAAAAAGAAAGAAAAGACATATCTCTGGAGTGCCGTTTCCATGAACTCTTGTTTGTTTGCTAGTTATTGACCAAACCAGGATGAATTCACTCCCGTTCAGTAGAAAAATACTTTAATATGTTAATAAACTTTAAAGCTCTAATAAGGTGATTTCAGGAACTGAGTCAGGTTCTTCTTTCAACAGCCATTTTTTTCTCTTTTCCCACATACCTGAAATTTAACCATCAGTTTTTTTTCTTTCTTTTTTTTTTTTTTTTTGGATCTTATTCTTCCTAGCTTCAGATATTCATAGCATAAATATTTATAGGATGAGTAATTAGATTTTTGGCAAATATTTATTGAGGTAACTTTGATTTACAAAATAATATAAGCCCATATGTGCAGGTTCTCCATTCATTAGACAAATGACAACGCACCATGCTGACCACCAAATTACCGAGAGTCCTCCTACCACTGCCCCTGCCTGCCACCTCCTTCCCTGTTGGAAGCCTCAGTCTTATTGTCAGTGTCCAAGGGTGGTTTTTTATTTTGTCTGCTTTGTTTGGAAGAGTAATTGGATTTAGCATAAGTAAGTAAGATGTGTAAGTGGCTTCTAAAGCAAAGAGAAATTGGGCAGGACAGCCCTGCACACAGTAAACACTGGATGACTGGAGCCTAGGTGGGTAGGCTCCTAATTACACTGTAGAGTTTATCCAGTGTGTTCACAGACACTCATCTGATGCTCCATGACTATTCGGAGGGAATTGCTGACCTAGGTCTGAACTCGAGTAATGTATGTACTAACTCAGTCTCCTCATCTATAATGGGGTAGCAGCTCCTACCACACAGGGTGGCTGCAAAGATTCAGGGACAGTCCACACAAAGCAAGCAGAGTAAGTGCTGCTGTTACCACCTGGGTTCCTGTTTCATAGCTGAGGAAGTGAGGCCTGGAGAAGTTAGAACACTTAGTCTTTACCACACAAGGGAAGAGTCATCGGAGGCGCCATCTTAACTTCTCCATGTTCCTGTCTTTTTGTGTTTTGACACAGACACAGTCTTAGGGTAGTTGCAGAAGCACAGAGCCATTCCTTTGGGGGAAGAACTGGATTCTCTCATTCAATAATTTCCCCATAATTGTCCTCTGGGAAAGGAAAGAGTTAGGAGGTAGAGAGTTGTTTTCTTTAAATGGTTTCATTTTTACCTAATATTTTTGACTTTGTGCCATAATCCTTGCATTTAGAAGTTTTGGCCCACGTGACCAAGGAGATCTGTCAGAATTATTACATCATAAATAATGATATAGATACCTCATGGGGTTCATTATCAAAGTTGGACCTATTTTGTGGAGTCACAGGAGTCATATAATAGTTGCTTTGTGAGTGAGGTTTAATGGCAGAAAGGGGAGGAGGGGTTGTAATTCACCGTTAGCCTGAGACTCAAATGCCAGCTCCTTGATGTATGCGGCCTGGAGCTTCTCAAGGTGGAGACAACACCTGCTGTGAGCCCTTAAGTGAAGGTGGACACTCAGCTGGGTGTTAGAATGGTCAGACTCCTCGTGTGGATTGTTTCATGATGTGGTGCCTGTGTTTCACTATGGCTTCTGATGGTAAATGTCCCTAGAGTGTTATTTTTTACCCCCTCCATTACTTAGGTTGAAATGCTTCACATGGTGGCGTGTGTGTGTCCTAAATATCATGAAAAGATCATGATTCAGTAGTTGATCTGTCAAGTTGTAACTTAATTTTATATCAGCTGTGAGTCCAGTTGAAGCTCAGGTTCTAGTTTTAGCTGTAAACCTCCCTTCCCCTCTTTTAAAGCAAGTTCTAACAAGCATTGTGTTTTTGCTCTGTAATTTGAACAAAAATTTGGTAGAGATTGTTTTTGGGATTCTAGCATTTTTTTTAAATGGTTGCTTAAAAGGCACTGAAAAATGACACCGAGATGAGTGCCTGCTGACTTGCATTCATGGGTGTTTTGCTGATAACCAGTCTGGTATGAAGTGGTCTTTGACAAGTTCCCAGAATGTTTGGCATTGAAGTCTTGTGGATTATGTGGTTCAAATGGGAACTGAAAGATGCAGCTTTAGAGAAACTTGTTGCTTACATCTATGAGACATCTCATCCAGCGAGAGGATTAAAATCAAACCCTAAACAACACTGTAAAAAGAGTGTGAAGAAAATTTCCATAGGTCTATGAAATTAAAATATTCCATAGCAAAAGAAATGCACCCCCCAACCTGGCCTTTTTTTTTTTTTTTAATTTGTGAACTTGACTCTTACTGCCTGTGTCTTTAGCTTCTAGATATTTTCTTCTACAACATATGCCCTTTAAACATTTCGTTTGGAGGGCTTCCCTGGAGACTACAGGTGGCCAGACAGGTTTGACAGGGATGTTTGTGGCACATGCTTTTGGCTCTCTGCTCTGCTCTTATGTGCTCAGTTGGAGCAATTATAACTTCACAGGAAGCATCTCGCCCAAGAGCCTCACACTTGTAGCTTCTTTCCAGCAGGGTGGCCATCGGCACACAGGGACACGCACCTGGAAGAAATGCTCACTGTCACTGCCGTGTGTAGTCTTGCTTTTTGGAGAGGTCAAATATTTTCACACAGCATTTGTGTACTATGAAGCAGACAGGACAGATACTTCTCTCGAAAAGACTGAGCACTGACTTGTCAGAGGTGTGTAGTGTGAGATAGGTCTAGGATAAAACCTGAGATCATCTTCTGTGATGTCTTTTTCCAGGTTCTTCCAGGAGGTGATGATTTTATTGATGCGCATTAGGAAAATATGGAAAGAGGCAAAGAGGAAGGAAAAAAATTATAGAAGGCAAGGTGTGACCGCTTGACTACATAGTGATTACTCTTATTTATGTTGACTTTTGATAACTTAAGTCGGAAACACATGGTCACTATTTAGCTCCTGTGAATCACAGCTCCATTACGTAAAATGTATCACACCTTAAATAACTTGCTAATGAGTAAGTTTCAACGATATTAAAAAATGCAACGAGTAATTGTTGATCAGAACAATTAGATAAACTCTTGTCTTTCAGAATTTGAAATGCTTTCAGAACACTGAATTCTTCTTAAAATAAGGATGGATTTATATTTTAAAGTATGGCTTAATTTTTTTGTGCAAACAACCTTCACTGTTTTGAGTTCCTTTATAACTTTCTATAGTTCTGACAGTTTTCAAGAGCCAGAAGGTTGTCTAGTAGAGTTTTATAAGGGGTTAACTCAGTTTCTTCCTTTAAACAAAGGATGTTACATCTGAAACACACACACACATACACACACACATTCTCTCTCCCCCCCATCCACTCCCCCTCATATGTCTTAAGACACAAATCTCTTTTAGCCACAAAAACTGAAAAAATTTACCTGAACATATTTTGTCTTATCTTTACTTCTGTACCCTTAATAATGGAGGATTATTTTTGAAGACCAATACAAAGTGATTTAGATTACAATCTATACAGAGTGAAGGCCATTGCATTTTTTTTTTTTTTTTTTTTTGGCATTTTTATGTTTTTATATTTTATGAGATACAGTACTCTGAGTACTTGTAAATGCTCTGGGTTTTTGTGTCTGCTATGTGTGGATTGTTCTATACCTTTTTAGAATATTAAGCTTTCTGAGTCTGTCTTCTTAAAGAAGAATAGTAAGGATGATTAAACTTAAGCACTATGTGGATTTCATAGAAAAGAAGAAAAAATAACTAGCTACGTTGACTAGAAATCAGTGTATTCGTCTTCCTTTATCATATAGTTGTAAGGGATAAAGGAAATTGACCCACATGTTAAGGATTCTGACCTACTTTAAATGTTGATTTTTCATTTTCCCCCAAACAACGTATTTTAATAAATACGTTTTATCTTTTTCTTCAGTTAACTTTTTAAAAGATGTATTCTTTTATGTGTCTACATAATTTGGGATACTTTTTTTCTTAAAGGTGCATGTAGGAATGAAGGCAGACAGACAGGAAGAGAGGAGGAAGAATCATTTGATTTATTTTTATTTAGTTATTCATATTGGTTAGTCATCCCTGACCAAGGACGCAAACCCAGGTCCTCAGACTGTACATGATCATTATTACCCCAGCTGTCTCTACTGCCTGAGCCGCAAGAGCATGTCCTGGGGTACTATTTTTTTTTTTTTAACATCCCTTTGTTCTTTATAAAACTATAAAAATTAGAAAAATTCCATCACTCCCTACTTTTTCTATGTTTAAGTTTCTATTTGAAAAAAATATTTATGAGCTAGCTCTGCTTTATATATGTGCAGGTTCACCATTCCTCAAATATGTGCTGACACACCAGCCCACCATGAATCACCAGAAGTCCTTCACCACTGTCTGCTGGAGCTCTGACTCTTACTCCACCTCCCTCTCTGTCCTGCCGTTAATGTCCAGGTGTTGATTTTTGTTTAGTCTTAGCCTTTGCTTTGTTTCTTTATATTCCACACGTGAGTGAGATCGTCTGGCATTTGTCTTTTTCCTTCTGACTTATTTCACTTAGCATCTTCCCCTCTAGTTCCATCCATGGAACTAGAATAAATGACTGGATTTCATCTTTTTAATGCTGTGTAATAGTGTACTGTCAATATATACCATATATTCTTATCCATTCATATGACAATGGACACTTAGGTAGTTTCCAGTTCTTGGCTATTTTAAATAATGCTGCCATAAACATGGGGATGCTATACTTCTAAATTAGTAGATTTTTGTGGGGTTTTTTTGGTTGTTATTTTTTAAAGGAAAGGTTCAGGCAGGATTGAAATCAAGTAGGCAGGTAGGCAGGCAGGCAGGCAGGCAGAGGAAGAAACAATATTTTATTTAGCTGTTCACCTAAGTTATTCTCCCTGGCTCCAGGTCTTGAACCTGGGTCCTTGGGATGTTTGTGAACTATGACCAGTGGACTTTTCTGTTTGACCACTGGAACATGCCGAACTAGTGTTTTGTGTCTTTCGGGTAAATACCCATAAGTGGAATGACAGACTCATATGGGATATCCATTCTCATTTTTTAAAGAAAATTCATACTGCGTTCTATACAAAGGTTGCACAAATTTACACTCTTAGCTATAATGTAATAATGTTCCTTTTACTCTGCATCCTCATCCATATCAACATTTGTTGTTTCCACACTTTTGGATAATAGCCAGTCTCACAGGTATAAGGTGACAGCCCATTGTTGCTTTGATTTGTATTTTCCTAATAACAAGTGAGGAAGAAAACATTTTTATATGCCTGTTGATCCTCTGTCTCTTTTCTTTGGAGATTAATTCTGCCCATTTTCTGATTGAATTGCTTTTCTGTTGTTGAGTTCGATGAGTTCTTTACATATTTTGGATATTAAGACCTGGTCTGAAAAACGATATGCAAATATATTCACCTGATCAGTTGGTTATCTTTTGTTTGGTGATAGCGTCTTTCTTTGTGCAGAAGCTTTTTAGTTTGATGCAGTCTCACTTGTTTGTTTTTGTTTTTGTTTCCCTTACCACTGGAGTTGAGTTTCCAAAGACCTCTCTAAGGCCAGTGCTGTGGAATGTATTGCCTATGTTTTTTACTTAGTATTGTATGGTTTTCAGTTTTAAATCCAGGTCCCTAATCTATGTTGAATTAATTTTTGTGTGTGGAGTTAGAGAGTGATCTAGATTCATTCTTTTGCATGTGACTGTCCAGTTTTCCCAGCACCATGTTTTAAAAAGACTTTCCTTTCTCTACTGAATGCTCTTCGTTCCTTTGTCATAAATTAACTGACCATATGTGTTTGAGCCCATTTCTGGTGATTCCGTTCTATTGTACTGATCTGTGTTTTTTCATTCCAGTATCATACAGTTTTGATCACTGTCACTTTATAGTAAAGCTCAAGATCTGGGAATGTGATCCCTCCAATTTTGTCCTTTTTCTCATGGTTGCCTTGGCTATTCAGGGCCTTTTATTCTATACAAATATTAAGCTTTTTTGTTTTATTTCCTTGATAATTGCCAATGGGATTTTGATGGGGGTCGAATTAAACTTGTATATTACTTTAGGTAAGCTAGCCATTTTAACAATGTTAATTTTTTCCAACCATGAGCACAGGATATCTTTCCATTTCTTCCTCTGTTTCCTTTTTTGTGTTCTCTATTTCCTTTAAGAAAGTCTAATAGTTTTGATTTTTGTGTATTGGTTTTGTAGCCTGCTGCTTTATTGTATTCATTAATTAATTCTAGTAGCTCTTTAGTGGAGTTTTAGGGTTTTCTACCTATATTATCAACTGCAAATAGTGATAGTTTTACTTCCCCTTTTCCAATTTGGAGTCCTTTTATTTTTTTTCTTGTTGTCTAATGCTCTTTCAAAGACTTCCAGTAGGATGTTAAATAGCAGTGGTGAGAGCAGACAGCCTTGTCTCTTTCTGAATTTTAAAGGAGACACTTTTAGTTCTTCATCATTGAATAAAATGTTGGCTGTGGGCTTGTTATGTTGAAGTTTGTTTTTAAATCATAAATGGGCACTCAATCTTGTCAAAAACTTTCTCTCCATCTACTGATAGGATCATACGATTTTTTTTTCTCTTTCATTGCTATGGTGTATTACATTAATAGATTTACATATGTTGAACCAATCTTGCATTCGTGGGATGCATCCCACTTTGTCATGATGGATAATCCTTTTGATGTATTGTTGGATTCAGTTTGCTAATATTTTGTTGAGAATTTTTGCGTCTATGTTCATTAGAGATATTGGTCTGTAATTTTCTTTCTTGGTGATACTGTTACCTGCTTTTGTTGACCTCATAAAAGTGTTTGGGAGCATTCCCCTTTCTTCAATTTTTTTGGAAAAATTTGAGAAGAATAGGTATTCGTTCTTCTCTGCATATTTGATAAAACTCACTAGTAAAGCTGTTTGGTACTGGGCTTTTATTTTTGGGGAGACATTGGATTATTTCTTCAAATTCCTTGCTTGTGTTAGTCCTACTCAGGGTTTCTATTTCTTCCTGATTCTGTATGTTTCTAAAAGTCTGTCCATGTCCTTGAGGTTGTTCAATTTATTGGCATATGATATATAAGCCTTGAGGTTGATGAATATATTGGCATATAGCTGTTCGTAGTAGTCTCTTATGCTGCTTTGTATTTCTGAGTTATCTGTTGTAATTTCTCACCTTTCATTTTGGATTCTAGTAATGAGTTTTCTCTTTTATTTTCTTAGTGAATCTAGCCAAAGGTTTGTCAATTTTGTTTATTTTTTCAGTGAACCAGTTTTTGGTCTTATTGATCGTCTCAATTGTCTTCTTGATTTCTATTTCATTTTTTTCCCCTTGAGGCTTTTTTTTTTTTTTTAAATTTCATTCCTTCTACTGACTTTTGGCATCAATTGTTTTTATAGTTGCTTTAGATGTAGGGTTAGATTATTTGTGATTCTTCTTGCTTCATGAGGTAGGCCTGTATTGCAATAAACTTTCCTCTGAGTACTGCTTTTGCTGCAGCCCATAAATTCTGTTAGCTTGTGTGTACATCCTTGTTTGTCTCCAAGTACTTCTAAAATTGTCCTTTGATGTCCTCTTTCACCCAAGAGTCATTCAGAAGTGTATTATTTAGCCTCGTATATTTTGGAATTCTCCAGCTTTCTTTTTGTGATTGATTTTTAGTTTTAATCAATTGATTTCTAGTTAAGCTCAGAGAAGACAGATGCTTGGTATGAGTTCTGTCTTCATACAATTTGTTGAAACCTGTTTTGTTTCCTTAAATATGGTCTATACTTGAGAATGTTCCATGAGCAATTGAGAAAAAATGTGAATTTTGCATTGGATGAAGTGTTTGGTATACGCCTACCACACCTGTCTTTTCTAATTTGTCATTTAAAGCTGTTGTTTCCATGTTAATTTTCTTCCTGGTTGACCTGTCCAGTGTTCTGAATGCTGTCGAAGTCTCCTATTATTATATTGCTGTTGATTTTTCTCTTTAGTTCATATATATTAATAAGATTTATGTCTTCTTGCTGAATTTATCCCTTAATCATTGTATGATATCCATCCCTGTCTTTAGTTACCTTGCTTAGTTTGAAGTATGTTTTATCTAAGTATGTATTTCCTTCCTTTCTTTGGTTGGAGGGTTGCCACTTGACTGTAGAATTGTCTTCTAGCCATTGATTTTTGAACCTTTGCTTATCTTTCAAAATTGGATGAGTTTCCTGAATGCAGCATAAAATTGAGTTAAGGTTTTTAATCCATTAGGCCATTATGTGCCTCTTGCTTGGTGAGTTCAGTCCATTAACATTTAGGTAATTAGTGATATGTAACTGTTTATTGCTGTGTTGTTAATTGTTTTTTGTATGTTGTTGTACACAGTATCTTTTCCTTCTCTTTCTCTTCTTTAGTAATTAAAATCAGTCATGCTGTGTTTGGTTTACCTTTTTATTTTCTTCTTTTCTTCATTGAAGTTATAATTTGAGGCTCCTCTAGGGTTTTACATAAAGTTTCTATGCAGGTAACCTGCTTTTACTTAAAAGTGAGTTAGTCTTGAGTTCATTCTTACAGTTCACATTTCTACTCCTCCTCCCTACATTTTTTGTATTTTGATGTTTTGCTGATATTAAGCATGTTTTCTTTTTGTTTTATACAACTTCCTTTAGTATTTCTGTAAAGTTTGTTTCTTGGTGATGAATTCCTTTAACTTTTGTTAGTCTGAAAGCTGTATCATTTTTTCAATTCTAAGTGATAATCTAGCAAGGTAGAATATCCTTGGTTGGAAATTCTTTTCTTTTAGCACTTTAAATATACCATGCCATTCCATTCTGGCCTATAAAGCTTCAGCTGAGAAGACCATTGACAGTTTTATGGGGGCTTCTTTTTATGTAACTTGTTTTTCCTCTAGCTACTTTCAAGAATCTTTATCTTAAATTTTTGTCATTTTAATGATATGTCAGTACAGTTTTGTTTGGACCTCTTTGAGGTACCTTTGTCTGATGACCTGCTCCTTCCTAAGGTTACATAAATACTAAACTATTATTTCTTCAAATACAATTTCTGCCCTTTTGTGTCTTCTCTTTCTGGGACCCCTATAATGTGAATGTTGTTCATTTTGAAGTTATCCCATAGGTCTCATGTGCTGACTTTATTCTTTGGATTGTTTTTTCTCTTTGCTGGTCTGCTTGAATGCATTCCATTGCCCTGTCTTCTAGCTCTCTCCTTCTATTGAAGACTTCTTCCAGCCTATTGTTTAGCCTTTCTATTGTGTTCCGTAACCCAACTATTGTGTTCTTTAGCTCCATGAATTCTGTTTAGAACTGCGTCATTTGTTCTGTCTCTTTTGTAGTTCTTTTTGATCTTGCATTATTTTCCTGATTTCAGTGAGTATCATAAAAACTGTTGCGTTAAAGTTTTCATCAGGTAGTTCACTTAAGTCTGTTGGGTTCAGATTTTCCGATGGGGCTTTGTTTTGTTCTGTCTTTTCTTGTATATTTCTGTCTTTTTGATTTATTTGGAATTTTATAATTATGGGTTAGGCTTCCTAAGGGGTTATGGGTTATGGTTCCCTGATATAAAGGCCTTGTGTTAGGTTACTGAGTTTCACAGAGAAGACCTGCGTGTTGGTCTGGAGAGCTGGACTTCTTTAGTTGTGTGATTTTTAACACTTGTTGGATTTGTTGAAGCTCTAAGGTGAGCCCTGTGTTGAGGCCTGAGTCCAGCCTCCTGCGTTAGAGTTGGCATAGGAAATGTAGATGTTTCCCCCAGAGTCATAGGCATGAATAACAAAATGTATGGAGAGAAACCCCAGAGTTGTGGTTCCTGTCCACAGGACACTGTCCCAACACAGCCCACATAGGAGAGTGAGCAAACTGGAAGCTGTTCTTAGTGGAGTACCCTTGCTTGTGAAAGTCCCTCAGTCCTCCAGAGGAGTGGCAATCCTAGCAGGGGGTGGTAAACAGGCTCTGAGACCTGGGGGTGAAATTTCATTATACCAAGCTGATTGGAAGCTATTTTGCTGTAGCTGCAAGCTGGTGTCAGCTTCCATTTTTATAGATCCTTTCCAGTCATTTTCCCTGTGTAAGGGCAGAAGGAAATGCTCCTTGTTGGAGAACTCTGAACTCTCTGCTGAGTACTGCCTGACCTGTCTGGCTGTCTCCAGCTGCTGTAGAAAGACCATAGCCAGCACCACCAGTCCTTTATTAATGTGTTAGTGGTGGAGAGGACAGACACGTCCCTCTGAGGACTTTCTTGCAACAGCCTCTAGTACCAGCATCTTGAGAAATGGCATCTCATTTCACAGAGAATGTTAGTGCTCTTTCCACTGAACCCGAGTCTCTTGGTTCAGTGACTGAAAGCCAGTTTCCAGACATGGGAACACCCACTGAGAGAGAATGCTCTTTACCTCCATGAGGGTATTAATTTCGCTGCTCTCTCTCCGCGGTCCTGGGGTCTCTGATCAGGATGGAGTAGTGCCTAGATCTCTTGGCTTCTCCTGTTTTTTATGGAGATGCGTGTCTCTTCTCTTTGTGTTGATGTTGGCTCTGTTTCTTTTCAAATATTATAATTGCCCATATAGGTGTTTTCTTGTCTGTGCTGTGGAGAGGAGGAAGTAGGCTTGCCATATACACACACACACACACACACACACACACACACACATATTTTTTTTTTTAAAGGAAAGGTGCAGGTAGGAATGGGAGTGAGTAGGTAGGCAGTCAGGAGGAGAGAAGAGGAAGAAGCATTTTATTTATTTAGTTGTTCATCTTGGTTGTTCCCCTTTGTCCTGGAATGCAAACCTGGGTCTTTGGAATGTATGTGGACTGTGCTGTGGAGAACTTACCGGTAGAGCACCAGAGTGTTTCAAGTTTGCCATCTTAATAGTCTGTCTTCTTGGAACCAGAAACTTGGAGCCAGAAACGAAGTTGCTTTTAAAATATTAATTTGTATATCTATAGCATAAGAAATGCCTGTGGTTGTTATAGAATATAAATAAGCAAAGATACTGAAGTTATAACAATTATACCACTTAAAAATAATTACTGATAATATATTTATTCCATGTTTATATAATACATACAAAGTTATAGTAACTGGAATCAAATTCTGTTTGTAAATTGCTTTATAGTTCATATATTAGTACTAACAAGTAATAACTCTCCTTTCATGGCATAAGTTTACATTTCATATAGTTTCCTATTTTATGATATCACAATTTAACAGTTTCTTTCTCAGGATGTGGGTAATTATTGCTCATTGTTTTATAATGCTGTGAAACAACTCTTCTACATATGTCTTTGTATTCTTGTCCTATTGTCTTAGTATAAATTTCTGGATTTTTACATCGTGGGCCTGCGAGTATGCCTGTGTAACATCTGAAGACATTTCACAAATGTGTTCTAGAACGCTGGTGTGCGTCGTGTGAAGTACACAAACTGAAGTGCAACTTAAATATCTAAGATGCATATAGCAATGTAGACAGAAGTAAAACTATTAAAAATTTAGAAAAGGCCTTCTATAATGGTAGTATCATTTTATATTCCCTTCAGTACAGTTTCCATATGTAATCTACCATGAATATGATCCATGTATTCAGTAATGAATATATATATTCAAAGGAATATACAGATGCCAAATTTTTATATCTTTAAAATATAGACTTGTAAAATATTTCACCTTTTATGTTGTATTCTTTATAAATGCAATATAAATACAAAAAACATTTGTATTGAAGTCTTTATAATACAATATTATCATTATTTAGATTTTGTTAAATATATAGTAAAAATGAACATCAGTATTTTTACATATGGAAACGGGTATGAAATCTACCTTTGTGATTTTGCCTTTCTGTAGTCTTTCTTGAATATCTATCTATATTCCATTATTTCTTCTTGATTAAATAGTCTGAACTTAACTCAGCCTTGCCTAGATGAAGCAGAGGTGTTCCTTTGAGGGTGAATTCTTGGCGCGTGTGGTCAGCGTATTAATACGAAGGTTGTGTGCATGGACTAAGGCTGCACAAAGCTGTTTTATTGTCAGGTGCTTTATTACGGAGCATCTCTGCTGTGCTGAGAGAATAAAGTAGGTGGTGATTATTTTCAGTTTCCGAAGAGTAGATTGAGGTTATTTAACTTGCTTAGGATTACATGGTTATTAGCTGGTGAAAGTGAGATTGAGCCCTCTCTCTTTCCATTTCGTCTTGGTATGCTCTTGATGGACCCATCTGGTACTCTTGCCAGTGTCCTCCCCAGTCCTCCTTTCTTCTAAATCAGTCTTTCAAATCTGTATTGGTTTGGGAATATCATCGCCAGTTGGTTTCACTGGTGGCTAATTATGTATTGGTGGCTCTGAGGGGCCTTTCTCTGACCTGGAGAGGATGTACATTGACCACTGCTTTGGATATTTCTGGGCCTCCGGCCTCCTGCTTTTTGAGGCTGGATAGGAGTCCCTGTCTGAGTGAGGTGTTACCATGTCCTCACTAGCTGGGATCATTGCTCACACCGAGTTTCTTTTGGATCTCTTGGGGGAAAGTTCAAGTTCGTGCTACACAGTTTCCCTGGAATAATCCTTGGGCCACTCTAGATTGTACCCTTTTGTTTAGAGATGTTTTGCTGTACTTTTAAACATTGTGTTTTATGTATGTGACTGTGAGCTCCTTGAGGGAAAAGCTGCTGGGTTGGTTTTGTTTTGCTTTTTAATGTCCATCCAATATCCAGAGAAGTGCCTGGGACAGACACTCAGCAAATGTTTAATTCATGCAGCAGTGTAAACCTGCTATAGGTTAATGTCTTATATAGAAAAGACTTCCCTGCTGCTTCTTGTGCTTGAATGTGTCACCTGCTGGCCCAGGCTCCTGTTCCTGTTTACAGAACCAGTGTGTGACAGCCAGCTTCTTTCTCAAAGGAACCATTGTTTTGCCAAGAACAGATGTAGCTCACTGCAGCAACGACCTTGGGCTTTGTGGAAGGAGGCAGGCGACACCCAAGGGTTCTCAACGGCTCTTAAGCTAGCATTGGCGAGTCCGGGGGCAGGAGCCTGTGACTGACAGGGGTGTAAGATGAGTGACTTCCCAAATCAGGGTTGCAAGAGAATCTTTCTCCCTAATGTGTCAGGTGGAGTCAGAACTCCAGTCGCATGGTGGGACATCTCTAGAGCAGCTGGTGACTGTGCAGGTGCAGTCTTCCCTGCCTGCATCCCTCACTGGACGCCCAGGCCCAGAAGTGCTGGATCAGCTTTTTCCCATAATCACCTCCGTTTTCTCTGAATGCTTCCTTTATGGAAGCCCCTTCCTGTCCCAGCCATTCGACCCTTGAGAGGAAGAGTCTAGATATTTTTCTAGAGGTTTCATTAAGAGCAGTGCTGGTTGTAACTGCAGGTGGCCCGCACAGATGTAATAGCCTCGAGTTGGGGATTGTTTAAAATATGTACCATCTTCCCTCTCTCTCTCTCTCTCTCTCTTGCTTCTCTGCATCAGGATTGCACCATCTTCTCCCTAGGATGTTTCAATAAATAGCTCTTTATACAAATCAGGCCACTTCATGAATACATCTGCCATTTGGTTTTGTAATGAAGCGTGAGGAATTAAAGATGGAATTGAAGTTAATGAGGTGTGTGTGTATGTATATAAAATATGTAGTTAGTATTTCAAGTTTTATATCTTAATCTGTTTTTATTTACTCTTTTTCAAATAGATTACCCAGAATTTTTTTTTTTTTTTTAAGGAAAGGTAACAGCAATAAAAAAGGTGAGTAGGCAGGCAGGCAGGAAGAGAAGAGAAAGAAGCACTTCTATTTTTTTCATTTTGGTTGTTTACACTGGTTGTTCCACTCCCAGACGCAGGACTTGAACCCAGGGGTATGTGGCCTACGCTCTTCGGAGGTGAGGTGATTGACCTAACTGCTACTCCACCAGGGCGCACGCAGAAGTTTGTTTTTTTTTAAATGGCAAATATTTTGGAAACACAGCCTCTAACATTTGTTTATCATCCATAAAAGGGTTGCGTTGAAGAAAATGCTCATCGTGGTTTTTCCTATTTATGTTTATTCATGCTAAAATGATTAACCTCTCCTGTAACACAGAACCGCACCTAAATTCCTGTGTGGAAGCCAACTTTTGATTTATGCACATTCTTCCAGTATAATATCAGATGCACATTAATTAATGTAACACTGAATTTGACTGTGTATTATTTCTGATCAAGAGAAAATTTATATCCAAATTTGTCTTTCAGGCAGTAACAGAGAAGAATTTCGAAACAAAGGATTTTCGCGCCTCTCTAGAGAATGGTGTTCTGTTGTGTGAGTAAGTA
>RJWH01001347.1:0-396654 GCA_004363575.1 Solenodon paradoxus | reverse complement strand
GGGGGGGGGGGGGGGGGGGGGTGTGGTGTGTGTGAGATCATGTGACCTAGATTTCTATAACACAACATAGTGTCATTAATAAACTTCTGGGGTGTATTTGAAAGCAGCTGAGAGAGTAGATCTTAAAAGGTGTCATCACAAGAAGAAAAATTCTCACTATGTGAGGTGATGGACATTAACCAGACTTTATTGGGGAGATCATTTCACCGGGGCCCAGAAACTAGCAGGGACTCAAAGGTTGTTTAATGAGAATGAAGCATGGGGATCATTTCTTCACTGATTTATGCATCACACGCACACACACACACAGGCAGATGCGCAGACACACATACACACAGGCACACACACTCACTTACATACGCAATACACACCGCTCATGCAGTTATAATCACACACACACACCATTGAAGGGAGAGCCCCACCTGTGTGGAGCAGCTCAAGCAGATGTGTAGGAACAAGGAGGGAGTCTGTTCTGACACGTGGGGTGTGATCCAGCCTCGTCCGCCCCACAGGTCGTGAGCGAGGAGGACTTCCGGCGATGGGCCAGCTTCCGGCGTGAGGCTGAGGCGTCCCTGGACGACCAAGAGGAGCTGCTCACGGAGACGGCCCAGCATCTGGAGAATCAACTCACCTTACTTGGTAGCTACAAATAAGTTGTCATTAAGTGAACAAAACAGGGAATGCAGTGCTGGGAAGGGAGTTCTTGGCCTTGATTCTGCCACTGCTCCAAACACGTCTCAATTAGGAGTCTCCCCCGGGTGCCCCGCCAGGCACAGCTCTGCGGAGCCCACCCCAGCACCGCACTCGCTCCCCCCGCACGCCCAGCTCTCCCAGCGGCTGAAGCCCAGGTGTTTGATGGCTTCTCCTCCATTCATCCAAATGCTCATGAGTGCCTACTACGTGCCAAGAAGCACGGAGCCTGATAAATGCCCGGCAGTGCCAGACGGCGCGGCCACAGCAGAGCGCCAGAGCACAGGCCGGCCCTCAGATCCCCGGTCCTTGGGACGCTGCTGCAGGATCGTGGAATCAGCAGCTTCGGCAGAGTGGGGAGGCCGCAGGGATGCTGTGCCTGGGACGGCGGGGTGGGGGAGCACAGCTTAGAAAAACCAGCCTGGCTCAGGAGGGTAGAGGAAGATGGAACCAAAACAGAAAAGGAGAGCCAGCCAGGGGAGGGTGTCCCGGCAGAGAAGAGGCCCCACTGAGGGCCAGGAGGTGAGAAAGCCTGAGCCATTGGACACTCCAGGTCTGCGTGTTGGACCCCAGAGCGGGGAGACTGGAGGTGAGGGAGGCCAGCAGGACCTGGATGAGGAGGGAAATGTAAATCACGGGCACGAGTTTGGAGAAGGGGAGGCAGTGAATGCAGGGACAGCTCTGTACCTGGCAGAGTGAGCGTTACTGCTACACAGAAGTCAGAGGGCCACCGGGGATGAGAGGGAAACCTGGCGGCCCATTCAGACACGGTGCGGGGTCCCCGATGTGGCGAGGGAGCAGCGGGGAGGGGCGCTGCTTATCGGGGCCATCCTCCCACCACCTAGGGAACAAGACCCCGGGAAGGCCAGGCGACGTGGCCTGTAACCGGCCACGCGGTCAGCACCTCCTTCATCTGGGACGGCCAAGTCGTGACCCTCTTGAGACCCTGCTGGGTGCCCAGGCCCCGTCCCCGTCCCCAAGCCCTCTGAGCCTCTGGATACACCTCACTCCTGCAAGCTCCCAGCCGGTACTGGCTTTTCACAGAAGAGGCGGGGGCAAGATTCCTGGGGGGCTGGGAGGACAGGGTTTGGCCCCATAGGGCCCTGCTCCTGTGCCCACAGCCCTCCTTAGAAGCTGACCACAGAACCGCAGCCAGAGACAGCAAGGCTGGGAGCTCTGTCCGCCACACAAGGCCTCCGGGATCCTCCTCACCTCCCCGTGGTTGGTTCCTGTCTGTCTGTCTCTCTCTCCACGGGTGTGTTTCTGGGCCAGTTCTGCAGGAAAGAACCCTTGTCAGGACCTGCCGGCTTCCTGCGGCGGCTGGGAGAGGCGTTCTCGGCCATCCTGTTTCATTTTCTCTTTCACAGAAATAAATGTGTTGTTCCTCCTCTCTTCACACTGCCTCCCTGTCACATAAATCAGCCTCGCTCTCACTTCCAGGCTAACCCTTGGAGGGAAAGGCGACCGTCATGCCATCGCTTTTCATGGGTTTGTTTACCTACCCACCTGGGCCTGAAAGACAGCACAAGCCCGTGGTGGGAGAGAGGAGCTATTTTTCTTCCCTCGAGGTGGCTAGGGAAGGAGATATCGTCTTGCCTCCAAGAAAATGCTACGCGGCTCTGCAGCCTTGCTCGGCCCCTGGATGCGAAATGTCTCTTCGGTATGCAGGCACTGTCTCTGCATTGCCACTCAGGATTATGAAAAGAAGGGAAATGCTTCTGTCCAGAGTGAAATGGGCAGCTATTAGTCTACAGTCTGAAAGGAATGTAACTTAAATGCAGATTTATTTTTGCTTAATCACTTAGCAACCATTTGACATTTGGGTATAGATTCATTGGCTGCAAAGCTTGAGATCATTCAAAAAAAAAAAAGGAATCTGCATGTCTAATTCCCACCAGGAACAGGATCAGACACCAGGTCCCTGTTCACGCCTCTGTGAGCGGTGTCAGAGCAGAGATTTCCGGCTTCTCTGTTGCGCCAGCGTCACACGGGCCCGGCCAGGCCCCCCTTGCCTGGCCCCCTTGCTCTGCTCAGCCGCTAACTAGCTGTTAGCCCTCTGGCTCATCCAGCTTCCTCCCATCCATTCTCTGGAAAGATCTGAAAACTCAAAACCAGTCCTGGCCTTGCTAACTGAATGCCCTTTCTGTGCCTCCACGTAAGCTCTAAATCCCCTAACGCCCTGACCAAGCGCTCCGTGACCAGCGATCCCACCCGTGTCCTGGTCTCATCTCTCCCTGCCTGTCTTTGTGTCTCCTCAGCTCTGACCCTGGGCCTTCACACCTGCTGGTCCCTCTCTTTGTCTTCTGGGTCTGAGGTTTCAGGGCATTTCATCAGCAAGGCCCTCCCTGACCTTCCAGAAAGTTCATGTCTCTGGGCATAAATTCACATGCCCCCTGGGCTTCTGCCTCTTGGAGCTCAGTCAGAATCCTCATCAGTGGGCCTGGGAGCTCCAAGAGGCTGGACCCAGCTCTGTTGACTTCCCTACACAGGCCAGCAGGGGCGAGACGCTTCATCCCTGTCCCTGCCCGTTGGACGGGGCTTTGGGGAGATGAAGCGGCTTCTCCTCTCAGTCTCTGTAAGCTGTGTCTCTGATCACTCCAGGAGCCACGGGGATCGAAGACCGGCTGCAGGAGGGTGTTCCGGACACGGTCGCGGCTCTACGGGAGGCGGGGATGCAGCTCTGGGTCCTGACCGGAGACAAGCAGGAGACGGCACTCAGTGTCGCCTATTCGTGCAGCCTGTTGGACCAGACCGACACTGTGTACTCCTTCAGCACGGAGAGTCAGGTGAGGCCACGGCAGGGTCCTGATGGCCGAATGCGCCAGCAGAACGCAGATGTGAGGTGGGATCTGGGCACACGAGGGGAGCAGCCCTGCCCCCTAACACCACTGAACCTCAGAGCTCAGAAGGCCCTGGGCGTCCTCCATCCCAGGACCCCTCCTCATCCCCACACGGCAGTGACTCGTCTCTTCATGTCAGCCTGGCGGTGCACCGCAGAAGGTTCTGCCCCTCCCTTGGCCCAGTCCCCCCATTTTCCAGATGAGGAACCTGGAGGGCCCTTCATCTGAGCCAGAACCGAAGCTTGGAAGGCTGGTCAGTGCTGTTTTCACGAGCGCACTGTGCATGGCTCATTCCACGCTGTCGATGCACTCATCCATTCAAGGAGGCCCAATTCCACCAAAATTATTGTTTCAAATCTCAGCTCCGGTCTGTCCATCTGATTGCTTTGCCTCAGAAGAACCCCACGGGCTTGTGGGGAACGAAGCCATGAGGGGCTGATGTGAGACCAGTGTGTTTTGATGGGAGGAGAGCATGAAAGAGAAGCCAAGTCCTCAGGCTGCAGTTGTTGACCAAAATGGGTTGTGGGCGGCAGGATTGTGAGTTCCAGGAGGAAGGGCTGTGTGAGTCTGAAGACGTGGATCCAAAGTTGAAAAACGATTTTATGTTTAGGAGGAGAAACCTATTTCACAATGCAAAAAGGAAAGGAAAGTTCCACCATCTTCGGGGCTGAGTTGCAGGGTAGGTGGGCCTTGACAGGCAGCAGAAGGGACCGAGGATTGGGTTCCATGTGGGACATGGACAAGGGCACCTGGCCACCTGGGGCATCCTGTGGGTGTGGGGAGAAGAGCACCGGAAGCGAGCACACACAGGGTCTCCCTGTTTCAGTTCAGCCTGAGGCTGATCTGGACCCAGAGGAGAGGTCTGGGACATTCAAAGCTGGTTTCTATTCCGTAAGGACTCCACAGCTACTTTTTTTTGTACAGGTAGTTAGTGTAAGCTGGGGAAAGCACCAAGGGCCTTCAGATGAGTTGGAAAAGCCATCGACTTTCTTGTCAGGTGCGCAGATTATGCTCTGACTAAATTAAACCCCGGTGAGTTTTCGAAAGAATCCCAGGGAAATCTTTGGCATAAATGTTATGCGTAGGAAACAGAGTCATCTGCAGTTTGCTTGAGAGCTGGGTCTCTGTGACAGTGCTGGAGTTTGCCCACTGGCCATGGAGATTCTGTTTGCAATGATCATTTCATTCCGGTCATGCCAGGGGGCAGAAAACCAGCGAGTGGCTGGCCTGGAGGTGCGGTGAGTTCTGCTCCAGGCTCTGTGTCCCCGTAGGAGCAGATGTCTGTTGATCCATTAGTCAAAATTCCTGAGAAACAGTGGCCCATTTTCCGTGTTGATATCAGTCATTGTCAGCTCTCTCAAAGCTGTCCGGGACCTTCCGAGATGGTGCCTGCCTGTCAGGCCCTCCTCACACCCCCGAGGCCAGGGAACCTGAAACATTAGTCTTTCTCATCCTCTTGTCTGGGAAATTGTGGTGGGTACATAGATACGTGAAGTCAGACTGGGGGAATCCATTCGTTGGTTAAACCCCAATTTCATGTAATGACATAGTCAGTGGATAGTTCCCTCAAGGTTTTTAATTTGCCTCATTTGTTATAAGTTTGACATAGTTTGTCATCTAGTTCGTCAGGTATCTTAAAGCTATATAAGCAAGTTACAAGATGTGTCTAGACCCAGGGATCTCATTCTAGGAAGAGAGAATTACTAATCCAATGTTGATCTGCCCAGGAATTCTAGAAGAATCTATAGCCTTCTGTAGAAACTCTAAGAGAAGTTATGACTGTTATTATTAACAACAGATATTGAAGGCTTAATGCGATCCAAACACTGTGTCTCTGGACTTCACCTGTAAAATACGGATTGACTGGAGTTACTGTTGGCTATTAGGAGGATTAAATAAGAGCGCAGAAAAAACACTAGCACAGTAGTTGGATTAGTTAATGAATTACCCCCAAACCTAATGGCTGAAAACACAAACATTACAGTCCCACCAGTTCTGGGGGATGGAAATCAAGTGACTTAGCTGGGTCCCTCTGGTTGAAATTTCTCTGGAGGTTGGAGTCAAGCAGTGGTTAGGACTCAGCTGGGTTATTTGGGGATGGCGGAGTCCTTCCAAGCTCACAGTGTGATGGAAGTCCCTTGCCTGGCGTCTGTCCAGGGAGTTTCTTCACCACAGGACAGCTGGTTTGCCCCAGGAGAGGGCTTCCTGGAGGAAGCAAGAAAGAGTCCCAGTCAGCAGCCATTGTCTCCATAAATTAACCTAGGAATGAATCCCATTACTTTTCCGGAATCCCCTTTTGTCAAGTCACTAGGTGTGGTCCGTGCTGGGGAAAAGAATACACCAGGGCATGCATCCCAGGAGGTGGGGGGCTCTGAGAGCCTCCTAGAGGCGGTATGCTGCCTGCTTTGCATATACCAACCGTTAGATGAATGGTAACTATTATCCTTATTACATTTAAAAGTTGGAATAAGTAAAATTGGAGATTTTGAAGCGCACATCTCCAAGGACTTACTGTCGTCATAAAGGGAGGATTTTTACAATGTGTGCACACCCCAGTGTCCAGCGAGGACTCTGGATTTCTTTCGCAGAGAAGGGCCTCGGGCATAGCGCCCCCACTCCTGGATCAACTGCCTGTGCCCCCTTCCCAGTGCCGCAGGAATGATGGACTCAGGAATAATGTACTGCGGTCCTAGTCACTGCAGCAGAAAGGAGTCCTTACACCAGTGTCTTCCCAAAGCTGTCATTCCCCGCACCCTTCACGGTTATTACCCAAATCCACGTGTTCGCTGTGCTGTTTTGTTTAATGACTTCCTTCAGTAGGCTCACTCAGAACAAGTTTTAAAGTAATTTTTAGAAGACATTTCTAACCTGACAGAACGGAAAAGTCGTCACCCCTCATTGTGGATAAAGGAAACTGCTCAGTAAATGTCAGGAGAACAAAGCAAGGCTATTAAAATTGATAAGACGATTGATGGCGACCACTGTCTCTCTGTTAAAAGTGGTGATGTTTACAGATGTTAAAGAGGTAATAAAACCATTTAGAACCAAAAATTTGACTTTATCTTTGAGTCACCAAAAGTAGTAGAGGAGAATTGATAAGAACTTCTTTCTTTTTCAAGGAAAGCATCAGGGGGAAAAATCAGTAAGAATTCTCTTGAAATCAATAAGACATTTACATCCGCTATTAGCCAATATGGCCTACACAGAAAAACAAGACTCTTTATTTTTAGTTTAAAAGCTACAGAGAGTAATAATGACCTATGTCTATTACTATGTTGGGCAACCTTGGGAGAATTAGCAGAGAATTCAGTTTCCATTTCTTCTCTAAACCCAATTCAGCCATCCCCATTCCTACCAAGCAGGAAGGTCCTAAGGAACAGGGAAGAGCTGAAATGACCTGTGAGAAATAGAAAGCGCCAGATCAGCATGACATGTGGGCATTACAACTACCATATCGGTATCACTTACTATCTTCCACTACCCCTGTCAGTCCTCGTCTTGCCATTTCCCCCCCGCTTCCCAAGAAGTCTCTCCTAGTACGGCCATGAATCGGGTTCCAAATTAACAGTACTGAGACGCTGTTCGAAATACTGCAGAGAACTGTGAAAATCAGAGCATGGTTCCTCGGTCAGCTCCAGGTGGTAGAGTTTTTGAACTATTTTAGCAAAGGATAAAGTGGGATTTTTAGCATATGTTTCGATGTGGCTAACTAGCACTGTATTAATTATTCTGACGCTTCCCAGGAAACCTGTGACTCCCTCCTCAGCTGCGCCTTGGAAGAGGTAAAGCAATTTCACGGACCAGAGAAGCCAGACCGCAAGCCCTTGGGATTACGCCGGCCTTCGGAGACACCAGCCCCCAGCACAGGAGCGGCCAGCCCAGACGTGGGCTTGGTCATCGACGGGAAGACGCTGAGCACCATTTTCCAGGGGAAGATGGAGAAGAAGTTTCTGGAGCTGACCCGGTACTGCCGATCCGTGCTCTGCTGCCGCTGCACCCCGCTGCAGAAAAGCATGACCGTCAGGCTGGTGCGGGACACGCTGCGCGTCACGACCCTTTCCATAGGTACCCGGCACGCGGGAGCGGGGAGGGGGGAACACAGCAGGGCCGCGTGTGGGGGTCGGACTGGAGGTAGAAGCTCAGGTCGTGAAGTAAGGATGCTCCGCGGAGGATCCACCTGGAGGTCCGCCTGATGGTCGAGGTGAGGCCAAGTGGGATGGGAGCGGGGATTAGCAGGTCAGCGGCGCAGATCTCAGGACTTGGATGGAGGTCAAAGCCACCAGGGACCTTGAACTTCAGCTCACGCAGGCGGCTCAACAAGACACCCTCGGCCCACAGGGCTGGGCTCCCCATCACAGCGCCATGTTTCAGGCTGCGATGCTCTGTGGAATCACGATGGTGAGCGGGAAGATTGGCTGCAATGAGACTGTTCCACTTTTAATGCTGAACATTCGTCCCTGAAGACAAGACCCCGCACAAAACATGTCTTCAAAAAGTGCTGGCTGCTGAGCTGATGAAGAATTCCTTAGAGGAGACTAAACTTTTGTCACAGGCGAAGCAGAGGAATAAAAACTCTTACTTCCGAGCTTCCAGGAACAGCCAGACCTGGCGTACAAGAATCTTTAGGGCCTGGTCTCCATGACCGTCTGGCCACATCTCTCTCCAGCATCCACGCTTGTGTGTTCCGGCCGGTATAACTGCTCAGCGTTCCCATGAGCCTCTCTCCCTCCTTCCGGGCTCGGCAAGAACGGACACCTCTACGCGCTCCTGCGTGGAACCTCCCTCTCCTCTGGGAGCCCCCGGGCTCTGTCACGCTCCCTTGCCCTTGGCCCAGCAGGCCTGGCCCCAGCCCGGCACACACCGAGTCCACTGGTGCTGTTGTCCCCACTGGACTCTCACAGGTGGTCCGGATCCTCTTCCTCCGCACAGAACGGGAAGAGATTCTCTCCCCTAGTGTTTCGACTCAGAGACCGACTAGATGTCCTATCCTTTCTCCTGGTCTCGGGTAAAAGCAGTTCAGAACCCAAAAAAAAGTCAGGGATAGAAAGAAACGGGACAAATCTTTAACAACTGCATCCTATTTCATTCCCTGGATTGTCCTCCTCAAAACCTGGGACCTGCAGGAGGCAAAGCGCCCAGGACCACCTCCCGCCGTAGGAGATTGTCTTCACGCCACCGCAGGAGAAGCACGGCCAGTGGGTGAGAACAGCACGACCTCCACACCCCTCCTTCACGGGCCTGCTGAGGGAAGAGGTTACAGGAGGGACAGCAGAATTACACTACTGTCATTATTCTACGCCATCGCGAGAAAAACACTTTCCCCTCAATCACGGCTGCTTAGAATGACAGTGTTGTTGAAGACAAAAAATTGTCGCCAATTAAGAGGAGCAGTCTCCGTCAACTGCATGTTCTCTGTGATGTCGAGTGTGAGTTTAATTGCACAGATTACTCTTGAGACTCTACTAGAAAAAGAGGTGGGGCCACATGCAGTCCACCAACCTGGCCCACAGGCCGAGCCAGCTCACTGCAGGTTTTTGCAGAGATGCAAAGAAGAGGGTTTCTATTTCTAAATGGGACACGGGTCAAGAGCTGTTCACCTCTCAGCTGGAAGCTACTTGCTTTTGCCAACTGACCCTCAGAGTCTCAAACAGCTGCTTTCTGACCCTTCACAGGAGACTGCTGAGCCCTGGTCTGAAAGAAAAACGAAGCTTCAGAGGACCAGGGTCCTGGGGAGGGTCTCCTGGAGAGAGCCGTGCTGTCCAGAGTGGTGCCACCCAGCTCTCGGTGGCTGTTTCAATGTAAGATGAAATTTAAATACAAGGAGAAAGCGTTCCACCAGCCCCGTTTCCACAGCCGCGTGCATTTGTGGCTTCCACATTGGGCAGACAAGATGGACAGTTCCATCATCCCAGAAGGGTCGACTTGGTCGTGCGGGGACAGGAGGAGGAGAACTGAGTGCGTGTGTGCACATTTTGCCTGTATGCTTCCACGTCCTCACCTCAGTTTCCTGAAACAACGTAGCCCCCTGAATGGGAATTCGGTGTGATTAAATGAAATGCAAGCAAAAAAATTCATCCATCCCACTTTCCTATATTCAGAAAGAAAGCCGATTGCTGTCCCCTGTCCTGGGGCACCTTTGACAATCGGACTGAGATTTAGCTGTTCAAGTGTCCCAGCTGTCTTGACGTGCTCAGTACTTTCGGATCCGCTCAGGAAGGTCGCCTAGCCCCGGAGTAGTCACGGATCTGAGCTCCCATGCTCCTGGGCCCTTTCCCGAGTCCTAGCCTTGCTCAGTTCTCCGTCAGCTCGTGAGGAAAGTCACTGTAGCATCTGTGGAGGACTTTTTGAAAGCTCTCAAGCACTGGCCACCTGTCTTGGCCACTAGTGCATCCCCAATGCCTAAGAGTGAGCCTCGAAAAAGAGACACTTAATATTAGTTGATGGTAAAGAAAAAGTCAGGCTACCTGTCCAAAGAGGGAAACCGTCTCTCGAGCCAACGACTGCCGCGGGGGCAGTGATGAAAGCGTTCAGTCATGGGGAAGCAGGGACAGACTAGAGCCTGTGGTTGGACCCGGAATAAAGACGCTCAGACCTCCCTTCTTTCAGGCGACGGAGCCAATGATGTCAGCATGATTCAGGCGGCCGATATTGGGATTGGAATATCCGGACAGGAAGGCATGCAGGTATGTCCCCTCCACGGTTCCTGCTCTTCCCTGCTCCCCTGTCCTTGTGGAGCGTTGGGAACTCCCTTCAGTGTCAGGGGACTGTCTCCCCCAGAGCTCTGCACAGCTGTCATCTGTAAGTCAGGGGCCTTCCTGGCCTGCGACCCCATCACCCCACCCCCGGTGCCCAGTCCTTCCGGGAGAACACGGGGACACAGGAAGGCAGGGCTTCTTACAGACAGCGGGTGATCCCTCCTTTTGAAAGTCAAATCGCACCAACGCTGCAAGGAAGCTGCTGCCTCCCTGTAACCTGCACCGCATCCCAGGTCACAGCGCCCTCCACGAGCGGTGCCCGGTGGAAAGACCCTTGAAAGCATTTTCCAGTCGTCATTTTCTTCTTGTTGGCCAGACTGACTCAGGAATTGCTTGGTGCCTTTCGCAGCCTAGTTTAGTCAAACACCGCCTGTGGGAGGCGTGCGACGCTGGCACGGAAGCCCCACTGCGGTCAGTCCCTGCCGCCCCAGCGTGGCGCCCGGACCCGAGGTGCTGGTGGGCTGCGTGGCAGGAAGCCGAGGGCTGGAGGAGACGGCGCTCCCCAGCCTGCCCCTCCAGAGTGTCTGGGGTGTCCGAGCCCAAAGAGACACCCCGGGGAGGCACACCACAGTGGGGGTCTTCCAGACCACCAGCAGCGCCCGGCCCAGAGCCCAGCCCTGCAGGGAGCATCTCTGCTGCGCTGGCGGCCACAGACGGATGCTGACGTGTCTGCTGTCCCCTCACAGGCCGTCATGTCCAGCGATTTTGCCATCTCCCGCTTCAGACACCTCAAGAAGCTGCTGCTGGTGCATGGCCACTGGTGCTACTCACGCCTGGCCAGGATGGTGGTGTACTACTTCTACAAGAACGCGGTGAGCGGCGAGCGGCAAGCGGCCTCCGCCCAGACCCCGGGTCCGAGCATCTCAGCACAGGGGAGCTGAGGAGCTGGCTGACCCAGCTTTCACGTCCTGAAACTTTTCCCAACTAGCTCTGTGATCTTGGGCAAGATAGTCCACTTCTTGGGGCCTCAGATTCTTTGATGAAATGGGGCCCGTAACTGTCTCAAGTGTGAGGACTGGTTAGGCCTTCTAAGAAGCACCTTAGAGTCAGACGAATTTGGTCACATCTAGGTGCCGGTCTTTGGAAATGACCTTAGTCTCCCCATCTGTAAAATGGGCAGAGTAATAGTGCCTCTCAGTTATTGGCTTTGACGAGTAAATGATAGCTTGTATAGAAAGTGATTGGCACCTAGGAATCGCCCTATAAAATGTGTCATTATTACTCTCCCCACTGCAAGGTTTGAGTCGCTCAAAGAACCCACAACAGAGTCAGGCGAGTGAGCAAGCAGAGATTTAATTAGAGGGTAAAGAATGGAGCTGACCAAGGGCGGTCTAGACCCAGCCCACGGTGCTGGCAACACACGGTGAGGAAGGAGGATGGGGAGAGGGTCCCCAGGCCAGGTTTCGCTTCCTGATCGGGCAAGGTGACTGACATCCTCCTTCGAAGTTATTGGTGGGCTTCTTCAACCAGCGCTGTTTCTGTGTGTCGGGTCCGTCCTGGTCACGTCCTATACATGGGACACATCCCGCCTGTGGGGCTCCTCCATGGGCTTTCCTTATCGACCCAGGTGATTGCATGCATTCCTTTGCTCCGCCGGCAGGCCGTGTGGCTCCAGGGACAATTCACTGCCCTGATATCCGAACTTTGATCCCTGGCCTAAGGCTCACTCTTGCAGGGTTCCTGACACCCACCTCTGTGGCTCAGGCAGCTAAGGTGCAGGTTATGGAGCCAGGGACCTGGGTTCAAGAGGAGGCAGGCAAAAAAGCAAGCATTAGCCCTCGTTTCTTCTCATCGTCGTAGCTATCCTTACTCTCAGATGGATTCCGTAAATGAGATGTGTTGTCTGACTGCAAGAAAGGCGGATTTAAAAGACTCACCCAACCTGTACAGCTAGCTACTCCTTGGGGAGAAAGCTGGAGTTCCCCACGTCCAGCGGAGACCCCACCTCTGCCTTCAGTTTCGCTACCTTCCCAGTGAGGAGCGTGGGCAGAGCAGGAAACAAGGTATCAATAGGCAAAACGTGTAGAGAGAAGAGCACCTAGTTTTGGTGGCTGACATGCAGAGCCTCTTTCTTCTGCAGTGACGGGGAGACTAGGGCTCTGACCCCAGCAGTCAGCTCTGGAGAGCACAGGCATTTTTCAAGTGGGACGGACAATCACAGGAAGATACGATGGTGACCCCATGGCCAAGGGCCCCAGGCACACACCAACTAGCACAGCCGTCTGCTCTGAAAAGCCCTTGATTAACCACGGGTGTAGGAAGAAGTCAGGGGCCTCAGGCACTAAGGGCGGGAACAAAGGCCTGAGTTTTTCATTATCTGGTTCAAGGACCTTTGAATAATCCCCTGGAGTCTCCAAATAGAATGCTGTTTGTGTGTGCAAAAGGAGAGGGGATGAAGAGGAAGGAAACTAAAGGAAGCACGTTGCCAAGTGGCAGGCTCCAAAATTGCCTTTTTCTCCCTCGTGCTCTGTCCTCCCAGCCCTGCTTAGGCTCTGGTCACTGTTTCCTCCCTTAGGAGACAAAGAGTAACGCAAACATGATAAGCTGGATGGCAGTTGAGGCAGTCGTATTTCAGCAATTCTATGCAAACAAGTCACACTAAACTCGGAGCATGAAAGCGGACTTCAAATTCAAAACGTCCCTGATTCACTTGCTCCTTCTTAGTCTCCAAAGAAATCATTTATTTTGGAATAAGCGCAGCCCCCTCTTCTACCATTGAATTGATGAAATAGGAAAGGAGCCCGTCAGGCAGCCCTGCTTCCCAAGCTTCCTGATACTTATTTCCAGCCCCTGCAGTCGTGATACTGAAGCTGCATTATCTCCCGCCTGCAATTAGAGGGTGGAGAACTGTGACTTCCACATCCGAAACCAATTTCAGAGGGGTTGAAGCCCTGCCTGCTCCGAAGTTGAACCATGCACTAATTACGCACTGTGGCTTCTGGGGAGGAAGAGCCGGCACTGATCTTGGCAAAGCCCTCACCAGGCTCTGGAGGGGCCAGGACGTTGGAGACACTCGTTACAGCTGCAGGGTGAGTGTGAGGACGATGGCACCAATGCGATGTGCATCCCTGATTCGCATTATCGGACATCTGCTATGTCTGAAAACATCGTCCGGCACTGGGGACAGAGCTGAGATCAAGACAGACGTGGCCCCTGCCCTCAGTGGGTGTAAAGTCTCGTCAGGCTCAGCCAGCTCTGTCTGCAAAGCAACAGAGGGTGCTTTCAGATCCGTGGGCCAGGCAGCCTGTGTCCCGGCTACGCCACTCTGCCCTGGGAGCAGGGAAGCACTGTTGACAACGTGCAAGTGAACCCAAGTGGCTGTGTTCCCCTACAGCTTTCTTCATGCAGCCCTTTGCCTGTGGGACATAGTTTACTATCTCCTGGTCTCCATCAACCTCAAAATGTGGTTCTGAGACCAGCAGACTCAGCATCACCCAGATGCTTGTTAGAAATGCTCCGCAGGTAGATCCCTGTGGGCCTTAAAGACAGAGACCCTGGTACAGGGGAAAGAAATTAAAACATCCACATTTTCTCTGACAGCTCCCTAGAGCAGAGTCGGGATGTGGGAGGGTGAGGACCCGGGACTGTCCCCGGGAGACTCGCCCTCATGAACCAGGAGGAAACTGCCACAAGCCCTGACCTGAAGGCAGACTGAGTTACCCCAGGTCCCCAGCCAAGAAAGAGACGGGGCAACATGAGTCCTTTGAGGACACAGCTCAGGCTGCTTATTTTTAACTTTGCAGTCTAGATTGTGTCTAACTCCACAAAGACATGCAAATGACGTCCAGTTCAGACACAGAGGCAACAAGGCCGTTCATTGTAGGGAAAGATAGGCACGCAGATGGCAAGCGGGAAGCGGGAGGAGATTGTTCCACGGGAGCCCAGGCTCCATCAGGGTCCATCGCCAACAGCCTCGGCCTGGTTGAATGGGACAGCCCAGTTCTTGAGAAATGAGCTCCCTTTGTCCAAATTCAGAGATGGATTTGGGGAGCACACCAGTAGGCAGAAGTTTCCAGAAATCTTCAGGGACTTGTCCTCAATGGCATTTCTGTAGGAAATGCAACCTGTGTGCCATTAACCTTGCTTCCTAAGAGCCCCTCTTAAAAATCAACGTTGAGTGGCAATTCGGTCGGGACGGCTGTGCGGGAGACTGAACCCACGGTGACACGAGGACAAGGCCGCGCAGAAACGCCAGCTCTCTGATCCCAGCCCCACCCCCGCCGAGCCCTCTTCGCCGGCAGCGGGAACTGCTGGGCCCCTGGGTGCTCAGTCTGATTCCGTTCGTAGAGTCGCGCTCGCAGGACGGGTCTCCTCGACGGGAGCACGCATCCGTGAAGGGTGCTGGTACTGACGCGAACCTGGCCAGGTGCTGAGACTGTACCGTAACGGACACAGCGCATCACGTCCCACGTGCGGGGAAGCTGACACGCTGCGGTTGCTGTCGCACACCTGGCCCCAGCAGAAGCTCCGAGCGTCACTCTGCTACTGATTAAGAACACGTTTCTGTTACGGCAGAGTAAGCAGCGCCACCCCTGCAGTGCCGGCCGGGCGTCAGGGGACAGAGTTCTGGTTGAGCACAAACGCTGAAGGGTTTGTTCCAATACGGTCACCGCGCTGCCTCTCGGCCGCACAGGTCTGCTGGTCCTCGTTCAGGACCACTGTTTCCTGACCCCAGTAAGTCGCCAACCGCACCACGGCAGGCGGACAAGATCAGACACCCGGCCCGTCTGGGCAGGAAAGGGCACTAGAAAACAAAGCAACGTGTAGGCAGAGTTGCGTGTTCCTCCTGCTGAGCCTCACGACCGGAGCAGTCCTGTGAGGCAGACCTCGTGAAGTCCCCTTCCCTGCAGGCTTCCCGCCACAGCTCCTTCCTCAGGGACACCCTCCCAAGCACACCGCCCGTCACAGCACAGGCCACTGTGCCCATCTGAAAGCTGCAAGATGATGCTCAGAGACACTAAGCCGTTTGCCCAAGGTCACACAGCAGGTAAGCGGCAGAACTAGGCCTTCAAACCCGCCCCCAGCACGAGCTCTGGGCACCACCGGCTGCGAGCCTGGAGTTGCGGAGTCCCCTCGGGTTCCAGGGAGCCTCACCTAGGACCCGTTATCCCTGATCCTACACAAAAGGAAGCCGCCGGCCCCTCACCAGCTGCCCCCTGCCCGCAGTGCTACGTCAACCTGCTCTTCTGGTACCAGTTCTTCTGCGGCTTCTCTGGCTCCACCATGATCGACTACTGGCAGATGATCTTCTTCAACCTCTTCTTCACCTCCCTGCCCCCTCTCCTCTTCGGCGTCCTCGACAAAGACGTCTCTGAAGAGACACTGCTGGCCCTGCCCGAGCTCTACAAGACTGGCCAGAACTCCGAGGTGAGATTGGGCCGGGGGGTGTCCCGAGCTAGGCCTGACCCCCAACCCTCCCTGGGGGTGTCAGGAGGCCGGCCTGCTGGTCACCTCTCTGCCATTAACCTCTCATGGGACCCGGGAGCACTGGTGGCCGTTCACCGTCGAGAGCGATGGACGAGACCAGTGGCCATTCAGTTCTAAGTTGCTCACTGCAGCACACCTTCATGCAGTTGAAGGCAAACAGGCAGAAAGCTTCCAAGCCGGCCCCTTTCTTCAGGGCACCCCCAGCCTGGGTTGGGGCCCCTGACGTAAAAGCTGGCTGGCGCATCAGTGGGCCAGACGTCCGTAAATGGGGCTTTCGCTTGGGAGCGAGGAAGGCCACGCTGAGAACTGAAGGTCGCACGCAGCCTTGCTGGTGTCAGATAGGCAGAGGGTCTGGGCACCAGCAGGACGTTTCCAGAAGGCACGGAGAGGCCGGACACAGGCCGCCGCCAGGGGAGCCTTGGGAAGGGGCAGGGAGCACCTGGGGGAGAGGAGGACAGTCCACAGATGGGCGTGACGGCCCACGAAGAAGCAGGGCTTCCCCCAACCCAAGACTGAGGGAAAACACAGAGCAACTGGAGGCGCAGGCCTTCCTGGGCTTGTCCCGTGGCATGTTTTGCCTGAGACGCCCACAGCCAGCAGTTAGGTGGAGCACACGTAAACCGTGAACGTCTGGCTTTTCCAGGGCAGGCCCGAGAATGCTGCACAAAATGCAAAATGAAAAGACTTCTTGTGCCACCATTGGGCCTGCCCCCTGGGGGCATGTGACCCTGAGCTTGCGGGGTTGAGAGCTTCCTTGCAAAGGCCATGTAGAAACCTTAGCATCCTCCGCTTGCCACCTGGTCTTGGTCATGCTCCCGGACAAGAGTCGGTAGGAGCTGAGCGCTCTCTTGTGCGGGTTAGTGGTTCGAGTCCCTACCCGCTTCTGAGTCCCTACTGGCAGAAGAGCCAGTTCTCCAAGCAGGTTAGTGATTTTCTCAAGGGGACGCAGCGGCAGGGCTGGGAGTTGAACGCGGCTGTCGCCCAGGTCCGCGCGCAGGACACTCCGCAGCGAGGCTTGCGAGCGCTGCGCTGCTGCCGGGGGTGGCGGTGACGGCATGTGCTTTCCCGGCAGTGCTACAACCCTGTGACGTTCTGGGTGTGCGTGGCGGACGCCGCCTACCAGAGCCTCATCTGCTTCTTCATCCCGTACCTGGTGAGTCCTGTCCCCCGGTCCCTGCAGACCCCAGGCGGAGGGCCCTGTTCGCGTGAAACCCAGACCCGTGGCGTCTTCGCGGATACGCTCCAGCCCTACGTGCTCGACGGGCAGAGCACGTCCCCAGATATCGTCACGTCTGCCAGCTTCTGGAAAACGAGAAGCTGCTCTGCGAGGTCATTTCCCCTTCACGGAGGAAATCCAGAGCGGACACACACGGTCTCCCCCTCCCCTTCCCCTTGGCCTAACACCCGCTCTCCTCCTCATTTCTCATCGGGCCACTACAGGGTTTTGAATTTACAGCCATTAATTCACATTTTTTCAGTTGGATTCATTGAAAGGCTGCAATGTTCCAATATTGCATAGGTCTCAGGTGAGCGTGGCTGGAAACCCGCAGGTATGAGTAATTAAACTCACCGCCCTTCAGTGCTCCCTTCACCTACGACACTGATCCCTCCACCCAGTGCCTGCCTCCCTGCCTTCTGCGACCCGACCGCAAATTTGATTTTATTGACTCACGGTCTGTTTGCGTTATAGTTTATACCAGGTGAATCCCTCTTTTCTGACCTGAAATAGCTCCCTCTAGGTTTTCATGTCGTTACGGATGACGGGCTCACGCGTGGCTGAGCCGGGTGCCATCAGGTACCTGTGACCTCTGCCCCCTATTCTTGATCCACTCAGCTGCGTGTTTCCCTTGTCAAGTTCTGACAATAAGGATGCTCACTGTGTTATCTGAAAGAAAAGCTAGAAAGCAGATCGCAAGGGGTACCAGCCCCATCCCAGATGCGCCCGCCAGACTGAACAGGGAGGACGCAACCCCTTCTGTTCAGGGAGCCGGGGTGAGGGGGATCCACGCATAGTCATGTCTGCCAGGCCACGGGGCTCAGAGCTCTTGCTCCAGGAAGCATTTTAGCCATCGCTGGCGCTCGCTGCACCCTCCCTGACCAGGCCCCTGCTCCCTCTTTCGCTCCTGCTCTGCGCTAACCACCTCCGTCTGCCATTTTTCAGCTGCGGGAGCCCCTCTGTTAGCACCAACCCCTTCAGCTGGACCGCGTTGGCCCTGCCTAGTGGACTAAATTCCTTGAAGGGGGACACGGACATTCTCTAGTCACTGGCTCTGTGGCTGTTCAGCCCATTCTTCATCCCTTTGTTCACTTCATCTTCTGGACAACCCACACGGATTCCTCCAGCAAACATGCTTCTTGACCACGCAGCTCCCAGGGACTCACCATGGGCTGGTTCCACTGGAAGTCAGCGGGATGGCTTCTCTCCCTGTCTCCCCCTCCCTGCTCTAGAATCACCGTGTCAAAGCCAAGGGCACAGCCCATCCGACATGTCAGATGCTTGTTTCTCCTCTGCAGACATACAAGGACTCTGACGTGGACGTCTTCAGCTTCGGGACACTCATCAACACCATCGCCCTCGTCACCATCCTCCTGCACCAGGCCATGGAGATGAAGACCTGGGTAAGCGCCTGAGCCCCTCTGATGGCGGGCACTGCGTCCCGAGCCAAAAGGTTTGAGCCGGCACCTCAGCCCGCTGCAGAGTGCCCACCTTACAGGGGAGAGCAGTGAAGACAACTCCCAGCCACAGCCTGCTCACCCTGTGGCCAGGACTAGATGAGACGAGTTGTAGCAATAGATACTGGGGTGTTTCCAGAGAAGGAAAGTGTGAACTTGACCATGGGATATTAGGGCAGTAAACTGCCCATTTAACTGGGGGTGGAGTATTTGAAAAGCCCTCTGTCTCTGCACCACCCAAGCATGTCCCAGTGCCGTGTTTCAGTGTCTAGGAAAGGGAATGCCAGCTCTCAGTGCATTCTTCTAGAGGGTAATTATAAAAACAAAGTTTAAAATTACATATCAGCTACCTAGCTATGTGACTTAATGTACTGCTTCCTCTAAACTTCCAGAGTCTTTTGCATTAGGTGAAGGTTTGTTTTTTATATATATTTTTCTAGGTTTATTAAAATGTAGTCAGCACACTGGATAAGTGTGAGGTCGAGCTACATTGCAAAGTGACGGGTGTTAGCTGACTATGTTCTCCTTCTGAGATATATGCAGGTATTAGGTATAAACAGGTAAAATGAAGTTGAGACTTTCCCCAAGTCATTCAGGATAGAATCAAGTTTGAACCCTGGTAATCAGACTCGTGTGCTTTTAACCTCTATGCTAAATGAGTAGTGTGAGGGGAAAATGGAATGGTAGGAGACCACTTTACAAAAAGATTTTTTAGTCACACTGAGGTGGCTCTTTCCGGAAGCATATGCATTAAAACTCTAGCAAACTGCCCCAGCTAAGCTCAGTGTGTTCCCCGCACTCTGTAATGGAACTTTCTCCCCATCCCCACCCCGCTGGACAGTGGCTGATAAAAGCCACCTGTGGAAACTTCCAGAACCACAAGTCCCCATTTTGAAAAAACCCTTTGCTCCAGTGACAGAACAGTGATAAAACCATGGGGCCTAACCAAGGTTCACACAGGATGCATTCCTTCAAGCAGCAGCAGGAGAGACTACAGCGTGGAGGGAGGAGAGGGACTGGGCGGCTCCAACTGCAGGCTTCCTGGGACCCATGGAAACTGGGGCCCAGGCTGATACTCCCCCCTCAAGAATGCGAGCTGACAAAGAGATGGCAACGACCAGCTGCTGGGAGCTCGCAGCTCTGAGGAAGGTTGCCAGTGTCCCAGAACTTCATCCTTGGAACTAAGTCAAGCTAAGAAATCAGTGAGAACTCTTGAAATGTGTGATCACTGAAATTTAAAATGCAAGTGTGTGGGATCCACTTTCAACTGGAGCCCACTTGGGAGTTAAGCACCAAGTGGACAGTCTACTGGGAAGCCCTGCAGAATGCCCCCCACACACCAGTGGACCCACGAGAATGGTGGCGGGAACGAGTGACTCAGCATCCACAGGATGGGAGTCACAGGGGGAGGAGGAGGAACTGATGCAGCATCTGAAGAGATCATCACTGAGGACACAATTCATCCACATAAATCGGGATCCACCCCTGGATTTAGCGTCGTAAAGCTGGAGAGCATAAAGGACAGGTGATCTTCAAGACCTGAGGAAAGTAACGCTGTCACGTAACACCGGGCAAGGCAAAAGCAATGATGTTTCAGGTAAACAGATTACGGGTCCCAGGCCTTCGCGCGGTGCACTCACTCAGTTCTCAGAAGCTTGGGTGTAACCATAAGGGAAAGACCTGAGCGGGATACAGGAGAGATGGTCTCTCTGCCTGCACTGCTTCGTCCAAACGACCCCAGGCTGCCCTCGGGAGGAGAGCTGTGGCCGCAGGCACTGTTTTAACCTCCCAGCGTGCCCGCAGAGTGCAGCTGGGCTGCGGTGTCCCATCGGACGGGTGCCCGGAGCAGTGACGAGGCTGTGTCCTCCGGTGGCGGCGCAGCGCCCTTTCCCAGGGATCTGAGGTCCATCTGCTTTGCAGCAGACACATGGACACACACCTGCTCCATCCATGTCCGTCAGCATCGTTGTCCCTCCGCCTAAACCATCTCCAGGCCAAGCAGCTCTTAGAACCGGCTGAAAACTCTTCCCCGTCGAAAGTGCAGGAAATCAGGGGAGAGTCTCCGTTTCTTCCCGGTGGATGTGGAACATGGACTTTAATGCTGGGTCATTTCCCCGACTTCCCCGAGGCACAGGCTGGGTGAGTCAGATCGCTTCTCCCGCGGTGAGCAACCCAAAATAAGGGCTCCTTAAAAGCCTGAAAGAACTGACATTACAGAAGAGACCAGAACCTCTGGAGAGGGCTTTCTAGAGGAGCAGGCGGGGTCAAAGCCGAGTTCCCCCGCGGTTTGCAGCTGTCCCCCAAGTGAAGTCTGTTTGACGGACTTGATGGCGCAAAGGGTCAGGATCCACGCCAAGGTGGGAGTTTGATAAAAATGCCCGTGAACTCAGGGCCCCAGGCTGCGGGGTCAGGGCTGAGGACCTGCCCTGGAGAGGCAGAGGGACCGTCCCTGCTTCCGGGTGAGCCAGGGTCACTGGTGGATTCAGTTTAAAGGGCTCAGACGGCCCAGGACACTTCAAAATGCACCCCCACACACACCCTCCCTATCTCCATCTCATTCTTTCTTCTCTTTTCCTCTACTTTCTGCTCTGTCTCTCTTTGTCTCTCTTCTGTCTCCAGCACACTCTCTTCCTCACTCCTCTCTCTTCCCTCATTCATCCACTCACTCTTTTCCTCTCACCCTTCCTCTCACCCTGTTCCTTCTCATCCTCTATTCATCTAACTTCCACTCCCTCTCTTCTCTCTCTACCTTTCTCTCCCCTCCCTGTTCCTCTCTTCTAGTCTCTCCCTCTGGCTTTCTCACTCCATTTCTCTCCTCTGTCTTCCCTCTCCTCTCCCCCTCTCTGCCTCTGGCTCTCCTTGACTTGTCTCCTTCCTATATCCACTCTCATCTCTGCCTCTCCCTCTCATCTCTCCTTTCACTCCACTCTTCTCACTTTCTCTCCACTCTGTGGACTCTGCCCATTCTGTCCACACTCTCCTCTCTCTACTGTCTCCACTCTCATCTCCCCAGCTGCCCTCTCCGCCCCTCTTTTCCTCTCCCTCTCTCCTGTCTCTCCTCCCTCTGTCTTTTTTTCTCTCTCCCAATCTCCCTCCCTCTCCTCTCGGTCTCTCCCTTTCTCACTCCCCCTGCCCCAAGAGGCAAGGAGGAAGGAAGACCTAGAAAGGGGTAACGTGACTATTTTAAGCTATAACAACTTGTGTGGTTTCCATTGGTGATAGGATTACAATCTACAGCCGCAGTAAGATGTCAGGAGGGAGCAGTGGAGATGAAAATCAGATTGTGGTGGGAGACTGTTATGAGCAGGCACTGAGTAACACAAGACGACCCAGAGGCGGAGTGCTTGTTTCCAACCAGTAAGGGGAAATGAAATGCGTCACTGCGTTTGAAAACGGACAGCGCTGGGGCGAAGGAAATGCAAACAGGACAGAGTCACATCAGACGGGGTGCTGCACGGAAATGAATAACCTCGTGGAAAGATGGACTCATCACGCCCGTACTACTGAGGGAAAAAAAGATCATCATCACATACAGAATTCTATTGACCAGACACCCAGGGAAACACAGGTAGTAGAACTGCAAAGGATCGCGTGGAAATTAGCACCAGAGTCCACGACGAGGACTAGATTTAGCTGTCCCTGGCGCGTGCGCGGTCAAACGCAGGGTGAGAGCAGCAGGGGTGTTGGCTCTGTCCTAACCCACTGCCCGCGCGTTTTCACGTTTCTGCTGCTGCTTTCCGGCGCCACGGAGCAGTTTGAAGGGGTTAGCCAGGCCCTGAGAGAGCGAGCCTGCCCTTCCCCAGGTCACACTGTCTCTCCCTCCACAGACGGTCCTGCACGGGCTGGTCCTCGTGGGCAGCTTCCTGATGTATTTCGTGGTGTCCCTGCTGTACCACGCCACCTGCGTCACCTGCAACAGCCCCACCAACCCCTACTGGGTGATGGAAGGCCAGCTCTCCGACCCCACCTTCTACCTCGTGTGCGTCCTCACCCCCGTGACGGCTCTCCTCCCCAGGTCAGTGCGGGCCTGGTCCTCCCTGCGCCTCCAGTCTCCCCCGGAGTGCAGGGCTGGCCTCCGCGGGGTCCTCCAGGCTCTCGTCTCAAAGACATGGTGCTAGGCCGGCAGACGTGATGCACCAAGAGGCAAATAACCTGAACTCTGGTCTCAGGTTGGTCACCCATCTGGCATGGCCTGAGTTGTGACTTCCGTGAAATGAGAGTAAGCCTCTACCCTCCTGTCCTACAAACGTGCTGGTACGTAACGCACCCATTTTGCAAAGCGCCTTATTAGCCCAGGAGTCTCACACTCACGTGCCTGCAAACAAGCGAGAGAAAGACCTGCTTGGCTTCCTTCTTTTATCGCCACAAGAAAAGATGAAGTTTAGGATTCCAGGGCTTCAGATTTTTCCCGAAGTGCACATTTCGCGTGAAATAGGCAATGTTTTAATATGACTCACAATTGTAAACACAGACCCCCCACCCACAGGTTAGTCAAATAAATAATCCCGGCCCAGGGACTATGCCTCACATTTGCAGGCTCATCCCTCTGCATGTATCTTTTCAGAAAATAGCAGCAGCAGTGATGATGCTCCAGTGTGGGGCTCTCCCCCGACACACGCCCTCCCATCCAGCCCTCGTTTTGCTTTTGCCATCACCTGGAAGTTGGCAGAGCCGTGGCTTTTCCCGAGAGGAACCAGAGTGAGTCCTCGATTTTACCTCGAGTCCCGTGGGACCTGAATCATCCCAACTCAGAGACCACACTACCCGGAGCAGCTGTGACCCTGACAACAGTGGACCCGCAGCAGGACTCAGCCCCTCCGCGTCGCAGGGTCTCACCCTCGGAGCACAGCCGTACCAGCAGGCGGTCACGACCATGGCGGAGCTTTCTCCGATCCAGTCAGGCAGCCACCAGCAGGCTCTGCTTCCTTCTTACCCTACTTTGGTCCCAATTCCTCCTCTTAGACCACCCGGAACTCTGAGGGCAGTGGCAGGACTGGAGGCTCTGGATGCCAAGATGGCGCACATCTTGTTCCAAGTATGAGCTGAGTTTCATGTCACGACCTCCCCGCTCCCTGCCTCTAACGTGGGGCCACACCACCACGCTTCTGGGCTTCCCTAAAGGTCCCTGCCCCTTGTCGATGCCGTCCCCCAATTCCGAATGCCCTTCCATTTCCCCAGGATATCATCCTCTCAAGCACGACCGGCTCCAGGAGGGTGTGACTGTACCTTCCGTTCTCAGGCTGACCTGTGTCAGCCTGTGTTTTCCCATCATCTGAGCGTATAGATCACTTGTCACTGCCTCTGTCCCATCAGAAAGTCTCTGCCTGTCTCTTGACAGATTCCTGGAGAAAAGGCAGCCTCTGTCATTGATAACCGACACCCAGCACAGTGCCTGCCTTCGGAGGTAGAGAAGCCATGGATGGCAACAGGACAGAAAGAGGAATGAAACGGGACCCTTGTTCCCCAGGCGCCTTCAGTCCCGCAGATGGGTCAGACAGAAGTTTGGCCACAAGCAGGTCAGAGAGACTCGTGCTCATGATGGATTTTGCGAGTGAAGAGGTGGGCTGAATTAGGAACAGGGACAAGCTTCCCGCCCCCTCTTCAGCCCAGTCAGTGAGGGTCCCGCTGTCACTGGAAAAGGGTGTCGCACACGTGGTGACACACATCTGTCTACATTGTCGCGATCACCGCTGGACGCAGACTGAGCTCTTCTGTATCTTACGTGCACCGTGGAAGAGAAAGTCACCAGCCTCCTCCTCTGTCTTGTCCTTGCCCAGAAAACTCGCCCGAAGCCAATGGATAGTGGGAGAGTAGGAAAAACTGTTCAGAAAAGCCCTCACCATTACAGCTTCTTAAACAGATGAGGGGGAGTCAGCAAATATTTACTTGCTAGTTACCACAGCACACAAGTTAACTCTGCTCACTCTGATTATCAAGTTGAATTTCTGTTCACTTCTGTTTGCTAAGAAAAGCAAAGAGCTTTCATTCACTAGTGAAAGGATTTTGATAGTAACCTTACAGCAATTCGTGTTTGCCGTAGAAAACGATTCACTCACTTCGTTGTAAGGTGCTACTTATAATGGAGATGGATGTCACTCACTGAGTTTGTGATAATGAGCCCACCAGCCATGACCTCACGCATCTTGATCGCATTAGTCTAGCTAGTAGAAAAGTAGTATATAAAAAAGCCGAAACATGTTAATACTTTTACAAACGAACGTGCTCACTTTAAAACAACACAGTACTGAACGCTCTTCCCTTAACTTCCAGAACCCGGCACCCTTGGTTTCTGTCGTCTTTGTTTCCTTTGCTGGTTCATGTCCCTGACACGATACTTGTCAAGCATGTGTCACGCGTTGCTCTTAAGATTCTTCTGATGTTATATTCTCTCCATAGGCACAGCGACCACTAGAGTGAAGTTACATTTCATTTTTAACAGATAAATCTCCAGTAGAAATTCCCTGCCCAGATCTCTTGAATTCTGCATCTTCCTAGCACCCTGCTCATCAACTCACTGGGCACTAAAGTCTGTCAAAACTGGGAGCTCCCTCCTCTTTCATACTGAATTCATGAACCGCCTATCACCATCTCTGGGTCTCTTCCAGAGTTCCTTTTGTCAGATGCTAAAGACCAAGTCGACTCCTGGGCTTTCTCCATGATCCCGCCTACCACCTCGTGCCCACATCCAGCCTGTCACAGACCTGGCACTTTTACCTGCGACCATGTCTTAAATCATTTCTGCAGCCACTACCAGGGATCTGTGAAAGGCCGACTCCACACGACTTCAAGAGTCTCCTATTGGGTTTTGCTCCGAACCATTATCATTCTGTCAAAGCAGAATCCTAGCGTTTGTTTAGAGCTTCCAGGGCTTTCCAAGGCCCTGTCTGCATCTGTGCCCGACTCCCCAGTCCTGCTCTCCCTCCACATTTCCCCGTTGGTCCCGGATTTTTGGTCCCGGATTTGGGTTCCCACCCTCCTTCACCTGCCCGGCTGCTGTGAACCACTCATCGTCAGCTGAAGTCTCTCTCCCTCGAGAAAGGTCTCTCCTCCGAGATTAGGTGACTCGCTCTTCCTGCAGGGACACGGACACCCTCCCAAGCAAGAGCTCTTTCTTTTCATGGTTTAACCCCTGGGCCTGGGCCACCCTGCAAGTTCTCATTGATTAAATGAGGGGAGAAGGAACAGGGTATCTTGGGGAAGAGGTTCCACCTAAGAAAACCCCAGTTTCCAGGCAAGAAGTTGAGTCCTTCTGGCACAGATATATGGCACCAGTCTGCCTACCTGGGCCACGTGGGAATTTGACCTGATTCCATGGGATCCTGGGGTTTCCCAGGGGAAGTCACCCTGAAGCCTTTAGACCTAGAAGGATGGGTGCTTTGGCTGATTAAAAGCTTTATTTCTAAAACCTTATAAGAAGTTGTGTGGGAAAGATGCTGGATGTGGACCATTGGCGCTGCTTTTTAATTCAAGACACTGACACTCAGTCTCATGATGACTTAGCGTCACAAAGTCCTGCAGACTTTCTCCATTCGTCTCATAACTTGAGGCTGCTTTTGTCGGTGTAGGACTAAGGTGTAATGGGCTTATACCAGTCTTATGCCACCGCACTCTAAACGTGGAAGCAGGAAAAGACTAGACACAGAGCCCACTAAGGTCCCATGAGCATGGGAGCCCCATCTCCTTGACTCAAGCCTCAGACGATGGGCGCCTTGTGCACAGAAGGTCAGGGACAGGCGTGGGACCCAGGGTGCTTGGTCCTGACCATGGCTGGACCAAGGGTGGTGCTGGGACAGTCACTAAAGTGCTCAGTGACTTGGTCTCATCCGTGCACGGGGGAAATAAAAATACCAGCCGCACGGGACTGTTGGGAGAACGCAATGAGTTCCTACTACCTAAGGCACTTAGAACAGTCCTGGCACAGAAGAGCCTTAGTCTGTTCTGGGGTAAAACTGAATCCAAAGGTACTCGGGCTCGGCTGTGATAACCGCCACTTAGGAGGAAGAAAAGAGGCCCTCCCAGCACGCCCTGGTGGCCTAGCGATTTAAACCGGGCGCAGTCCACATACATCCTAAGGTCCCAGGTTCCACACCTGGGGCAATGACCAGTGTTCAACAACTGAGTGAAATACAGTGCCTCTTTCTTCCGACACCTGTCCTTTAAAAAAGGACAAGAGGCTCTCCCAGGGGGAGGAGGAGTTGGATTCTGAGGCCCCTTTCCATGCTGAATTCACAAAGTCCCCAGCATACACTTTCTGATGTGTGTTATTCCCCCCAGGTACTTTTTCCTGTCTCTACGAGGGACACGCGGGGCGTCTCTGATCTCAAAAGCTCAGCAAATTGACAAGCTCCCCAAAGAGAAGAGAGACCTGGCAATCCAGAGCTGGAGAACCAGACAGAGGCGTGCCCCCCGCCCAGGACTGGCTGCACCCACGCCCCGTCCAGCGCCACCAGTCCCAGAACAGGATTTGAGCGCCAGCCCCCAAAAGAACGCTGGCCCTCCCAAGCGGAAGGGCCAGGAGGGCGGGATAGCAGGTGGAGAGAGACGCAGCAAGGACCCTGTCCGGGATGGCTCAGGGGACTACTCAGCCAGGCTCTCGTCGGGGGAGAACCTTCTTCCCGGGTCCAGAGGGACGATGGCTTCTGGAAACTACTCAAGCGCAGAGACGGAGGCAGCCCAGCCGTCCAGCAGGGGCAGTCACCACCGCTCCCAGAGCTCCCTGACCATATTGAGGGCCGTGTAGGAACCGGTCGCACTGCGGGGAAGCCGGCCAGTCACGGGCCTAGCTCGCCCACGACTCTTCCTCTCCTGGAGGAAAGAAGGTGCCAGTCTGACCTCCTCCCCACCAGGCTGGACTCCTCCAGATGAAGCTCTGGCCCCCTGGATTTGGGCAAAAAAGGACTGGAAACAGTCGACCTCTCGTTTCTCCTCTTGCAAAGAGTTTTTATAAGAAGTTTTCCAGATTATTAGCCCAGAGACATTTTTCCAACTCCACATAAGCAAATGCTAGGGCCCAATACAACTGAGCCAGAAGTTTCTAAAATTCCAAGAAATGTGTCAACCCAGACCTCTGAGGACATGGACGTTCCTGGGCTGCTCAAACATCACCTTGCCCGTCAGTAGCTGTGGAAGTTTCAGAAGAGCCCCCCACACCCAAGGGCCTCTTGTCGAGTGGACTGCACAGATGGCCGGTCCGGGTTAACTAAGTCCCTTCCATGCATAGGGCGCCGGGTCCGCGCTTTGTCTCTAAGCCCAGAAAACCACATCAAAGGATGTAAATGAAATCTGAAGTCAGTGCCACAGGCACTTCTGGGGGTGGTGGGGCCCCGCTGGTGTCACAGGCAGAGAACCTGCGCATGTGAAAGGACTCAGACCAGAAAGTCACTAATGGACTGTCCGTCCCAGAGTCTGGGCGTGTGCTGAGAGGACAGGGGCGGCTCGGTCTCGCAAGCGATTTATTTTTACATCAAAGTACTCCTCTCTCAGTTGTCCGAACAGGAAAACTAAGAGCAAGAGACCTTTGTGCCTCTAACCCAAAACAGACCCACATGACAGAGCTGCTCTGGGCCCGAACAGCAGCATCTTAGAGGGAAGAGCAGTGTTGAAGCCAGGCCACGAGCACGCCCCCGACCGTCACCGCTGGGAAGACACAGTCACCTCTCCCAGCTGTGGGGGAGAGAGGCATCTTACTTCACAAGAGAAGAAGCATCACACAGGCTGCTTAGAAGTTATCCACGCCAAAAATAAAAACCCAAACAGCGCCGAAATAAAAGCACAGGTGGTAGACGTACTAGGCTGTCCAGAGAAGTGGGGCTCCCGTGGGCAGAGAGACGTAAGACAAGTCGGGAGGTTCCTGGCCCTCCTTCCTTGTGGGCAAACCCCTCCAGTTAAGGGATGGGTGTGACAAGCGTGATATGACCGTGAGACTCCAAGCCGGTCCCCCGGTTGACTTCTCACTTGAGAAACATCTCAGCAAAGAAGCCCTCAACAATCACGTTGGCAAATGGCAGGCTTAGTTCTCTGGCCGTCCCGCTGGCCACCTGGCCTGGAGGCGCCACGCGGGGACTCTTCCAGGGGTCATTCAAACGGCCCTGCCTCCTGAGCTTGACAGAAGGACCAAGTCAAAACTGCATGGAAAACCTTTGAAGAGCTGACACCCTCATTAAGAGCACAGGGATTTTTATCTCCAAGCTCAGGAAGAGAAGTGACGAGGACCTTGAGAAAAATGTGTGACCCCTATCCTGAAAGGCAGAGCCGCCCCAGCATGGACACGCTGTCTGTCCTGCACGTCAGCCGTCCCGGTCGCCTGGGGCAGCCCATTTTAGCTGAAAGTCCCCCAGCCTGGGGCACATGTCAGTGCCGGGCCTCCCCGTCCCTGTACACCAGCTGTGGCCATCGGACGTGCCATCCGAGGGGGCAAGGTTCTAACGACTCTGCCTCCATAACATAATGCTAATTAATGATCGTACGTGTATTTTTATAGTTTCGTGATCTTTTACTGATAGACTGGAAATGTCTTGTATGAGAAAAAATAAACATGGTTTTCCAGAGTTGCCTCCAGTTCTAAGTATTCTCTCATCTGTTCCTCCTCCTTGCAATCATGTTTTCATTCACGTATCCGTCCGCCTGTCACGAGCTGTCCAGTCGTTCTTTGTTACGCCCAGAACATCTGCCCGACCAGGTGCTAGACGCTGAGGGAACCCAATCCCTGTTTTCAAGATGCTCATGACCTTGTCAGACAAAGATCACACCAAGAATACACTTGACCCAACCTTGTAAGAGCGTGAGCCAGCCCCAGTGGCTCTAAAAATCAGAAGCAGCACGCAGTCCCCGCTCCGATGCTCTCGCCCGGTCCTGTCCCTCTTCCTGGAAGTCCGACTCCAGCCCCAAACCCAGACCCACACTCACTCACTCAGTCACAACCAAACGAGTGCTGCACACAGCGCCCCGGCAGGCAGCTGGGATGACAGGGAAAACAGACCAGCTCCTGTCCCGGGAGGCCCCACCTAGAAGGGGACATCAGTCAAGGAAATGGATGTCGCTTCACCCAGTAAGAGGAAGCAAGATGGAGAGGAGGGAGGGAGTGGTTCCCAGGGGGACAGAGAAGCCCTCCGCAAGGAGGAGACATTTCAGCTGACACCTTGACCGTGAAAACCAGACGCCTCGCAGGGAGGGCCATTCCAATGGAGAGACTCCAGTCAGCGAGAGGAAGTGGCCGGGGCGGTGCTGGCAGGGATTCCCGGGTTCGCTTTCGGAAGCCTGGCAGCAGCCCTGCAGAGGAGGTGGGAATCTCCACGTTCGGTGACACAACCCGCTCCCAAAACACAGGGACCAGCACAGCCGTTCTGCATGTGTTCACGATGCTGAGTGGACACCTCAGGGCTCCCTCCCTCGAGGACATCAGCCCGACCCTGTCGCTTGGCAGTAACGTTGCAGGGGTGAGAAGAGAAGCCACACAGCCTGTGGAGACCTAGGCCCAGAACTCACATCCTGTGGACGCCCGGCAGCAGGCCGGCCGACTGTCAAGCAGGGGGGACGTCCACTCCACTTCCGATGAGGAGCTACAGACCTCTCCCTCTCCATGCTGAGTCAGAGCCACACCGCGGGGACAGCAGACGACAGAGCGCCCTGCTTGCTTCTCAACCTCCTGGAGACCGAGCTCCATCCCAACTCGCACTCACACACAGTCACTGTGACCAGGGCGAAGCCCCAGGTTCAGCCGGGGTGCTCACCCCACAAAAGCTCCACTAAGTAGCAGATACTATCACCTCAGGAGCAGGTCAATGGGTGATGCGGGGGATCATGCACAGCCTAAAAACATCTCCCCCAGAGCTAACCACCCTGCCAGAACCTTCCATTCAGAGTCCCCGAAAAAAAAAAATCACATGCTCCCAGGTGCCCAGGGGACAGACGTTGGGGGGAGGGGGCAGAACCCAGATGGGAACTACAAAGAAGGTGCGCCAGTGCGGGACGGTGCCCCCAGAGGCCGGCCTTTCAAGAGCAGGACAAGAGGGGCGCTCCCAGGCCAGGCCTCAGGACCCAGCGCGGGGACTCAGCCCAAGTCCTCTGCGAGGCTCTCTGGCGCCACCTAGCAGGGCTGGCGGCGGTACTGCACCTGAGTCCGAGCAGAACCACCCAGCTCAGGCACCTGTCAGGGACGCCCAGGCTCTTTTCCCTCCCCCTGCCCCCCAGTCAACTGACTCAGGTCCATCAGAGGCGGTCCTTCCAGCCATGGTCTTAATGCGACCTAACGTGAGAGCCCGTCTGGGTGACAGCCATTTACATAGCCCTTTGGGATTCTTATCCCTCAGAAGCAGGCCTGGAGGATCTTCAGACTGGGAGGCAAGCAGACGGGGAGACACCTTGGTGCAGAAGACCCTTCCCTTGGGAGACATGCTCACCTTTCACAGCAGGCAGCTCTTGCTACAACAGAAACGGAACATACTTCCTTCGCTCTCTACAAAGGCAAATGTGTTTTTCCACTTGGCTTCCTCGTCCCATTGTACAGATGGGCAAACCGAGGCGTGATGCCCTCCCCAAAGTCAGCAGGCGAGTATTTGGCTGAGAGCCAAAATGCAACCTCCAGGTTGCCCAACTCAGGGGCCAGAACATTAACCCCGAGCCTATGCTCCTTTCTGACACATAGAAGAACTTTTACTGAATTTATAATCAGAGATCTGAGCTCTCAACACTGCAAAGGATGTATTCTGAGACTTCCTCCCCTTTCTTCTTTATCTGTAAAATGAAGTTGGTTTGGAGACTTCCACCGCCTCTAAACTTCTCTGAACTCGTGATGCTCATCTATGAGAACACACACCCAGCTCACTCCTAAATGCCCTTGGAGTTTTCTTTCTTTTATTCCAGCTATCAGTGAAGTTTTTTTGAAGAGCCTGTGTTAGGATCCAGACTGATCAGCTCTTGCAAAAAGGATAATTAGAGCCCCTAGTAAGTCAACTGAAACCCTGCTGACTGGCTGCGCATTAGCAGCTCACAAATAGACTTAGGGGGTGCGGGGCAGAACGTTGGGTGGGAGGGAGGGAATCTGAAGGCTATTAAAATAACTCCCGAAGGAAAGCAGTGCAAGTCAGGTGCTATATTTGTGTCCCTGGGTCCCTATCACCTGGCCCAGAGCCACGTCTAGGGATTTGCAACTCACACCTGCCGCTCTGAGCCCCTGTGATGCTTCCCCCAACTCTGTGCCTTTGCTTGAGCCATTTCCTCGCCCTCACGTGCCCTCTCGAAGCCCACCTCCAAGCCAGACCTCTGAGACCCCTCTTCCACAAAGCTGTGCTGAGTCACGGGGCCCCGAGGCTGTTGGCCCCTCACCTGAAGAATTCAGTGGATTCACGTCTAGTTCCTCCTGTCTCTTCCTGTTCTTTCTTTTTCCTCTCTCCCGCCGAGGGTCGGAGCCCGGAGCCCAGGGCCACGAAGGACTGCCTTTAAGTCAACCGAGGGTTCAAACCAAAGTGTGGCCACTGACAGTGAACTGACTCCTACGAACAGTCTCTGTGCTAGCTCTGCTCACAGACCCAGGAGGCCGAGATGTGGCAATGTTTGTCCCCACTAACAGGAGAGCTGGCCTCTGCCTCCTTCTCTTCAAAGACAAAGACCAGGTGATGATGCAATGATCAAAACCCTTGAGGGGCCCCCGGGCTTCCCAGCCTCTGGCATTTCCCTCCTCTGGGAAGTCAGCCAGAACAGCCTCTTTTGCTCCCTTGCTTTCTTCGACTTTGGGTCGCTGGGCTCAGTTCAAAGTTAGTTAATTTTGTTCCCACTCTGCTTATGTCCCCTGTGATACTAGCCTGAGACAGGAGAGCAGGGGAATGAGAGGTGAAGGCCCACATGGGGCAAACTAATTCTGTAAGTGGAATGCAGAAGTTCCTAACTTCTATTCAAAATCAACCACCAAAGTTTCACCTGGTGTTTTGTCCCCATTTGACAGGTGAGCAAACTGAGGCTCAGAACAGTTAAGCAGCTTCCCCAAGGAGGCACTGTGAAGAGGAGGCAGCAGCAGTATTCTGCACCCAGGTCAGATTCTGGGCCCAATGGAAGTGACACCCTGAGCAGCCCCATCTTTGAGAAGCGGCAAGTCAGGTGTGTCCACAAGAGTCCTGCCTCCAACTGCCTCAAGAGCTCAATCTGTACCTCCAGCTTCTGAAACTTGGTGGCTCCTTCCTCCCGGCTGCTCCACAGACACGCCCTCCAAACATGGACACAGCACCTAGAAGGGTCAGTGCCCTGCAAGTTGTGCTGACACTGGCCAGACGTGCTCACGCTGGCATGTTCCAGGGGCCTCGCCCAAACCCGAGGTGGGAGCAATGTCCCCTGCACTGCCTCTCTTCTGATTTCCACCAGACATTCCCACGAAATCCCATGAGAGCCAGGAGACCCACCCCAGGCAACGCTCTTCGGGACAATTGCACCACCCCAGGCGGCTGACCCAGCTTTGTGCTGGGCCTGCCGACATAATCACCCCCAAACATGCAGACTAGCCAGAAGCCCCCATTTTAAGCGGAAGGAAACAATTAGTCACCATGATCATGCAGTGAGAGCTGCCGGGAAGAATTCAGTACACATAATTTAAAAGTTTGCCAGGGGCTGAGATGTAGGGGGAGTCTCTCTCGCCTGTGACTCACTCAGTACGTCTGTAAGCAAACCCGTTTCCCCGTCCAGCTGGCCCATAGCCCCTGCATGCTGTCAATGCTGTGTGCACACTTGTGCACGCAAGATACAGCTGTGCAAAGAGATGGGCTGTGATTCTGCACCTGGGTCACGAGCCACATGGCATTCCATCTCTGGAATGTGGGAAATAATCAGCTGGACAGGACCCCCAGCCACCTTGCTACCACTTTCTGAAACCCCAAGCCACTCATTAAAACCTGCCCCTAAGATAGCTCCTGGCCGAATCTGCCCAGTGGTTCCGAGCAGTAAACAAAGCAAATGAGAAGACGAGAAAGGCCCCTCTGAAGGCCAGGAGCGCGGCCGAAAGCCACCCCGCGCTCAGGGACGCTGTGTGAAGCCACGCTCAGGGACTCCACGCGCAGGAGCTCTGCTCTCTGCTCCGCCGCGCCTGGCCCGCTCTCGGCCCCACTCCAGCACCTTCTGCAGGCCGGCAGGGCCGCTGTGATTAATATTCCACTGGCATTTCCACTGCGCACTCAGAGCCTGTTCTCTCAGCCTTTTCAAATCCAATTCAGACCCAAGTAATCTTTGCCCTTGCAGGTGGGTTCCGGGAGCAGCGATGGTGGGGAGTGAGCTCATGGTCTTATCAGCAGCGACTGAGGAGCCCAGAGCCTGACACAAGGGCCAGAGCGTTGTCACCAGGTCCTCTGACTCCCCGGCGGAAATAACCAGCCAGCAGGACGCAAACTCTGGAGCAGGGGGAGGCCATTTTGGGAAGAATGATTATGCATGATTTTTCGTGGAAGACGCGGGGTGGCATGGAGGGCAGTGGGACTGGGAAAGGGGGGGCCGTTGGGTTAATAGGAGGAGGTCCCTGGCACCTTCACGCCTCCAGTCACCTCTCAGTCTCCTTATTTGTGGATCTAGAGCAACAGTCAAGGTCGGGAGACCTGGATTCAAATTTGGGATTTGTCCACGGCTCCTCCTGGGTAGAGTCGTCGTGTCCCACCCTACACTCCCCAAAGCAGGTCTCATCCTACCTGTCAGACATGCCAGGACCTCCCCCAAGATCTCTGTAAAGAAAAGTCTTCTTGTCCATCGGTGGGAAGCACGTTTCAGGCACCCGATGACCTCCGAAAGCCTCCATAACTCTAGAGCCTGTGATGCCGTATGAACAGAAAAGGTGTCCAGAGCCCACCAAGCTGGTAGAGGTGAGCCAGCTGAGCAGGTGTGAGTGGCCGGCATGAGAGGAGACAGAAGGAAGCAGCAGGCGAAATGGAATCCCAGTCAAGCAGAGCGAACACCAGGGATGACACCAGTGACTTGATACAACAACATGGGCACAGAGACCTGGGGATGAGGACAGGACAGGATGTGTAGCTTTCTTTAGTAACCGGTGAAGCTCAGAAGCTTCTATGGCAGATCTCCTGGGCCGAGAGAGGGACGCTGGGCGAGGCTGACAGGCTTAGCTGGATAAGACTTCCTGCCCCTCTCCTGAGTGGATGCATGTCTCATGCCTCTGAGCTTTGACAAAGGAAGGTGTCAACTCCTTGGATGAAAATTCCCAAGATGCAATCACATGACTCTGGCTAATGAAAGCCTGGTAACCCAAACAACCAACAAGGGCACGTTTAATTTTGAAACCAAAGAGGATCAGCTCACCTTCTAGTTGGATATGGTAGTTAGACATAGGCCTTTATCTCCGCTTTCTCCCAAAATTCCACAAGAACACGGGTGCAGGGAGTAGAGAGGTAGAAATCCTCCAGAATAAAGAGAAAGGGAAAGAAATAGAAGAGAGGGGTCCACGAAACATAGGAATATGAAAGACAAGAAAAGAGTGGTAACTGGATTCTGCCTTCTTCTCTCTACAAAGGAACTCGTGAGCAAGAAACCAACAGAACCCAGGCAGACCCATCATCAGAGGAACCAGGTAACTGAATCAGAGGGCCAAGAAGCGGGGCAGAAAGCAAGGTGTTTGAAAGCCTGAAGCGGCTTCTCTTCCCGCAACAAGTGCAGCAGGAGACTGCTGCTCCCCTAAGCTGGCAGGAGAGAGCTTTCCTCGCTGGAGAGGCTGGAGTGGGCTCTGGGAGGACCATCCAGAGCCCCCAGCTGAGAGCGAAGACTTCTTGAACACTTGGTTATGCATATTTGCAGTGTCTCTGAATGCTGACAGCCTCCAAGCCCCAGAGCCTCTCCCCAGCAGGCACAAGAAAACTTTTGTGGAAAGCTGATGAGCCCAAGAGAAAAGACTTTCAGGTACCACAGTTATGGGTTGCTTAGCCAGGATACGTTCTACATTATGTGAATGTCACAGGATCTAACGACACCATCCTAGATGGTCGAGCCTACTACACGCCGAGGCTAGCGCTCTAGCCTGTTGGGACCACTGCTGTGTTCGCGGCTCATCACTGACCAAAGCATTAACCCGAGACTGTAGGAGAGAAAGCAGGCAGATGACGACGTGGAAAGCCCGCTGTGCTCAAGGCTCACATCTTTCCTGGGCTCGTCCCTGGAGTCACAACCCAACACCATTTTATATCTGAATTCCCCAACCGCCACCCTTTGGTTCCCGCTGGACATGCAGAGAATGATGGCTTACAGAGAATCCGCACAAATCCAAGGCGGCCAGGCCAGGTTTTGCTGAATGGAGCTGCGAACACACAGGACAAGCGTAAAATGCTCACCGTGAGAGCGGCCTTTCTTTGGCCGTTGGAGCTTAGTGAGAAAGATGGGACGCCTGGGTGACGACTCACGGAAGAACTACTCTGCAGAGGACAAGACACGCGTAAGGCAAGCCCTGCTTCTAACCACCCTGCACTCTTAAAACTCACTTCTTGTGGACGCCTCTCGCGATGTGTCTCCTGGGGAGTGGAATCAAACTTCCAAGTTCTTCTTCAAGGTCCTTGAGAGAGACAGAGGCTACCACATCCAGATGACCTAGCTCTCACTCTCTGCATCCCACCCATGTCTTAGTTGAGAATCAGTCATTTTAAAACGACCCCAAAGACCCCATCCCCAAAGGAAACCACCTGCCCATAGGTACTAAGGAATGCGTGTCTTCACATGCGGTGTATTTGTTCCTGTTGGCGTTCTCAGAAACTTCCACCTATGCTCATGCGTTTCAGTGGAAAATGTGCAATCAGTTTCAGAATGAACGCCAAACAGGAGACCCCCTTTGAAGGTGCCAAGTCCCCAGGATGGTGCGCCCCCAGCCCGCAGAGCCTGGGCCACCTCACGTCCCTTCCCAATACATTCACGACTCTCGGGTGCTTCTGGGGTTCCAAAGGGTAAGAAGGAACCCCGGTGATGACCGCCCCCCTGGGGTCCTTGGCATTGTGCAAATGCTCTGCACACAACTTTTCACTGACTCTTCAGGACATCTGCACGAGTTATCACTAGCTCTGTTTTACAGAGGAAACCAAGGCTTTGAGATACAAAGTGATTTAACTCCTGGACACAAAGCTAATGAGAGACCAGCCTGGAGTGGATGTCAGTCCCTCTGCTCCCGAAGCTTATCTCCCTAACCGCCAAAGGCTGGGACTGCTCGGGCTCGCTCTTCAGTGATCTCCGCACTGTGTGTCTGCTAAGAAAGCTGCCATGGTCACTGCCGCCCACAGCAGTGCTTCTCAAACCCAACACGGTGAGGCAGCCAAATTCAACAGCTCGCTCTGGCCCAAACACTCAAATACACTCCCTACCCTGAACTTTAACTGTCCTACCTGGAGGTTTTCTACTCTTCAGGTGGATGGTTCCCATCACCTGAAGCTCTGTGAGCACACACCCTTAACATTTTAGTAGAGGTGTGTGGTCTCTGGCTCCCAAAACCATTACTGAGTGTCATTCATGCTACAATAGGACACTTTACAAGATGTTATTTTATATGATATATTGGTCAAATCCCAGCAAGAAGCACATTCAAATTAGGCTAGATTGTGGAGGGCTAAGTGAAGGGCCTAGTTACAAGGGTGTGGCTGTAAAGAAACTGCACCAACTAGTTTAGTACCAATGCCAAGCCTGACACACCAATCTCGAGATCAACACAACAGAATTGAGAGCCCAGAAATAAGCCCACACATATATGCACAAGTAACTCACAACAAAGAAGCCAGGAACAGAAAATGGGGCACGGACCGTCTCTTCATGAGCGGTGGAAACCAGATCAGTACCTGACACCACACACAAAAATTAATTCAGAATGGATTCAAGGCGTGGATCTTAAAGACTAAGATCGAAGACCATAAAATACACAGAAGAAAACACAGGCAAAAATTGACCTAAGAGAGGTGATTGGGAATCGGATTCCAATATCAAACAGAACAAAATTGAAAATAATCAAATGGGACTGCATCAGACTAAGAAGGCTTTGTTCAACCTGTGCGTTTAGCTCAAGCAGAGTGGCTTCCTGCAGCCGCGTTGGGAAGCGATGAGACTGTACCAGGCACAGCAGTGCAACCAAACTGTGAGCTGTTCGTGATGTCTGTCCTGGACTCAGGGAGGGTTCTGTGGAGGATTCCGTCTACTGATGCTCTAGAGAATGCTCCACCCTGAGGTTTTTTCTTATTTTTCCACTGAGGGAAATTTCTACAAAGAGACACCGCACTTCTGACTACAGATCATGAGAAATGAATTTTCTAAATTGTTTCCCTGCTGCCCATAAACCATGAGTTCTGCCTGAGACATTCTGGGCGCCACGATTCAAATGTAAGTATCCCCTGAAATCCATCAATGTCTGGAGAGCTGATTAAGCACCATGGACTCTAACAGCATTCCCTTTTCTGATCTTCAGGCATTTTTTATTTTTGTGAGCTGATGTATTATCACGGTGAGGGGACTTCTCACACATTCTGCTCGTGATAACAGATGAGGTGTGAAATTGATTCTGAGCACCTGGGAGGGTTATGATTTATCATCCCACATTAGGCCCCATGGAGCTTCACGGATGAGTCCCAGCTACACTGGGATTCCAACCACACTCTGCAAAGGGGACACTTAGTGACTGCAGCTGGCACCCAGGAAGGGTTTTATTGTAAGCACAATAAATGCACTTATCGAGCATCTCCTGTGTGTCAGGTACTGATTTCGGTGCTATCAATACCATACTGGACAAGAGACTCGCTTACCCCTAGAGCCAGTTCCCTGCCCCAGTCAGGACGGACCAACACCTGGTCCCGAAGGAGCGCTACTTGAGGCAGCCAGAACTGAACATCAGCCCACAATTTTCTGGACCCCAGAGACTGGAGGAGCCAACCAGACAGCGGCGGCTAACGGTGCAACTTCAAGTTTCAGTGCAAAGGATGGACCCGTGGAAATCTCTAAGGAGGCGTACAGCATGTGAGCCCCTTGGGGAATCCCACCATCAAGCAGGGTCTTCAGAGGAAAGCCTTGCCTGACGGGACATCTGGAGAGAATCCTGTCCTGCCAACCAGTGCCGAAAATCCTACTCTTCCATGGGGTTGACAAGGATGAAAGGAGTTGGGAAGCAGAAACACAATGAAATCCTCCAGCTTCTTCCCCCACCCAGAACTCTGCCTCTGACTGAAGTCTGGGACTGAATTCCCACAGATCTGCTCGGAAAAAAGGTCCCCCGGGCAAGTCCGGTGCGTTAGAAAACGCCGTCTCCACGATTCATTCATCTGCAGGCCTGGCCTCCGACAAAGTACAGGAGCGGGTTTCTAAAGTGTCTGAGAGCTAAGGTTAGGTGGTCATGATGCTTTTCCACATTCGCAGGCCAATTTCCAACACTAATTGATGAGGCCCTAGTGATAAATAATCACTGTTAAAGAGCTCTTGCCGGGAAGTAATGCATATTTAAAACAGTCGTGCCGGACCAGCCCACTGCATAGTTAAGTGTCTTAGCGCGCCATCACAAGGCTTCTGGAGGGTTCCACGTGGAATTCTTAGGAACTCCCCCGGAGAAACAGTACCCTTGTGCCGTTTGACACCCAGCCTCCTGCACCCCAACACTGCTGTATTCAGTGTACGACTCTCATGAGAGCTACTGGATTTCTCTGACAACATCTCCATCAATGTCTCCTCCTCAGTAAAGGATCCAGAGCTATGTCTTTTTTACAGACCCTTAACAGACCAACTTTTGGTCTAACTGTCTCCATTTGGTTAATATTGCTGCACTTTTTCCTTCAGATTGTCCATCTCTCTACACCCACTCACGTACACAACCTACAAATACTCTGCTGTGGTCCCAGCAACACAGCACATGGCAAATATCAAGATTTTTACTGGAAACAACTGTCGGTGAGGCTGTGGAACACAGGGGACAATTTCGCAGTCTGGTGGAAGTGCAGTATTAGTGCAATGTGTATGGAAAACAGTGCAGAGATTCCTCAAAAAGATGAAGGTGGAAATCCCACAGGATCCCACCATCTCACTTCTGAGCATTTACTCAAAAGACACAAAAACACTAATTTGCAGAGATCTCTGCAATCCCATGTTTATTGCAGTCCTATTCAGAATAGCTAAGAACTGGAAATTACCTAAGTGCCCAGCATCAGATGGATGGATAAAGCAGATGTGGTCCATATACACAGTGGATACTACACAGCTCTAAAAAAAAATTAAATCCTATATTTGAATCAACATGGATGGATTTAGAGGGGATGATGCTAAGTGCAATAAGCCAAAAGAAGAAAGACAGACACCAGATGACCTCATTCATGGGTGGAATGTGAAGAGACAAAAGCAAAGGAACAGATGAAAACAAAACCAACCCTTGGACATTAGCAACAGAACTGAGGTGGCCAGTGGCGAAGCGCGTGGGGTGTGAGGGTAAGTGGTGGTGGAGCCCAGTGGACAGTGATGAAGGACTCTCAGTAATTTGGCGGAGGGCAGGGTGTGTTGACCTATATATGAGGAATGGGGGAAACTGCACATCTGGGTTTATATTAATTTGTAAACCAAAGTTACCTCAATAAATATCAAAAGCTTACAAATTACAAAAATAGATATATTTTTAAAATATGTTTATACTGATTGCTTTTCCTTACAGTTACGTCCTTTGAGACATATGATGAGAGAATGATGAATGGAGCTCGCGTCTGATTATCTTTCCCATTCAGATTTCTCCTCTTGCCCACGCCCCTATCTCAAGATGAGCTACAGTTCAAGACCAAGAATAATTCCTGGGATCCATCACCAGTTTAGAGCAGGCCCAGTTCTGGCCTTCGGGGCGAGGCTTTTACTCCACTACTCCCCGAGAACGCTGGCGGAGGAGCACTAAGTCTCCAGACCTGAAATCTGACTTTCACACGGGGTGGCTTTCACACAGGAGCGGTGGGCAGTGGTTTTTCTGCTGCCCTCAGGCCCACACGCTCGCTGAGATCTGGGTTTCCCAGGCTGTCTTGCCAGCAGCTTCGGGTTAGGTTCCACCAGCATAAATAAGTCAGTCAGAAAGAAGTCACCCCCGTCCTAGCACGAGCGGAGGTGGGGGCGCTGGTAATTCCAAGCAATGGCAGCAGGAAAAGGGTGCCCCTCCCTCCAAGGTCATAGGACAAACTCTTGTGGGCTCCAGACCAAAGCTTCCACACATGATCTCCCTGCTCCTTTTGAATCCAAGCATACCTGCTCCTCCTTTAGCCCCTCCAGCTCTCCCAACGCCATCGTAACTATCATAGCCTATTGGCAAAATTTGCCCAGTTAATGACTGCTGACTACCCCCTGTGCCCTGTGACGATAAAACCCCTCCTATCAAAGTTGGCATCTATTTCCTCATCTCTCGAGTCGGAGTCGGCCTTAGGACTTGCTTCGATCAAGAAGTTGCAGTCAAATGTTATGCCAGCTCTGATTCTAGACCTTAACACAAGCTGACCACATTTTCTTGAGACAAAAACAGGCCGTTTGGGCTGGCAAAAGTGGGACATGATTTTGCGCTGGCAACTGAGGGGAGGGAAGGAGGCAGAGCAATCTGAGCAGGAGCAGAGCAGCCAGGCCAGCTACAAGTAAGGACTATGTGATGCCCATCAGTGATGGCATAGTAATGACCTGTGGTACGGCAGGACTTCATCCAGACGGTCAGGGCCGATGCAAGGAATTTTGTCACCTTAAGCAAAAACCAATTCTGGCAGCCCTATAAGCCCCACTTTAATATGTCCTGCCTAAAACACATGCTGCTTTACCATCCCAGTGCCAGAAATGCCCCATAGCTCTCACAGTGCCAGCGATGGCCCACAGTGACAGAAATAACTCCCAGAGTAATCACCTACGGCTCGACCACTGCGATGTTTTGCTCCCTCTGAAGAAACAGGCATGCACGGGGTGGGGGAATCCTCTTCCCCGGCTCCTCCTTCCTCACAGGGGCGGGAACAGCAGTAGCAGCCACAGGCCACCGCAGTCAGCACCGGCAAGGACCATCTTTAACACAGGACAAAAGGGGCAGCTGCTTTGGGGCCCCTCGATAGACGGGGCTTGGGGAACTCATCTGCCCCCTTTGCCCTGTGTTAAAGATGGCCCTGGTTAACTAAAAATGGGACAAATCGACATTTATATTAAAATGACGGAAGGGTCAGGAAATATTTAAAAAAAAAAAAATGGTATGGTCCCCTTTAAAAACGTACATGTGGTCAGCCTACCTGAACACCAAGCTCGTTTCCTTTTGGATCACTGATCTTCGGTGCGCATGAGCCCGGGCTAACTTGCTGGAGGATGAGAGCCTGGTGGAGAACCAAGCTTCCCAGCAATAACTAGTCAGCCCCCAGAATCAGAGCTGCAGCCCCCCTGCTGACCTGCCAGCCACCTCGGACATGTTGGGAAGTCTGGTGGAGATCAGGACAATCCACCCGACGGCAGAGGCTGCAGAACAGCAATAAATAGTTCTTTTAAGCTACCTTTCTTCAAGCGTGAACTACTAGTCAATTGCTACAATAGCTGATTCCTTGCATTAAATCTCACTTTAATGACAATTTCTATGACTGAACCATGACTGGTAAGGGATGGTGGATGAAAACACAAATCCTCATTCTTTGCCAAACACAAGAGATCATCTTGCTATCTTCTCACCAATCAATAGTTTAGAGAGAAGATTACCCTTTGGCAAAAGCTCAGTCTGATTAAATAGGGGGTAACCCATTCCACTGTCCAAGGAACTGCATACCCTTGTCAGGGGCTCTTTTTTCTGTAATTACCAGCTTTATTTCCACAGCCTGCCATTTTCCTCTCTTCCTATTTCTTGCTCAGAAGAAAAAAACAGTGGCTGCTAGATATTTTCTATAAATAAAACACTGAACCCCCCCCCCTTTCCCCACCACCCCAGGTTAAATAACCTCAGTCAGATTCTCTCAATTTTCCTTTTATTTTACATTCTAATTCTGTGATTGCATAACTCAAAAATAATACACTGCGGTGGGGCAAATTTGGAGCTCAGGAGGGACATTTACACTGAAGTTAAAATGTAGAAGTCAACAATCGATAGCTAGTATTTCCACACGTAAAACTAGATGAAGTTTAGGGAAAGAGCATGCCATTCCACTCAAGGACATCTCCTTTTGGGGTGAGAGTCTCTAAATTTTCATCTCTGTTCTCTCAGAATAAAACAAAAGAAAAGCACTTCAGCATCAGATTGATGTTTGGATAACCCAAATCTACTGTGACTTTTAGCAAGTCATTAGCCTTTCTGAACCTCAATTTCTTCCCAACAGTTAAATAAGGTCTAGGGTGAGAAGCAAAGGCAAGAGAAAGTTCATAAAAACTTTAATATATTGGTCTTGCTTTTCTTCTAAGGCTACTCCCTTAGGTAGAAAAGCAGAATAAAACATGAAAAACGAGGAGTCTGGCCTGGATCCAAATCCCCAATTCTAGACTTTTATCAAAGCATTTCTTCTGATCAAGAAATAAGATGAGAGAAAAACCGCTGAAAGGCCCTCACTCACCTTGACAGAAACTGGAGGACAGACACTGAAAAGAGCCCTGCCCCAGACCACAGGGAGCAAACCCCACAGGGAAATGCCAGACTCAGGGAAACCACAAGAGGTGCATCAGTTCTTCTGAGCTTACCCAAGCACCCAGAAAACGGGCATCTTTAACACGAGTTAATGCATTCTAACTGGACGACAAAGAAACGAAAGAAGTCCCAGTTCTATTGTCTGGAACAATTGCTGTCAACATCTTAAGTCTAGACTCCACTTTCTGGAAGCGGTTCCTTCAAACTCTCCCCAAAGAAGCCATTGGCATAAAATGAGCAGGAATCAGTGTAGAAGAGACAAAGGTCTCCGAGGAGGGTGTGGACATCACACAAAGCACAGAGACCACTTCCATTCCCAGCCATTATGTCCAAAGCCTGGAGGCTTCCCCCAGATGCAGTTACTTTCTTCTTTCCTCTAAGTAAACAGGCCTTCCCATTGTTCTTTCATGGCCTTTGCATCTCTGCCCTTGAATCTTTGCTCTTGCCTCTTCCCTCACCACCTCTACCTCTGCTTTCTTGGGCAGTTAAAATAATAAACATTACCCTTCCACACAAACTAGCCCTGCCATACACCAGGGTCACCCTGTGCATCAGGCAGCTCTTGCTGCAAGACTTCTAAATAACAAAAGATTCCAAAACTAGTTTGTGGGAGCCAGCATGTCCTCTTGCTCAGGTGAATGAAGGTGGTTTCAGGTGCTAGGGCAGCTACACTGGGCTCCAGCTTTGGGTCCACTTCCATCTAATCCATTTGTCTCTCTCCAGGCTCAGGCTGAAGGGGCGGTGGCAATCTGGAGCATGCACTTCTCAGAAGGACCCGGGAAATGTGCATTCTGCTCACAGTTCCTGGACAGAGTCCCACGTGGCCCATGCCCAGCTTGATCAGTGGAGTGGGAAAATAGACTCCTGCCACCCCAGAGCTCTCCAGAGTCACATGGCAGAGAGAGAGTGGACACCTGAGGTTAATTCAACCTGCCCCATCATGTCACGTGCTAAAATACTGTCATTCCCAGAGAGGCTGGTAAAGAAGAATTCTCTACGGACTGAGACCGTAAGTCAATTCATATCCTTGTCCACCAATGGCCACTGGGCCTGAGAGCTGTGGGCCAAGTATCGGTGGTGGTGAAGACTGTAGGTCTACCCACCACCCTGTGGAGCCAGGTATCGGCAAGGGTACCAGCCTTGAAAGTTGTGTGGCCAGCTTGTGCTGCTGTCTCAGCCTTCAGGGTCAAGACTGTATGAGCATTGTTGGCTTCCATGCAGTAGCTGTCCTGACTCATGGGCACTGCTCCTTACCACATCCAGCTAGAGCAAAATGTGAGTATTGGGTCCTTAATGACTATCAACTAACTGGGGAGTCATGGAAAGGCTGGCTGTGTCACCTCATGTTGAGTCACGGCGTCATTCAGAAGATGGCGGCTGTGTTCAAAGATGGCGGCTGTGCTCAAAGATGGCGGCTGTGCTCAAAGATGGCGGCTGTGCTGAAGAGCACAAGATCCAAATCTACAGTTTAGGTGAGAACATTTCTAAATGCATCTTATAAGGCCAGGCTCATGCCAAAGCTAGACAGTGACATCACAAGAAACTCACAAGCTCTTGATCCTGATGAACTTAGATGCAAGAATTCACAACAAAACACTAGCAGACAGAATTCAACAGAACACTAAAGGGCTCGCACACCAGAATCAAGTGGGATACATTCCAGGGATACAAAGATGGCTCAATCTATGCAAATCAATCAACGAGACACATTATATTAACCAGAAGGAGGATAAAAATCTTATGAGGAAGAGACATCCCCAAGACTGTATTGCTCACAATGGGAAAACTGAATAACCACATGCAAAAGAGTGATACTAAATACTAGCAACATTGTAACCAAAATTATGCAAAATGGATTAAAGACTTGCATGTAAGAAAACACATAAGTCAGTGCATAAAACTTATCATAGAGCAGTAAAGTTAGAGACAATCCATGTGACAGTCACAAAATCCGATTCTAATGAGATAGATAAGTAGAGAAGACTGATAGAATAGACACTGAAAATCATCCGAAGGAAAAAGCAAACAAACTGGACACAAAGCACAGAACAAAGACACAGGAGGATAAAAAGTCTCAAATGACAATAAGAAAGCCCTACATTTCAGTCATCACCCTAAATGTGAATGGACTGAACTCACCCATCAAAAGACAGAGAGGCTAGATGGATCAAAACACAGGACCCATCAATATTATGCCTACAAGAAACTCCTATCAGATCAAAGATAAGCATAGGATGAAAGTCAAGGGTTATGAAAAATATATCAAAGCCAACAGTGATAAAAGGAAATCAGGAACTGCGATACTTAATCTCAGACGAGACAAGCTTCCAAGTAAAAAGGGCATCATGAAGCAAGATGGTCACTACATTATGGTCAAGGGAGTATTCCATCAAAAAGAAATTACTGTCATCAACATATATGCACCTAATGTGGGACCATCTAAATATATAAAACAAATACTGACCGAGCTAAAGGCAGACACTGACAGTAAGACAATGACAGAGGGGCTTACCACACTCTACTTACATCAATAGCTAGAGCATCCCGGTAGAAAGTCAACAAAGGAATAAGGGCCTTAATTGAAACAGCAGATCACATGGACCTAACAGACAAATACAGGGTGTTTTACACCAGCAATAAAGAACACACATTCTCCTCAAGTGTGCTTGGAGCATTCTCAAGAATCGACCATATCATCCCGAGACACTAAACAAGTTGGAGCAAATTCAGCAGGACTGAAATTAGAAAGAGTATCTTCTCAGACCACCAGAGGATGAAATTAGAAATAAACCAAAAGAAACAAAACTGGAAGAACCGCAACGATGTGGAGACTCACCGACACGCTTCTGACCATCCTGGATCATCAATGAAATTAAGACTTATCCGGAAACATGAAAACAAAGAGACAAGTGACCAGAACATATGGGATGTGACAAAAAGCGGTTCTGAGAGTTCATAGCCATAGAAGCACACATCAAAAACTGAGAGCCCAAATTAAATATCTAACCACATATCAGAGGGAACTACAGAGGGAAGAACAATCAAAACCAAAAATCAGCAGGTGATAGGAAATAAAATTTAGAGCAGAAAGAAAAATAGCAAAAAGACAATACAAGTGATGAAGAGGTGGCTCTTTGAAAAGAATAAAACAGATACACCCCTCATTAGACTAAGGAAAAAATCCTAATCAGAAACAAAAATCAGAAATGAAAGAGGTGAGGTAACAACTGACATCATAGAAATAAAAGGATCACGAGAGACTATTATGAACACTTATATGCTAACAAAGTCATCAATCATGAAGAAATGGAGAGGCTTCTAGAGTCTTAAAATGCCCCAAAACTGAACCTTGAGGATACAGACAATTTAAACAGACCAATCGTAGGCACAGAAATTGAAGCAGTAATTTTAAAAATCTTCCGAAAAACAAGAGCCCAGGTTCGTATGACTTCACTACTGAATTCTACACCAAACATTCAGAAAAGAGCTAATCCCCGTCCTCCTTAAATTCTTGCACAAAATTGAAGAGGAGGGGAAACTCCCAAAATCATTCTATGAGTCGAATATTATCCTGATTCCAAAGTTAGACAAAGCATAAAAAAAAAAAAATACAGATCAACATCATTGATGAAAATAGATGCAAAAATCCTCAACAAAATCCTGAAAATAGAATTCAATAGCACAAAATTATACAACACAGTCAAGTGGGATTTACTCCAGGGATGCAAGGATAGTTCAACATATATGAATCACTCAGTATAATACACTACAAGAGTGAAAATCCAAAACCATATGATCATCTCAATAGATGCAGACAAAGCACTCGACAAGATTCAACACCCATTCATGATAAAGACCCTCATAGAAGGCACACGCCTCAACATAATAAAAGCAGTATATGGCAAACCCACAGCCAACATTCTAATCAACAGTGAAAAACTGAGAGCCTTTTCCCAAGATCTGGAACAAGACAAGGCTGCCCACTCTCACCACTAGTATTCCACATAGTTGAAGTCTTGGCTAGAGCAAAAAGGCAAGAAAAGCACATTAAAGGAATCCAAGTTGGAAAAGAAATAAAACTATCATTATTTATAGCAGAGGACATGATATTATACCTAGAAAATTACCTAAGGACTCCACAAAAAAAAAAAAAAACAACTACTAGAAACAATAAATAAAACAAGAAAGTAGCAGGATATAAAATGTAACACACCACAACAAAAATCGTAGCATTCCTATATGCAAACAATGAAGTAGAAGGAAAAAATTAAGAAATCCATTCACAATAGAACCAAGAAAGCTCAAATACCTGCAAATAACTTAACAAAGGAGGTGAAAGACTGCTATAATGATAATTACAGGACCTGAACAAAAGAAGACGACAGAAAGAGATGGGAAAACTTTCCATGTGCATGAATTGGAAGAATTAATGAAATGAAACAAATAAACATATAAATCCCAACAAAATTAACAAGACAGGATTGTGTTTGCCAAGGGGCTGGGAGGGAGGGAGGGAAGGAAAGAGGGGGAAAGGTGGTGGTACATGGTATGAAATACAGACTGAGGTGCAACTTCAATATCCTAAAAAGAACATAGCATTGTGAAGAAAAGAAATAATAAATATCACTACTAAAAAAACAAGATACAGAAAAGGAAACATAGGCGGTGTTACATTTCTAGACATCAGCCCCTATAGATGGTCTTGGGACCTGGATTCCAATGGCAAGGAAAGCAAAAGAAAGTGTGACTCCAACAAACTTAAGAGTTTCTTCAAAGTGAACAAAACCGTTGTCATAATTAAAAGACAGTCAACTGAGAGGGACTTTTCAAACCATATAACTGACAAGGGGTTAAATATCCAAATTACATAAAGAACTCATAAAACTCATTAACAGACACGTTAATATGCAGAGGATCTGAACAGAGGCTTCTCCAAAGACACACAAGTGACACATACACATATCAAAACATGCTCATCTCTTCCTCTTACGCAAACGCAGATCAAAACAACACTGAGGCGGAACCTCATACCTGTGTGAGTGGCTATTCTCCGAAAGACTGAACACGTTTGGTGGGGGTGTGGAGAGAAGGGGACTCACCCGCTGTTGCCGGGGGTGTAAAGTGGGGCAGCCGTGATGGAAAACAGCATGGAGAGTCCTTACATAATTAAAAGTAGACTCTTTATGATGCAGTTTTTCTACTTCAATTTACCTCAAAATTACAAAGACTAACTCAGAAAGCTAGATGTGCCCCCATTTTCACTGCTTAATAGTCAAAGTTGAAAGCAACCCAAGTGCCCATTGAAATATGAGTACATAAAAAAGCATAGAATATCACACATACACACACAGGAATTCTACTCAGCTATTTAAAAAAGGGCGAAATCTTGCCATTTGCAACAACATGGATGGACTTAAAGGGGTATTGTATTCAGTGAAATAACTCAACTGGAGAAACACACTGATTTCACCAATATGTGGTACATAAACAAAGAATGAATGATGAGACAAAAAAAATAAACGTTTAGATTTTAGGACCAAATTGGTGGTTTCCAGAAGGGAAAAGGAAAGGGTGGTTGGCAAACCAGGTATAAGGTGTCATTTCCACGGTAAAGGATAGAACTGGACTTTTAATACTGAACTTAATGTAGTACATACAGATGTCTATTTTTAATGATGCACACTTAAAACATACATTATAAAGCAATGTTACTTCAATAAAAAGTATTTCTCACACATTTTAAAATATACTAGTTTGAATGTAAAAAAAAATAAGTACTTTACTCTTAAAAAATCATATGACCATCTCTATAGATGCAGAGAAAGCATCTGACTAAGTTCATCCTGAAAACTCTCACTGAGGCTACTTGGATGGAACTGGAAGGGATCCTATTAAGCAAAAGGAGCCAGAGAGGAACAGAGACGCAGAGGATGATGTCACTCAATGCGGAATATACAGTAACACATGGGCAGACGAACCCCAACGAAACTCACGGGACGCAAGACGGTGGCTCCCTGGGGAGGGAGGAGGAGGAGGAGCGTGGAGGGACGTGCCCAGAGCCCCAGTCAGGATTCAGGCCCAGACCTCTGACTGTCACTTAGCGGGCAGCAGCAGGGTTAGGAAGGCTTACGGAGAGGTGCATTCGAGCATCAGCTTTGCCCCCACAAGCTGTGTGACTTTACGCATTTAATTTCCCTCAGCCTGCTTCCTCATCTGCAAAAGTGACAAACCAGGACTCTAATGTCATTGATAGGCCTTAGAAACGGACTTCAGACAAACAATGTGCAACAAAACCAACGTGACCACCAGCTCATTGAATACACAAGAGTTCGGCTCCTACAGTGTATTTCTGCTCACAGAACCATCACCAGACTTTTCAGCAAAGGCCCCAGATACTTCCTCTATGAAACAATACTTTGTAGTCATTCATTCTCCAAAAGACGGATTCCCGTTCCAGGTCGGGGGGTCAGAAGTCTCTCTCGGAAGCTCAGGCCACACCGAGAGGATCCCAGGGACCCCATCCTGAACAGGACGCCTGTCCACACAGGATAAATCACACACACACACACACACACACACACACTCACAATCACTCATTCAGAGTGAGACAAAGACGACGCCCAGCGAACCTCACATGCACTTCTCTGGGACGTGGGAAGAACCTGGAGAAAACACACACAGACGTGGGGACACCATTCGAACTCTGCCGACAGCAGCCCGGCCAGAATCCATCCCTCTTCTCACGTAGGTTGAATGAAAGGATGTTTTCAGAGCAGCTCCTTGCGCCTCCAGAGGCAGTGAAACTCTGTGTGTGTAAACACACTACCATCTTGTCAGCATTCTGGCGCTGACTACTGCCCCCAGGAAAGCCTGTTATTTGCCCGTCACTGTCCAGATACCTCTCTGCCCAGACACCCTGTCCCTGGCCACACACACAGCATGAAAGGACAGGACATGGGAAATGGAACGTGACTGCTGACTCTGGTATGAGCAGCAAAGCTTGTCTGGAGACACCCAGGGATACAAACGGCCTCGCCTTTAACAGAAGCTGGTTCCAGCGTCAGAGAGCCCCACGGTGCCATGTGGTTTCTAAATTAACTTGCAGAAGCAGCGAGCGGTCACACCAGGCCCAGAGCAAGATGCGTGTGGACTGAAGAAGTCAGCTCTTGGGTCAGCACTAGGTGACCCTCTCACCGCTGCCTGGGGAACACTTTCCAGGGAGAGCCCCGTTGAGAGACACCAGCACTCACCAGAGCAAAGCACACAGACAACAAAAGGAACTTCATCAGGAAAGGAAAACGTCCTGTAGATGTGACAAATCCCCGCACGATTGGGGGGGCGGGGGAGGAACCTCCTAGAAAATACAGATTATGAGAGAACCAGCAAAACCCAAGTAAAACAGGAGTTGCAGCTCTGCTTTGTGGTGGCTCTCGTGTGGAGTCATATCCAAAGTCAGCACCCATCTGGCTCCGAAAGTCCCCAAAAGTAACAAAGTCTTTGGTGACTGGGGGGTGGGGCGGGGGAGCACGCCTTGAAGATGTGAGAAATGGGAATGACATCCTAACAGAGAAGAGTGACTGAATGTCCTTAAAATCCCCCGGCTTCCACACCTCATTCTCCTCAGAGGTGTCCTGTGACCTGTCTCCTTCCTCGCCAGGTAGCTGTGCCCATCAGAGACCTTCTCCCTGGTGGCCCGGACCCTGCACCTGCCCGTGTGCCCGTGCACATGACAGGCGGGGGTTGTGTGCCCACTGCCCCTCCTCAGCAGGTGAGAATGGGAAAAGGGATATTAATTCTTTGCTCCTTTCTCCTCTCAGAAAGCTTTTTAGCGACGAGGGACATTTGCAGGCCACCGGCACCGTCTAAAGGTCACCATCGCAGGCCCTGAAAAACAGCAATTCGTCGCCTGAATCTTTTGTTCAGAAAAGATCCTCACAGCAGCTGGAAATCTGTGGGGGCAGATTCTCCTACAGGCTTTATCTTCAACAGACTGTTTTGTTCTTTATAAGGAGTTTTGTTTTTAATTCTTTTTATGCCTCAGTCCCAGGTCTGCAACCCAGGTTCAAGGCTTTCATCCCCAGCGCCTGAGCCCTGTTGACTAGAAATTAAAGTCTCCTTTTTTCTTTTCTGGCTCCATGTTTTGTCTTCTCACGGCCCAGTTAAATGCCTGGCAACCAAGTGAACTTGACTCAAATTTTGCCATTTTTAAAGGGCATGTTTTCCTGGGCCTGGATATCTGTGAACGATGGGGAGGGCGGAACGCAGACAGCTGACACACACTGGTTCTCCTGGGAGGGAAGCTGTTCTGTTGGGTTCTCATTTTAAAGGGTCTAAGCTGAATTATACGATGTAAAAAGTCTAGGTATTTCTGTGTACAAGTAAAGAGCCGTGTTGTGGCCAAACCCCAGTGGCTCAGGATCGAGACATTCCTCAACGTGCATCAGGCACATGATGCCCCGCGAAGCCTAAGGGTGCAAAACCTTTGCCTCATCCCCAGAGTTGCTCTTGCCACAAAGATAGATGTGCTCTAAGAAAGGCCACAAGCCCAGAGGCATGGAACTCAAGTTCAAGTCCAGTTACAGACCCTGAGACCTTGGTCAAGCGCTAATAAGAGATTATATCTGCTGATTCACACTACGTTGAACACAGCTACACAGACTTTACATCTCGCATCCACAGGGGGAGTTTCTCCGACCTCCGAGTCTCAGCTGGTCTTGTAAATGGCTTTGACTAACAATAGAATGTGACACCACCTTGGACTGATCTCCTGAGACCACCCTAGAAGGAAGACAGTCCAGCCACCTGGAAGACGAGAAGCCTTGGGGACCCCTTCACAGTCCACAGCCAGCATCACAGCCAAGTAGACAAGAGAGGCTGCTCTGGACCCTGCCTCCCAGCTGCCCCAGTGGTGGCAACACCAGCCACCCCGCCAACCTTCAGAAGCACGAGGAATGAGTCGCTGCTTTCAAACTGGTAAGCTGTGGAGGGGTCTGTTACCCAGTAAAGACCCACCTTCCTCATGCAAATGGAATGATGCCTAACCAGTTCATTTGTTTATTCAAAGAGGTATCGATGGCCGGCTACACACCATCTACAGAGCATATATTCACAGAGAACTGAGACGTGGAGGAGATCACGGATGCTAATGTACTTGAGAACAGTTTGATCACTGTCCCCTGCACCTCCCTCTCACTGAGTTCCCACGCTGAAAGACTTCAACTCACCTTGTAGTTGATTCTCTCAGGGTCAGAGCGCATCATTCACAGTCCTTCTACTCATCAGCAGTCAGGCCTTCCCTTGAGTAAGGGCCTCTGGGGAGTCCCCTTCCAAGGCCAGAACTTCATTCATTCCTGAGCACACCTCACCTCTTCCACAAGCCAAGAGCTAGAGGCCTTCCCTCCGCCACCTCAACAAGAGCCCTTAAACATATTCTTTTACCAGAATAATAGCCAAAATGTGTGGAGCCCTTACTTTGTCCCAGGTGCAGCGGTAAAAGATTTCAGCAAAGTAACTTCAAATGACAGCATTCTGGGCAGGTGCCATTAGTGTCCTTCTTGGAGGTGAGGAAACGGACGATCCAGCTATATGAAATAATGTGCCCACAGACAGTACGAGGAGAGCAAAGAGTCAATCCTGGTCGCCTGGACCTGGAGACCCGCCCTTGACCCCAGCCCTGGGGACCTACCTGACTTTTCCCCATGGTCCCAGTCACAGCGGCTCCCCGTCCTTGTCCAGAACTAAGAATGGCTCTTTCTCTGGCTGAGTTCATGGGAGGCGGCGTTCTGTGACCTTGGTCGAGCCATCGCCTTCTCCGGACCACTGCCTCATTCCAGGATTAGACCCACAGCTGAAACCCCTTCTAACCCTGAAAATGGAAATGGAACAGAACAAGATGTTGAGGAAGAAATTACCAAATTGGCATTTGATTTGCTTTGTTTTCCCTTCCTAGTTGCTAAGGCAAATAGAGAGATTAAGGGAGAAAAAAGGAAAAGCAGATACTATAAAAGTGTCCATTAACCTGTGTATGGAGATGAAAGGGCAGCGGAGGAGATTCTACTCTTATCTCCCTAGAGGATTCGTCCATAATCTATACTATTTGGTTTTTTAATGCATTCATTCAGAGCCAGGACCCTGTAGGGCGCTCTGTAAGCCTGACTCTGAATGAAATAATTCAATTAAAATAGGCTTGAGGTTTCTGCAAGGCATTAAACTCCCCGAAGCGATTCCAGACTTGCTCAAGGCACTTTCAGCAGCAACCAGCACCGATGAGACAGAACAGCTGAGAAGAGCTTGTGAGGGGTATTTCTGGACACATGGAAAGAGGGGTGCTCCAGGCTGCCTGAAGAGGCAGTGGCTGGCGCGGGAACTATACCTCAGAGGAAACAGCCTCTGGCCGCAAAGTTTCCCAACAGTTTCCTGGAGTCTTTTCATTTTATCAGATTATCCTGGATCAAATCAACATTCAGGAGCCATCACTCACAAGTACCAGGCACAGAGCGCCCTTACCCCAGCCCGTGTCCAATTCAAAACCAAGTGGAGATGAGCCTTGAAAACTCTGAGCAGACGAAACCAATTTAGTCATACAAGCAAACCTTCTTTACCTAATTTTTGAGATGAACATTTTGTGATTCCTCTAGAAATCATAAGCAAAACTCAGTTTCCCAAGGTTGATGGGAAGTAATCACTGACCAATTTCCTATCATTTAAGAAAAGTCTATTATGGTCAATTACTGCAGACTGAAGAGTTTGCCCTCTCACTGTGTAAACCGCTGCATAAGAAGATAACCCAGAGCCTCTATCCATGTGTAAGTGCAGTGTGTGTAGAAGAAACATTTACCAATTACTACTTCAATGAATCTTTAGTTTGACTGGCTGTTTGGGGATTTTTGATGCTCTTCTCATGCATTATGTTCGTCTCCACAGTCATATGAGGTTAGTAAGTCAGCAAGCTCATTTCAAAGATGAGAAAACTGAGGTGCCAAGAAGTGCCAAGCAATTTGTGGACTCAAACCCTTGTCTATGGCACCAAAGAAACCCAGACCTGCAGGCATGTCCCCTTCCTCAGTACACACGGTCTGGTTAGCAAAAATAACTTGTACTCAAAATAGCTCAAACTCACAAATGACTGAGGTCAGATCCACCCCTGAGAACAGGTGTTCACCTGGGCAGAGGACTTCAAATGGCCCTTCAAAGGTCCAGCCCACACCACCCGGATGGCACTTTGAAAAAAACACTGCTAAGATTCCAGGCTGCAATTCCAATATGTTTGGCAGCAATTCCCCCAAGCCAGCTGGGTGCCCCACAAGTCAACTCCACTCTGACACCATCTAGAGTTAACGTCATGGCTAAGGACCGGTCCCCCAGACTGCCCCTCACCCCAAGGTCAAACACCAGTTTCTGAAAAACGGAGGTCCCAACAACTGCCTCCTTAGTTTCAATTAGTTTGCTAGACTGGTTCACGTAACTCAGAAAACCATTTTATGTCTTGGACCACCAGTTTACGAAGAAAAGGCCCTCATTCAGGAATAACAGATTGGAAGAGAGGCAAAAGGTAAGGCATGGGGCAGGGGACCAGGAGATTCGTGTCCTCTGGGTGAGCCCCTGGTTTCTTCCTAAAACGACCAAAGTGAGTATTAGCAACAGAGACCTACAGTCTACAGAGCCTAAGATATTTACTATCTGGATGTTTGTAGAAAAAGTTTGTCTGCCTCTCCTTGTATGGGCCCAAGTGATTGAGTGCCACGCTTGCAATCCTCCTGTGCACCACCTGTGATCTCCTAAGCATCCACACTCTAGAAAATTCTATGGTGGAAATGAACATGGCTAAAGATTGAGATTTCCAGTCCCACAAGGCAGCAATGAAGCTTCAGAGGAGTGTGCATCCCTTTGGGGGATGACCAGACCCAAAGCTAGAGTTGGTGAGCATTGTATGATACTATTGAAGACATCATTTGGAAATAGAAACAAGTTCCTGGCTCTTCCGAGTAGCCAAAACATCAACAGAAACAAGTTTGGTGGCCATTTGTGTCTCTAAGAATGGGCTTTTCTCTACTTGTGACAGTGATGGTCTTTGTTTTCCTCATGTCAACACTGAAATCCCTTTCGACAGACAATGGGACTGCGTGGCGCCTTTCCCGAATTCCCGCACTTAGTCTCACTTAGCACACTTGCACAGCTAAGGAGATCCCTCCACGCATACCCAGAAGTTAAGAAGGGCCCCCATTCTGAAAGGAAGGGGAAGGGGCGAAATGACCATCTGCTCTGTCAGCACCAGCAGGGCTTCACTCACAGCACAGGACAGCACACCAAGGAAACAAAGTCAGGGAACGCGTTTCCCATTCATCTGTCAAAGGCAGGCAAAGAAAAGAAAATATGGCCGAGTCTCCTCTGGGCCTGGAGAGAAGGAGGGTCCTCTCTGCAGTGGTGGAATTTCTGACGCTGGTTCTGGATCCAGCGGGTGGAGTGGGCATGAGTGGGAGCTGGGCAGCTTTGAACAGCCTCATTCCTGGCCACGTCCCAACCAATTAGCCGACTTCAGAGGTTTGGAAAAATTCCAGCACAGCAGGCTCCACGAAGAACCTGCACCCAAGACATGAAGTGGGCTCCCTGGGGATGAGCGGTCACGTTGGACCAGGGCAGAGGGGTGGAGCGAAGAGAGGACTCCAGGGAGGTGTCAAATCTGAGGGTGTTTGTCGGTCTCAGATGTTACCAAAATCTCCCCTGGAAGCTTATAGCACAAAATCTTAAATAAATAAATGGATTTGTAAAGCATTCATTCAACCAATTCATCTCTTCTGCTTCCATGGTTTATTTTTAGAAGTTTAAGGGAATATTTGTGCTGGTTTCCTTGAGTTCCATTCATCAGCTGAATCTTTGGGGACCTGGAACCCCCAGGGAGGGATGTCCTCACACGTCACTTTCTCTCGGGTACAGTAATGATGGCACCAATCATCCTCACGTGCTGTCAGTCCATATTGAGAGAGATATGAAGTAAGCTCCGCTTCCAAGTTATCTGCGCGGTTTTGCTGCTGGGCTACTTCTTCCACCTTCCACTCCAGGCCCTTTCACTTCTACTCAGGCACTCACCAGTATTTTTAATCTAGAAATGCCTTAGAAGGCAGCTGACAGCGAGGGAAAGGAGCACGGGTTGTTGGCATAAAATAGTCACGCAGTTTTCCACTAACGACTCCTGTTTACCCACTGAGTCATCTGCATGGAGCCCAAATGGAATCAAGCCCAACTTTTCTCTGGACACCCATTCACCTTGCAGCAAAAGTATCCAAATATTACGAAATTCATATATTAAAATCCTAACTTCATATAGCAAGTGTCAAATAAAATTTGGAGGAGGGATTTTTTTTTTTTTTTTCTTAAGTTCCATTATTCTCGCTTTCTTCAAGCCCATCCATCACCTTTCTCTGGTCCCTCTTGATCAATGAGGACAACATTTCTTAGATTTTAGAGACTTGATAGGACAATTTCAGGCAGAATGGTACAAGTCAATCTTCCCAGGGTTTACGACAGTTACATTTTTCCTTCTGCCCCTCAAAATCTGTTTTGGATTTGGAAGGAGTGGAGAGCATTCGTTCCTAAATGCCGCTTATTCCATTCCCAGTAGAATTTTCTACTCACATATGAGGCGGGGTTGCCAAGTTCATGACCCAGGCACTATGGCACCCTAAGGAACACTTTCCACCCAAAGCAGAATTAGTAGCAGCAAGAAGAGTAAAAACCTTGAAAGGCTTTTAAAGAGCAGATCAAGAGGTGAGACCTCTGTTAAGCCCACTACTATTTCCCTGAGCTGACAGAATTTAATCAAACCAGGACCCACCTCAATGCACATTTCTGTAATTGTGGAAAATAACATGGAGATTCCTCCAAAAATAAATAGAAACACTGAAGGCTCCAGCTATCCTACTTCTTTAGAACAAAAACTAATTCAAAGAGGAAACTGCACCCCTGTTCCTCCATCTCAGCACCATTCAAAGGCACTTCTTACTGTGTGATGTTGGCCAAGTCACCTCTAACCTCTAAATTCTTCCCAGAGGAGGCAGGGAGGCCCACAATCAGAGGCACTTCACAATCAAGTTGGTACCAAGTGTTCAGAAAGGGAAGCCATTGAGCCTTGAATGCCGTGTGAAGACACTAGATGTGCCAGGCTGGACCAAGTACAAAAATGAACTCTAACCTGCCCAGGAACCAGCCTGCTTGCTCCTTATAAGCCAGACTTGCAAGAAAAAGTCAGACTACTATCTAGAAAACCAGCCAGGTATCAAACATAACCCCTGTCACTGGCAGTCCAATGCAAGTAGGAGTTGGTGGATAACTGGCAGCTTTCTTAGATGTCCATGCTTCCAACTAAGGACGAGCCAAAGAAAATCAAATATGCACCATTCACCAATCACATTCTAGCTTTCTGGGCTAACGCCTGGGGCTCTCCCTTCTTTCCACTCGGAAGCTTCTCGTCCTCTGCCTGCCTTTAAGTCTGTCAAAACGCAAGTGCTGGAGGCTGGCTCCCTGGCAAGCAAGCCCTAAATAAACCCCTTTTCTGCCTGTTCTCACTGGGTCAGTCTTCATTTCCACAAGCATCAGCAACCTCATCCAGGTAAGAAATGACGGCGCCTGAGATCAAGGTGTTAACGGTGCAGACTGTCAGAAGTGAACTGACTCAGGATATATTTTAGAGGTAGACCCTCCCACATGTAAGAGGTGAAGGGAAGAGAGAATCCAGCTCTGCCTTGGGTCATGTAGGGGCTGTGTGGCAAGTGAGGCGCTGTCATTCTCCATGGGGAGAAACAATTCCTCAGGTTCCCCTACACTGAACACAAAATCTTGAAGCGATCATCTCTGCCAGCCCAACGTGGCCAGAGGAGGGTTTTTCAATGGGTGGCTCTCTAGGCTTACTTACCCAGAACCCGTGGGTTGACCGTTCCCACTGCTACTCCCATTTACTTCCTCTCCCCTCACCCGCCACTCAAAACAAAACTCTCTGTAACCCGCCCCCCACACAACAATCTGTGACATTCTACCCTTGGAGCTGGCTTCCATCACAGTCATGAAGTTAACACAACACATGGTCTCAATTTCATGATGTGTCTCTGGAGGCAAACTCATCAAAATGTGAGCGGCACATGCTGCCTCTGCGCTATGGTATTCTAGATGATTCGAATGTTCTTAGTAGATTTCTGTATTTCCTATGCCTTAAATAATAAATTAGAACATATGTTATTTAAAAAATACATTTCATTTTAAATTGATTTCATGGAAGGAACACTGCATGATAACATGTAGGCTTAAGGTGTGTGTCATTGCTGACCATCTGTAGGTCCTACATCCCCACTTTTTGTTCTTTTTTCACCATAGAATTGAATCCCTCTACCCAGTTTTCCCACCCCGCCCTCCCGCTTCCCTTCCTACCACCGCCAATTTGATTTTATTGACTAAAAGTCTACTTTTTATTGAGTTTGCTTGTTTGCTTGTTTCTCTACGTATGACATGAGTGAAATCATATGATGACGGTCTTTCTCCTTCTGACTAATCCCACTAGGATTCCCTCCAGGTCTATGTATTCTCTAAAAATGGCCAGATTTTATCTACAGCAGTATAGTTCTTAAAAATTAGATTTCTGGGCTAACGAATGAAGGAATGTCAGTTATTGCTCCCTAAACATCGGCATACACGTTTCAATGGGGCGTACAAACTTGAGAACTGGGGTGGGGCCTGTGTAAGACGACCAAAGGCACATGGAGAAATGTAGTTTCTCTAAACACCTCACCATGTGGTCAGAGACAGCCTGGCCTCTGAGTTACCTGAGAGTCAACACAGAGTTTGGCTCAGAAACCTGAGCTGTGGGAAGTGCCAATAAATGAGGTATTTCCAAACACTGCTAGCCTCAGAACAAGGGACAGACCATTTCTTAAACAAATAATCAAAGTGTTTGAAATGCAAACAGAGGCAAACTCAGAAATGAGTTCCAAGAGAATCTTGGCTGGGCCAGATTCAGCCCTGACCGGACATCATGGCCCCAGTCTAGACTCAGCAAATCACTGAGGGAGCTGAATTTTGTCAATGAGGTGAGAAAAGATTGGGTGAAACGATTGGGCACGTCTGCCCTGCCCCCAAAAGAAGAGCCTAGCTGCCACTGCCCCAGCCCCACTCCAATTCAACAGAGCTGCTGTTCCACCATCGTTAAATTGTTGACCTATTTTCACTTGCTCTTGGTAAACTGACAACCATCTTTGTTTGCTTTGGCTACAAGCAAAGAATAGGCCCCTCCTGGGCCAGGATTACAAATACTCAGTGGTCTGGCTGATTGATACTGGGAGGATTGTTGGGGACTTCCCCTTCTCCCCAGGACAAACTTCCTCTTGCTGTGTGTACACAGATGTGAGACACACAGGCTCTCAAAGGATCAAGCACCCAAAAAGGCCCAGAGCACATTTTCCTGCTAAATAGCAATATTTGAGGAACGGTCCAGACAGATATTTTTTTCATCACATCTTCATACTAACCAAAATTATCCAAAACTTGGAAATAAATAACAAATGGATATTCCTTTCCTGTCATCGTTTAACAGACTTAGCAGAGGGCTTGGGTTTTGCCATTCACTGCTTGTTGAGTGAACACACACGTTACACATAACAGTAACTTGTAGAGGTTATCGTTTGATTGTCCTGTGAACATTAACCAATTTTCTATCTTTTAGCATATTAATTTCCACATTCCTTTCACTGACTATGTAAATGTCTTTCCCTCAAATTCTCTTTTTGAAAAGCTCTACCTCCTTACTGGATTTTAACTAATGAGTTGAATAAAATCTTGCCACATGTCTATTGTCTTTTGTGTGAGGCATTTGTGGGAGGTTGCAGGGGAGAACTTTACCCTCTTAGATTCAGTTCAGGGGGCATGCAAGTTAAATGCAAACATACAGATTAACAAACGACTAACAGATTTTAATCATGTATGTATGGGAGTTCATAAAAAACGATGTGACTCAAAGAAGTTTATATACCATCTTAATAGGGGAAGGGGATGAGAAAAGGGGTACTTACGGGGAACAAATGAAGGAATGGGAGAAAAGAGCACTTTGAATAAATAGGAGACAAAATAATTTTGTGACAATGCCTGTTTTGATGAGCTGACTTCTCATCTCCAAGAAAACTGAGTTGCTCCCAGGGAAGGGATTTATGACAACTGAATTCTAAGCTCTTTTAAGAAACTTTGCTTCTAGGCAAATAAGGAATTTCAGGATCTCAAGTGCTTGAATTCAGCTTAAAATAATTTTCAACAGTGTCATGTTCTGGCCCCCTTAGCTCTTTTACATGCTTTAAAAAATTTTTTTGAAATGTATTCCCCATTTTACAAATGTGGAAATCCAAGTCTCAAGAAGCTCAGAAAAGTCACCTCTCATGGAGAACAGGGCCAGTCCTTGAAGGTAGTTCTGACCCTAAAGTTCTTCCCACATCAGTAAAGTGAACAGCTATGTGGCCTTAACCCAGTCCCTCTTCCTCTCTGGACTCTGCTTCCTCAGACATAAACTGCGGCAGGGAGAAGAGATGACCTCTGCAGTCCCTTCCAGATCTGGTGTCCTCTGGGAAAGTTAACAACTTGGAGAGATGACAAACCCAGTCCAGACAGAGCTTTGAATGCTCTTCCATTCTGCCCCCAGTCCCAATGACGTCACTTCGTGAGGGAGGTCCATTCTCCCCAGGAACGCGCCCACAGCCCTGAATTTTCTCTCTCCCCACGAGCACTGACCTGGCCTGGCTCCCATCTGGCAGAAACCTTTCCAACAGGAATCTGCTCGTGTTATAAACCGTAATCAACAGGTGGGGTGGACGCTTCTAAGAGGCTGCGGTCCATGCATATGCACGTGCTGTATTTACCTCCCAGGAATAAGACCTCGAGTCAGACTAAGCGCTGGAGTCCCAGGTAACGCAACAGGCAATGGATGACTGGACAAACTGAATATCCCTAACTCACACCTATGTGGAAGACTGGATTTTGGTCAAAACAGATTGAAGCTGCATTCCCGTCAGCCCCAGGCCACATGCCACGCCAGCTGGGATATAGTTTGAACATCACGCTTAATTTTTGTTGGCTGGGTTCACAAAGTCACATCTGCCTCCAAGTACACACGGCCGTGACAACATACCCACATCTGTTGCTAGTCACTCGTCTCCCCCAACCCCCACGCCACACTTGCACTTGAACACGGCTGCTGATTAAGATGATTAGACTTGATTCTCATTAGTCTTCATTAGCTAGAAAATAGACACTCGGGCACTTTTCTTTTCACTTATTTGTCGGTCCCCACATTTCAGCACTGAATATTTTCCTCAATGTGAGCATTTAAATGACGAAAAGCACAAAACAGAGCCTCAATTACAGGTAAGGGATGAGCTACCAATCTGATCCCATCAATGGGGCTTGTCTGCCTAATGTTCTTTCCTCCTCTTCGTTGGCAATTACAAAATGAACATCTGTGCTCGTACAGGTATAGGTTTCGCGGGAAACCAGGGCAGTTGTGACCGGTGCCAGGGCTGTGGTAACATGGTATGTTTGAGGGAGAGTCAATCCACAGCAATCTTAAGATAACGGTGAGTCTTCTGAGTTAGCATCAGATCTCCCAGGAATGTCCTGGCCCAGATAAGACACTGCCCAAGTGCTCAGCCAGGGTGTGAAATGATCCTCATTCTGGGCTGCACAGCGGAGTCATCTGAGGGCCTTTGGTATAAAGCACACCAACCGATAAAATCAGAACCTCTGTGCAGCCAGAAGTGTGACCCCTGGTGTAGAGGGGTCTTCATGGAAAGGAAAACAGTACAAACCACAGACATCTCATGGATTGGGTGTGATTGAATTACGATGTACCCACACAGTGAGCTACCTGTGTGTCTTTTCTTATTAAGGAAATCTCGAGGTGTGGGGGAAAGTCATTGTCTCCATCCGTACTTCAAGCACCATCACTGAAGTCTATCCGGAAGTTTGCAGGAGCCCAAAGAAATGCTGGGGAGCTAGTAAAGATGGTTGATGACAATATCGAACTGCAAAGTCACAACAAATAATTGTTTGTTTATAAAACACACTACCATGCCAACTTCAGGGAGACTGAGTTTAGAATCCATAAAATGTTACTGCATTTGAAAACAGTGGGTCAGTTATATTTGCACCTCAAGAATTCCTGAGAACGGACGATGCGTGGTTCTCAAAGGCAGCCCCCAAAACAGCACCATCAACCTCACCTGAGAACTTGCTAGAAATGGGAACCACCTCAATGGACTAGGCTCCGTGAGGTCAGGGACCTTGTTATGAGTCTCCAATAGCTAACACAGCACCTGGCTCGCAGCAGCTAATGGCCAACAAATGAATGAGCAAATAACTGAGTGCGCAGGAAACAAAGACGCGAGCTCATGAATAAACGAAAGGCTGTTGGGAAGGTCTGCTAGTAGGCCAGCGCCCACTGAGATTTTGAGTATTGCAGGGCAAGTCTGTACCATTCATTGATTCTCAATGAGCCAAGTGACCCCCAAATGCTTAAAACTACTGGTGTAAAGAAGGGGACAAGGCAGGGTAGGTTTGATGATTGTCTGTGGATGGCTGGAATGTATTTCAAATAGCCCTGACAAAATGACAGGTCACACGGTGACAAAACAAGAGAGGAAAGCGAACACAATAGAGGGCATGAGCCTGCTTCCGGAGCTGACCCATCTCCTGATTCCTTAAGATTCCCCAGTTCCCTGATTTTACAAAAACACATGGTCCTCTGGTCATTACCCTGTCTGCAGATCTGGAAAACAAAGATGCTTCTGATGTTATCAAATTTAAAGAAGAAAAGCTGAGTTTGGGAGCACCAGAATCTTCTACAAGAAGAGTCCGGCACGGATCTCAACCACATTCAACTCCGCAGACACTGCATGAAGTTCTCCGGGGGGACAGAGGCCAGGGATACACACACACAAGCTCTGGGGAGCACAGTTTCCAGGAAGAGAAACATAACCCTCTGCTCAACTTCGCTAGGAGTCAAGAGAACTGCAAATCAAAATGGCAGCGTCAAGTCTCTTTAGATTCAGTGGGTTTTCTGATGTGGATATGGCTGAGGTTATGCTGCGAGGCAAGGTGTCTTGCTGAGTAGTAGCTGACTCCATCCAGCACGCCTACTCCAGGCTATACCCCCCCACCAAGAAACCATCCTACTGATTCATAAGAAGAGTGATGCAAAGGTGTTTTTCCCAGTTGCCCAGAAACCCGGATACTCTCTCTTTGCCTCCTCCTTGGAAACACTGGTTAAATAACACTCTGCCACAAGGGGGAGAATTCAGATGGACTGCCCTTGGCCTAGCCTCATCACCTAGCTCTGTAATTCCTACCTCCAACCCCATAGGGAGGACAATTTATCTTTTTCCAGGAGGGATGTGCTGTTAGAGGCTCCCTGGATGCTGAAGAGAGAAATCAATTCACAGCCATGACCTTAGATGCAACTGTACGAGAAAATAGGATGAGAAACTTGGAATCTAACTTCACTGGTCGTTTCATCGAGTCCCCTCTCTCTCGTGGCTTAACGGCTTAAGGCAACTTCAAGAGCACAGGTCTGGGGAAATAATTTTCCATGTTCTTTCTGAGGTCATTTAAAATGTGGCTTCCAAACACAAAGACTCCAGTCAGAAAAAAAGGATCTGCACCCAGATGTTCATGGCAGCACAGTTCACAGCAGCCAAGACGTGGAAACAACCTAAATTCCCGTCCACAGATGGAGAGAGAAGCTATGGTCTAGAGACTCCATGGGATTCTCTGCAGCTACTGAAAAAAAAAAAAATGAAATTGTGCCCTTTGTAACAATCCAGACAGAACTGGAGGGGGTCATGCTGAGCAAAATAAGTCAAAAAGCAAGAAATATAGGATGGTTTCACTCATATGTGAGATATAAAGCAACAAAACAAACATGCAAACTCCAACAAAATTTACAGGGCACACGACAGTGGTCACCGGGCGGGGCGGGGGGTGGGGGCAGAAAGTGGCAAAGGCCCTGGACTCTGGTGGGGGGTCAGGTGAAATGCACAAGGACTGGGGTGTGATTTCAATATCCTAAAATGCATAGAGCAATGTAAACATAGGAAATAATAAAAAATACTAAGAAAACAATAAAATGTGCACTCAGGAGGGCTATGAACTCTTAGGTGGAGGGGGCAAGAGAGCTAATGGGGTGGGGCTACAACTGTACACAGAGGTTTTGAATAGGATTACTTTGTCAATCATTTAAAAACATCAGCACAGTTTCAGGTACTAGCAATGTGCTCCAAACAAACTGCTTCACAATCTGTTTCTCAAAACACAAAAACACTCATTCGCAGAGCTGCCTGCAATGCCTTCTTTACTGCGGCTTTATTGACGATAGCAAGATTTGGAATCTATCTACATGCCCCTTGTCAGATGATCGATAAAGAAGATGTGGTCCAGGGGCACAATGGAACACCGCACGGCCCTCGAAAGATGGAACCCTGTCATTTGCAACAGCATGGCTGGAACTGGAGGGGGTGATGCTCAGTGAAATACGTCAAAAGGAGAAAGACAAATACCGGATGATGTCATTCACATGTGGAATATAAAGCAAGCAAGCAGACAAACACAATAAAAATCAACCCGTTGACACTGACAACAGAGCTGAGGCCAGCAGAGTGGGAAGAGGGTGAGAACACGGGGCAGTGCATGGCAGAAGACCTTTCCTCTGGCCCCAATGAAAAAGTGAGCCTGCCGGGAATTTCTCGCAGGACTGCGAGGCTGTAGCCATGTCCAAGGACATGTAAACATCCTCCCTGCTCTGCGCCTGTATATAGCTGATAAGTTGCCAGTGGAAACCACACCTAGCCAAGGAGGTGGGCCTTTGCCTCAGAGTGTAGGAGGAGCTCCCCAAATCCCCTTTTGCTCAGCTTTGGGTAATGATGCCCCTGGGCCAGCACCAGTGCAATAAAGTGCTTTTCTCTACTTGAGTGCCAGCTGTCCATCTTCTCACCGTCTGGAGGCTCCACCACAACAGTGGAGCCCAGTGGACAGAGGTGGAGACTGCTGGAAACTCCGTGGAGGACGTAGTATGTCATAGCCTATTTGCTGAAGAGGGAACTTGCACAAACACCTTACATCGTATTGTCAAACAATGCCACCTCAAGTCTTCTTTTAATGGATCCAACTCAAACAAGCTGGAAGAGAAATAACTGGGCAGCATACCAAGCGCTTGCCCCAATTCTTAAAAATGCCAAAGAAAAAGAATTCAGAAAAAAAATCAACTATTAGTGCCCGAGATCCGTGAATTTTTCAAAACTGTGTTTCTCTACAAGAATTAGAATAGAACCTCCCTCACAGGGCTGCCATGGGAAATGAATGAAGTAATTTGATGAAGTACTTAGCACATCAGCAGCAGCCCACAGTAGCCTACTAGCTGAAGAGGCTAATACATGAAGAACAGGCCTCTTGCCCTCTCCAGGGAACCTCAGGGTACCACAGAGCCCAGTTTGAAAACCACAGCTCATTCAATTTCCTCATCATGCAGCTGAGGACTGTGGGACTCAATGTTCTAAGTACTCGCCCAGGATGCATAGCTAATCGGAAACAGACTGCCTGGCCCAAGATCTCTGGTGTCAAGGAATTGACCAGCTTTCTATGGAAACAGGATGCAATCATGCTGAGGTGTGGGAAACAATCTGGGGTCCTTTTTCCAACAACCGGCAGATCGTTGTATCATCAAGTTGTAGCATCAAAGCCTGAGCCATGGCCAAGTCCGTGTACTTTGGGTTTTATTTCTCCATTGAACTTTCTGTTCTTAATAACATCCCTTACTATCCTTTCATGTGAAAAGAAGGGATCATTTACCTGTCCCATGACCTAGGCCAACTTTTCTTTGACTGCTTCCATGAACGTGTAGATGTGGTATGAATTTATTTCCCAAGTAAAATAAAAATGCAGACATGGTGACATTGGACCTAAGGAAAATCATTCAGAAGAAAGCATCAATAGGTAATTTGGAAACACATATCTGCCAGTTGTTGGGATGGCTGTAATGGGGATAACTATGAGTGAGAAATTCAGACACAGAGGTTGCTCAATTGAGAAAGTGTTGTGGAGTAGGGAAGGCTTTATTATTTCTGCCAATTAGGTTAACTACTAAGTCAATCTACGCTTAAGACCAACCCCAAAAGAGCGTCCTGCCCCAGACTACAAGTGAGAATAGACAGCACTACTGCTGATGTCTGGCTTCAGCCATAGACAACTATACTTGACTAGTAATGCCTGGCACGGGCACAGAAGTAGGAAGTGGCGCTACTCATGCTACATTTACTAGGCCTACTTTTACCAACAGGAAGCACACAGAAAGTATTTGAGATCTCAAGATCAACTCATGCAAGAAGTTAGGTGGTTTGGTTTAGTTTGGTACAGTTCAGTTTGGTTTTGAAGAGATGTTTTTCAAGTTACATAACCAAGTTGGCAAAAACGCCTACGTAACTATGGAATTATCAAGATCAGTCCAAAACGGGCATCGTGCTCCAAGATGAACTCAAGGCAGAACCATACCACCCACTCATACGAGAGCTCAGGAACTGCAAAGCCGCTAATCAGAGCAGCTGTGTTTATCGCAACCTGCTCCTTCGGTGAGGAGGACCCAGTGCATGCAAATTTGCAGCCCATACCTGCCCGTGATCCCTGGTGCAGATCAACCCTCAGGGGCAGCTTCTCGCCCTGATCACTCATCTCTCTGCTTTTTTTCTCTCCTATTGGAAACCCGTCATCTCTTTCCTACCACACTCCTGGGGACGATGGAGTCTTACCAGCAGAGAGAACATTTTTTTCCTGTCTTTTTATTCTTCTTGTAAATGCAAACAAGCAACCAGCTCTACAAGAACTTTCATATCTGCAAACACCCCAGGGTGTTTCTCAAAAATCAATCTGACCAAAAAACATAAAATATAAATTCACCTGATACAAGCACAGGAGGACGGTGAAGTTTTCTCCCCCTGCCTCTGCCTTACACGGTTCCATACAAATGAGTCTGGAAACTGCACCAACTGCCAGAGCCATGGGATCAACCCCAAGGTCAGGAGAATGTACAGGAAAAAGCAAGCAAATAAAGTGCATCTTTAAAGAGGTACCTTTGCACAGACAGGCCTTCCTGGAGCACATTCAAGCAAAGTAGATGATTCGGGCAAAGCATTTCTGCTTTCCAGGATCTTGCAGCTCTCAGAACCACAGCCCCTCCAATTTGCTCCCAGGGTGTCTTCCTCATCATGGGGTGGGCTCCTATGATCGTGGAAAACAGGAGCATTTCACTGGGTGCAGGGAAAGGCAGGTTGGAAGAGTATAGCTGCTGGATAGTTATAGGTATAAAATGTTTACAATTTTCTGATTATAAAGCAATCCTTGGCACACCCTGGTAGAGCAGGGATTGGGCACAGTCCACACATGTCCCAGGTTCATGTCCCAGGGCCAGTGGGAACAACCAAGATGAACAATTAAATTATATAAATGGGGTGCTTCTTCCTCCTCTCTCTTCCTGCCTACCTGGCTCTGTTTACCTGCATTTCTGCCAGCACCTTTCCTTTTAAAAAACAAACACAACAATTCTTTCTTAGTGCCAGAAATTTTGCAAAACATAAGGGAGGGTGAAACCTGGTGGCTTAGTGGTCCAATACAGCTGGGAGCAGTCCCACATACATCCCAAGGTGCCTGGTTCAAGAGGCGGGTCCTGGGGGAACAACCAATGTGAACAACTAAATAAAAATAAAATGCTTCCTCCTCTCTGCCTTCCGGCCTGCTTGCCTACTCGCCCTCATTCCTCCCTGCACCTTTCCTTTAAAAAAATAAAATAGAATAGAATAAGGGGAACCAATTAAACTCATTACTATCCCCTACAAAGCCATGTCCCCACCACCGCATCAAGGCCTGTGACAGAATCTCTCGGTGCAGAGATTTAGTGAAGATTCTCAGGTGAACTCACCTATCTACAGACCTCAGATTTGGTGGGCTGTGTGGGTCCCCAGCACCTGCAGCTTGGAAAGGTACCCCAAAGAGATGCTTAAAAAAAACCTCCTTTCTGAGCTGGAGAGCCCCTCATGCAAATATCTGTTTCCTTTGTTCAATCTTGAATTCCCGAGCCCGGCACTAGGAGGCATCCAATAAATGTACTTGAATAGATGAAATAAAATCTATTGCAGGTTTTCAGTTGCACCTGTACGTTTTCCTTCTCTCTTTGTTGTTGTTGAAACATGTCTTGGTGGTCTTCCCCTAACAGCTAAGACGTTTCAAGTGCTTGTCTCTGTGTTAGTGTGAAGTTTGCAAGCATAATGTGACGTATAATGAACACATGTGTAATTATCATTGATGGCCCCTATTTTCAGATGAAAAATCCTAGACTCAGAGACATTATGTCATTTGTCCAACACCACACAGCTAGGCCATGGGAAAAGCAATTTAAACCCCAGGTGTCTAAACCCACAATCCTCACGACTCACACCTGCACCCGTGGAATCCAATAATGGTCTACTTTTTTTTAATAGTAACATGATAGTCTACTGTCCAGACACATCAGAATGTAAAAAAATATTGGACAGCTCTATTTTTACAGCACAGTAGGAAAAAACATGCTAACTAAATTTCTCCACCACCATATTTTTATTCCCTTGGAATCCTTTCCTGAAAGCTAGCGCAAAGAATGGGAATATTTTTAGGGCTCTTGATTCATCTAATAAATGTTCCTCTTAAAATCTTTTACTAAGATTCACATCTACCAGCAACATAAAAGTGCCTATTGCTCAAATAAAAAATACAGAAACTTTGAGTATCATTAAATACATATATATATATATAATATAATATAATATATAGTGACTATGTTGGGGAATCTTCAAGCTCTTTTAAGTGGGGGGGGGGGCTTCTCCAGGGAGGTGGCACCAGGATGAAGACTTCGGGAGACACGCTTCCCCACAGTTCCAGAGAACACCTGTGTGTCCATCTCCCAACACGTTTTGGGTTTTGTTCTGTTTTTGTTTGCTTTTGTTTTACCCATGTAGCTTTCTTTATGTTACACCTCTCAGGTCCTAAGGATGTTCTCATTTCTCTGTATCCCACACATTAGAGGAGGGAAATTTTCCTCCTCCTCTTCCAGGTTTTTTGGTTAGTCTAATAATTAAAATGAGGTAAGACTAGCAGGAGATCCCAAATTTATTATACGTGCAGGAAGCCCCCAAGATGGGGCTCGTCGACACTCAGGCCACTGGGTCCTGAGTTAGGGAGAAAGGGGTCTGAGTTTCAAAGGGGAGGAAGACCATTCACAGGGAGATGAGAAGAGCAAATACTGGGTAAACTAAGGTTTGCCGAGCCCTCAGAGACAAAGCGTACAGAGACTGACCGAGCAGGTCCTGCTGGGTCCCCAGCGCCCCTCTAGCCCATATTCTGTCACTCTGGTGGTGGCTTCACAGTTAAGACGAGACAACGGTAAGGGACAGCCAGTCTGGGTCTGAGGTCCCAGCTGCCTTCAGCTCAGACAATCCACCTGCTGTCCACATTCATCCAGCATGAGCCAGGTTTCCGTCTGCAAATGGGTATTTCAAGTTGCAACCCCGGAGCCAGGCTGGGGTGGTCACGCTCCGGTGTCGGGGAAACGCAGACAAGCCAGACCTGCCCGACAGATAATTCCTCAGGAGGGGAAAGAAAAACAAGCAAAACGCAGGGTGCCTGCCTGCCAGCACAGTGAGGGACCGTCCTTGCTGAGGCCGCAGTCTGGGAGTGTTTGCTGATTGCTGTGAATACTCGGGCATCCCTTCTCCAAAGTCCCCAACGGTGAGGTGTCAGGACGCTGCTTTACAGGCGAGGAGCAAGGGTATCAGCCCAGGCTCCGGACCGGCAGGTGTGCAGACGTGCCTCTGTCTGCAAACTTAAGCCCACAACCTCTGAGTCATCTATCCAACGCCCAAGTGGAATACTTGGGGGGGCAGCCTGTTCTGCTCCCCCACAATTCCTTACCATTCCCCACTCCAGCCCTGAGCGCTGGAATGCCCCTCAGATTTATGACAGACCTGCAAAGGGCCGACAGAAGCCTGTCTACTGTGATTCTCCAGAGACCTGACAAAGAGATAAAGGCCGCAGGTGTGACCCGCCCAAGGTCACCTCACGGGAGAGGCAGCTTTGGATTCCAGAGCCTGGGCTTCAGGCTTCACAGCCACCCTGCAGGAACTTGCCTGGGCTGAACCTGCCTAGGCTGAACCTGCCTCCTGGGAGAGAAAACACGGCTGGCTGTGCACCACTATTTCTGCAGCTAACTTAACTGACCAGCCAGCCTCCCTTCGTGAAAGATTGCTGGCGCCCCCTGGTGGCTGGGGCTCTGAGGTGCAGGCCCATGTAAAGCCAAGAACACAAGTTCAAGACACGGGACTGCAGGGAAAAAACAGAATTATGAGAAACAGCGTAAGATTGCTCCTCCCTGTCTTGTGTGCAGAGGAGGAGAGAGGACAAGAGCCCCGATCCTTTTCCTGAGCCCTCGGACGGAACCAGCCCTCCTCCCAGAGGCACCAGCTTCAAGCACTTTGCTTTGGTGCCACTGAAATCATGATGGTCCCCAAGTCTTCTCTAGACAAGCTTAGACCACTGGCCGACCGACAGGGACCCTCGGAGCAACTGCTTCCTCAATCAACTCTTCCTGCCGCATATTTACTCAGAGAAATTAGAAGTTACACGGAAAAGCAAATCAAGATGGAATTTAATTCTATGGCGCAAAGACAACATGTGCAAGCAACGTCCTTCTCCTCTGAAGGCCAGAAAGAGTGGCTGAGCGGGACCAGGTGCAGTGGAGTGGGCCCTCGTGTCCCCGGTCCCTGTCAACCACTGATGGAGGGCAGAGCTGCGCTGGGCAGGCTGTGGCCACGCTCACCAGGCAGCAGGTCGGGGCTGATAAGGAGGGAAGAGGGGCTCAAACCCTGATGATCGCAGCCATCCATCAGGCTCTGAGGGTCCTGCTCCATCAGCCGCCCCCTGGCTGGAGGCCCACACTCTGTGCTCCAGCATGAACCCCCAATCCAGCAGGAGACCCGGAGCGGGGCAGCACATTCAGGTCCCCTTCAGGCCTGCCCTTGTTATTGGGAACGCGCATGCGTTCCGTACACCTGGCGGCTGTCATGTTGGGTGAAGGCCAGCACCCTGATCAATCCAGAACTGCCGGGAGTCTTCACTGGAGCTGGACAAATTCTTGCCCCCAGCAAAACTGAGGTTCTGCAAGAACAGAGAGGGATTGGTCAACAGCATTGCTTGTGGGGACTGGGCTGGAGCTCAGGGCATAAGGCCCTGAAGGGAGCAAGCGCTCAGGGGAATGTAGCACTTCAATCCTGAAGCCCTTGTCATGAAACCACGGCTGGAGGGAGGAGTGAAGATAAGGCGGGGAGAGGATGGTGGGAGGAAAAGCGTGACAGTGAGCAGTGTTCACATCTGCTCTTGATAAGCAAGAACTCCGTGGTGGGCCAGTGACAGCCAGAAAGGCACGGGACCACAACCCATGAGCGTCCTGGTGACATTCAGGATGATCACAATAGCTCAGTGACAGGGCGGCGGCGTCATTCGGGCCCCATGTAACGCAGCAATGCTATGCCCCTGAGAAACTGGAGGCTTTGAGAGCATCCAGAGACACCGCTTTCCACTGGAAAGCCAACAATGTCCCCCATGATGGGCATCAGGTAGACCTCAGCACACGGTTCCTGGGCGGCAGACTCTTTCAGGTGGGAGCTAGAGAGGAGGAGGGAGGAGCCGGGTTAGACACTGTGGCTCACAGGCTCGGGGAGCCCTTGAGACAAGTCTTGGTGGTCCTCCAAATCACCTAGAAGTTTCCCGGGGGCTGCAGGGAAAAAACAGAATTGTGAGAGAAGGAGAATGAGACTGCTCTCCTCCCTGTCTCCTGTGCAGAGGAGGAGAGAGAGCAAAAGCCCTGAGCCTGTGCCCCAGCCACTTTGAAGAGGTGAGTGCTGTTGGCCAAGCAGATTGAGGCCTATCCCAACAGAATTTGCATTTCCAGGCTGGTGACATTGGGTTGAAGTTGACAAGGCATCGCTGGCCACAGTTTGTCCACAGGAAGGAACACAGCCAACCTAGGTTCTTTAGGGAGTTGCCAGGGCTGATGAAAGGCTCCCTGGGAGACAGAATTACCCCGTCAGCATTTGAGGAGTGTGCAGGCAGAGCAGGACTCAGGGAAACTGGGCAGTCAGGATGGACAGGTGGAGTGTGACTCCCTTCTCATTGGTCCAGACGGTCACTTCTCTTCCTGACCTCTAAGAAACTGAAGAAAGCTGTGGCCCAACCAGGAGGCAGGGAGAGTCAGTGGCTGAGCATTCACGCTCCAGATTCAGCCAGACCTGGGCTTCAGGCCAAGATCTGTCCCTTGTTCCTTTTTTTAAAGCCTGAGATGAGTTTTCCTTGTCTATAAAATGGACCTAATAACAGCTAACTCATGGAGTAGTGTCAAGAATTAAATAATACATCCCTCTTGCCCTAGGTACAATGCCGGATGGCACTAGGTGCTTCATAAATAATCTGTCCTGTTTCATAAATGGCATCTTGAGGGCACCCTGGTGGCCTGCAGGATAAGGCCAGGATGCAGTCCACATACCATCCCATGGACCCAAGTTCAAGACCTGGGGCTGGGAGAACAACCAAGATGAACAACTAAATAAAATAAATGCTTCTTCCTCCTCTCTCTTCCTGCCTGCCTCTGCAAACCTTTATTCCTGCCTGTGCCTTTCCTTTGAAAAAAAAAACAAAACAACACTTTCAACAAACCAAAAAAGAGAAATCCTCCAGCAACAGTCTTCCTGCAGAACTCCAATAAACCTCAGCATCCTGGTTTTGGCTTCTAAATCTTTGTTCCAAAAGATCCACTTTCTGACTGCCAACTCTGAGTTCAGGAGAACACCAGAAACCACCCTGCCTTACAGAAAGTTCCATGACTGTATCTGCTACTAAGGGTCATTACCAGGGTTCACTGTAGACTCAGAACAGTACATGGAGGCCCTCTGCTCTGGGAAGGACCCACCCTTCTTTATTTTGTGGGCCTTGTCTTGTTAGATAGTCCAACAAAAGGCTCTGCCCACTCACATTCAAAAATCTATTCATTAATGGGATGCAATTCACATTATGTGCCACTAATTACCCTAGGAAGGCAGTAAAAATTAATAAGAAACTGCAGTTTAATTGTTCAATAATGACAGGGAGTTCCAAAGTGCCCTCTTGAGTAATAAAATTAACATTTAAACTAGTTCAGTCAAAGAACCTTCCCTTGAATGTAACTCTTCACTCTTAGAGGGGATAATTTATTTATTTTTCTCTTTGGGCAGCTCTGAAGCATCACAAATTTATACTTAGCTCTGAGAATCTGCCCTGTTTCCAAGACAGTGATAGAGTGGCTGCAGTGATTTACACACGTGCGCACACAGACACACACACACACACACACACACACACACACACACACACACTCCTCTATTTATTTAACCAAGAGTAGAGAAGTTCTCAGAACAGGAGATGGGAGCTGGGGGTAACTGCCAAAATACTGCCTCAGGTATGGTTCTACCAAATCTTAGGCATTTTTGTTGAAATACCATTCCTTTACATTCCACTTATATCACTATTCCAGGATCCTCTCTGGGCTTTTGCTTAAGGGAATGTGGTAGACTTAAAATATACCAATAAAAGGTGGCATCTCATTTTCTTTCCTTTGACAAATAAAATATATCAAAAGTGATGCTCTGTGACTTCCAGAACTAGGCTCTCTCTGAAGGCCATGTCCTTGGAACCGGCAGCCATGCTGGAAGGAAGCGCAAGCATATGGGGAAACCAGGCTTGGGTGTTCCCACCAACAGACCCAGCTAGGCTCCCTCCACCAGACTCCAAGTGAATGAGCCTCTAGGTGGTACCAGCACCCGGCTGTGGCCCCAGACACAAGTCATGCCTCCTGCGCTCTGTATTCCTGCCTGCATAAACCATGTAAGAGATACTAAATCATAACCATTATTTTAAGCCAGGAAATTGGAGATTAGTCATTACGCTGCAGTAGATGACGCATACAGGACAGTTTAGACATTAAGCCTCCTGGTTTTTGAACCAAAACCTACGGTCAGCAAGGCTTCACCCATGATGACAAAGAGGGATGTAGGGGGAGGATTCAGCTGTGCCTGACTGCCATCCCTACCACCAGCCTTCCACCATGTCCCCCAGCCTGCTAAGTGGCATGCCCCCCAAAAGAGACACTTTAGCACTGAGCTAGAGACAGGACTAAGCATCATTTATGAAGCTTAGGGATGCTTGCTTTCCCTGAAGAACTAGGGATGGGCATTGATAAGCCCTGGGAAGTGGCCTTTCAGAGTCTCCTCATGCTGTGGCTCAGTTTATACATATTTGGAAGAAAGAAATGTCTGTGTTTGGGGAACACCTTGCCCACTCTGTGTGCTCAACCCCATGTCCGCACTGTCTCTCATGCCAGGGCTGCTGTCCTTACCAAGCAGGACAATTTCCTCTCACTCATTCATTCAAGGTTTATTGAGTGCTTATTACATCAGGGGAGCCAGACAGCAAACAATGAATCATACACATGGCGAATTCCACTTGTTCTAAGCACTAGAAGAAACGGGTCCTCCTGAGAGCCAGTGTGATTAAGCGAAGACCCCCAAAAATGAATTTGCGAGACAGACAGGGGTGGGTGGGCTTAGGGTAGGCTTGCATTCCAAACAAAAGGCCACAAATAAGAAGAATGGGGGCTGGATGGGGGCTTAAACAGTGATCCATCAGGATGCGTGGAGTAGACACAGAAAGAGAGCACCGCCAGACAAGTGTGAGGAGGAAGGGAGTGGCTAGCTCGGATCAAGGCTGTGTCTGTGTCTGAGACAACAGGCAGCTACCAACGTGTCTCACGCAAGAGAATGACGGGGTCAGATTTTGTCTGTTTCATCATTTCAGTGCCCTGACCCCATTCTTCCCTGTCTGTGTGGACACCTCTGTATAACTCAGCTCACGTTCTATTACAGCAAATTGCTTAGGTATCTTTCTCTCCCGCCAGGTTGACAGCCTCTTGGGAGCAGAAACCATGTCTTCACCGTATTTGTAACTCCATCAGCCTTCCTAGGCCCTTGGGATCAAGTGTAAACCCCTTTTGCAGCTTGCAAGGTCTGGCACCATCTGTCCCTTGCCCACCTGCCCAGAATCCTCTCAGGCTGCCTCCTTGACTCTGGTCATTCATCTTGGTCCAGTCACACCAGTGGACCTGCCGCTTCCTAGGAGTTCTTCCAAATATCTGGGCTTGGATAAGGGCCCTCCTAAATATTCTCAGAGCAACCAATGTTCCCTTGTCCAAGCACTTAGCAGGATTTTTATCACTACTTGGACACATGATCGATTTAATATCCATCTCCTGTCAATTTCATAAAGGCAGAGGACTCGTCTGTCTGGTCACTCGTACCTTCAGTGCCTGGCACTGTCATGCCCCTAGCTGGCATTCCAGAGTTGTGAATGGCATAACAAATAAGGATGCACGATGGGTGAGTGAATACAGGACGCCAGCAACCACCCAAGCCAACTGAGCCCTCTCTGACAGCCCTCAGTATCTTCAATGACAGCTTCCTTGCTGACCTCTCACTGCTCCGCTGGAAGAAATCTGTTAGCAAAGGCTTTGTAGAATAAGTGGGAAGTAAGAACAGGTAGAAAATCCAGAAGGCATCTCTGGCATTTGAGTAGTTATCATCTTAATCCTTCTGCCAGGCAAGAAGGAGGAAGTTGGCAAACACCCATGTTCAACTAACGGGTCCATGCAAATGCTTCAGACTCTGGCTGCCTTCCGCAGCTCCCCAACTCCAAGGCATTTCACAGAAATAGGTTCAAATAGAGTTTTAAAGTCAGTGCTTCTTAAACTACTACTAATAAAAGGCCAGGTTTATTTCAATCTATCACAGATCAATCAATACATTCAAAATACAAAAGTAGATACCTGGAGGAGACAGCAATGGCAAGTTGCTATAAAAGTTTCTGAATGCTGATTTCCCTTTTTGTCACTCATCTGTAGCAGATGTTTTGCAGACCTACATTCATATGCAGACCACACTTGGAGTATCTCTGTTCCAGGTCAGCGCTTGCCCTCCCGCTGCCTCCCTGCTCAGCCATGGCAGACACTGCTAATCGATGCTTGCACAATTCCCCATCAAGCCCATGGTTGGCTTTAAAACAGTTCTGATGCCATTGATCAAGACAGCTACCCATGCGAAACTGAATTTATTTACCATCCTTGCTCTATAAGGTCTGCAGAGTGGTCATTTGTCTCCTTCGTGCCCCGGCTAAGGAAACATCTATATTTTTGATTCCAGACTAATGAAAAGTTCACAGAGAATGGGCATTGCATCATGCCAAAGGGAATCCCTCCTGCTCATTTTGTCCATTCATGATCATTTTCAGTGTGAAAAGTCCTTGCTTCAAACACACTAAGAAGAGATACAGCACTCTATACCACATATGGAAACTTGTGGTGTGTTTGCAGATGCAAAGTGTATGGACCACATTTGGGAACCTGAAATCACGGGCCCTCCATTTTTATGATCATTTCTTCCCTCAAATGCCCCATTCCTCTGGCTCACTGGCTCTAATTTCAAGTTGTCATGGGGGCTCAGTCACAGGAGAGTATTTACACTTGTCATTACTCTCTTCGTCAAAACAGTGAGGGTTTTATATGATCTTGTCATCCCACTTCTGGGTTTTTACCCAAAAAACACAGAAAATAATTTGCAAATATATGTGCACCCCCGGGTTTATTGCAGCACTATTTATAATTGCCGTGATTGGAAATCAGCTAAGTGCTCATAAGATCAAAGAATAAAAAAGTTATATAGATATATAGATATATAGATATGCAGACCCATGGAGTACTACATAGCCCATAAAAAGATGAAATCCTGTCATTTGTGACAATATGAATAGTAGTGGTGGAGGTGATGTTCACTGAAATAAGTCAAAAGGAAAAAGGCAAATACTGGATGATCATATTTGGACTATAAGGAAACTAAGCAAAGGAACAATGAAACAAGAATTAGTCCTTGGACACTGACAATAGAGGGGAAGGGGTTAGGGGACGTGAGCAAGTGGTGGTGGCTGCCCTGGACAGTGGTGGAGGATTTGGGGTAATTTGATGGTGATCAGAGTGAGCCTACACATACGGGCTTGCGTCCTTTTGTAAATCAAAGTTACATCAATAAATATTTTTTAAAAAAACAATGAGGGTTCTCATTCCTCCCACACTCAGTCTTTCCCAGACAAGATTAAAACCCCTCAGCCCCTTCTCAGGTAACCATCAAGCCAACTTCCATCATGCCCAGAGAGTCCAAAGGAGGAAAGTCTACAGGGGATCGGGGTTGGGAGGGATCCGTTGTCTCTGAGCTTTAGATCTGACAACCACTGTGGAGAAAGATGCAACTGACTTGGAACCTTCTGTCTCAACCTCTTCTGCAAAGTTCCCTTTGAAGAGTTTTTGCAACTTTCTCTTGGACCCTGTGCACCACAAAAATCAGATTCTATTAGAGCTAGAGTGGGCCTTAACAGGCACCTGGCTAATCCCAACCCCTCTTTGACTGAATACGTTGAGGTGGACAATGAGTTTTAACTGAGGGTCAGAAGACGGTGGATGACCTTCAAGGAGGAGTGAATTCCGCTCTGTGACATGGTTTCCCAGGAAAACCGACTAATCCCTAAAATGACCCACTCGCAGGGATGGTTGACATTAGATACATGCAGGCAAAATGCTTTGGAAAATGAGCACCCAGATGACCACTGGGATTTTGCCATCATAGTCAACTGGAAGCCGAGGTCAGAGAAGTAACGCCGAGAGGAGGAAGAAGGAATGAATGACCCACTAGCTCTTTTCACAAAGACCTTTCTTGACTACTTGGGAGCAAGACTGAATTTAAGGAAAAGGATTAGGGAGGTTTAGTCCACTTGTAGCCCAAGAAAGAAAGGACAGCAGCGTCAGCCAGATGGTGGTGGTGCCAGGTGGAGAGATTTCAGAATGCACGTGAGCTGAAACCATCAGGACTGGGGACAGATTGGATAAGGGAAGAGACTGGGAGGGGTACCTTCCAGGTGAGGTTCTGGCTTGTTGCAATGGAAGCTGGTGGTGCAGTGACATAAGAAACACCAGGAGGAGGGTAAGGAGGCGGTGTACACGTGCAATGGAATACCACTTGGCTTTTTAAAAAGATGAAATCCTGCAATTTGCAACAACAATGATGGACCTGGAGGGAACCATGGTTAGTGAGATGAGTCAGAAGGAGAAAGACAGACATCACAGGACTTCACTCATGTGTGGTGTATAGAGAAACCAGACAAATGAACCAGATCAAACAAAAATAGGCATGTAGTCGGTACAACCAAATTAGTGGTTACCAGACGGAAGGAGGAGGGGGAGCACACTGGAGAGAGGGTCAGTTTATGGTGAAGGATGGACTGTTGGTGAATATAAAGACGTGTATTCAGAAGCCACAGTGACACACACCTTAAACCTGTATCATGTTATGATACCATGTGCCTTCAATAAAGTTTGAAAAAAAGATGTAGTATATATATGCAACAGAATACTGACCAGCTACTTGAAAAAAAAAAAATGATGAAATCCTTTCGTTGGCAATGACATGCGTGGACCTAGAGGGGGTCATGCTCAGTGAGATAATTCAGAGAGAGACAAACACCATCTGATTTTATTCATTAGTGGCACATAAAGGAACAGAACAAGCAAAATAAATAATAAAACAAAAAAATGTTTAGAACCGGAGAATAAAACAGTGGTTATCAGAAGTGGCGTTGGGTGGGGGAATCAGGTAAAGGGAGCCAATCATATGGTGACGAATGGAAACTAGAATTCTGGTGGCGAACATAAGATAATGTATAGAGGTGCCCACTGAGAAGACTGTACACCTGAAACCTGTATAATATTATAAATCAATGTTATTTCAATAAAGAAGTTGACATGCCCTAGCCATTGGGTCTGCCACCTCCAGCCAAGCGCAGTCCACATACATCCCAAGGAACCAGGTTCACATCCTGGGACCAGGGAAAACCACCAAGATGAACAACTAAATAAAATAAAATGCTTCCTCCTCCTCTCTCTTCCTGTCTACTGGCCTTCATCCCTGTCTGCACCTTTCCTTTAAAAAATGAAAAAGGAAAAGAAGCATCAGAATAGACCTGGGATGCTGGAACACATCAGGAAGAAAGCAGGCTCACTTTTGAAGAGTTGAACTCAAGGTGCCTTTGAGGCATTCAAATGGAGACGACAACGAGGTCCCTGGGGCTAGGGTGCGAAAGGAAGGGGGCCTTCAGGAACCATTTAGCGAGGAGGGAGGGTGTGCTTCAAAGGAAACAAAGGCAAGACCCGGGAGTTGGAAGGAAAAGCAGAGAAGTGTTTTTAACCAAGGGAAGCGATCACTCAGGAAGGAAGAAGGGCCCTCAGCATCCGGGGGCGACACGGATTCATTTAAGATGAGAAATTGCCATTAGCTGGGCCATGGAGGTCACAGGGGACTTTCATGGGTGAGACCAATCTCCAGGTTCTTTCTTGCTCTTTGCCCCCAAATCTCTGGAAAACCAGTCCTCCTTGGGGTCCCAAGCACTATGGTGATTTTAACAGGACAGCTGGAAGCCCCTCTCTGCCCTACACCTGAAGAACCCCTACCTACTGAGGTTGGTTTCCTCTAGATCAGACTCTGCAAGCAGGCAGCAGCCTCTTAACCCCTCCATAGCTGGAGGCCCAGCAGACAGCACTAAGGCAGTCAGAAGTCCCCGGCCAGCATGGCGTGACTCTGAGGGCACAGACTCTGCCATGAATCCCCTGCTGGCCTCACTGTCTCCCCGTCTCCATCCTGCCCTACAGGAGGTAAGACGAGTTGGGGACAGAGTGAGACCCACTCCAGGCCCTGGTCTTTTGGTCCCTGGTTCCATGGCCAGGCTGCTGCTAATGTGGCTCCCAACAGTGATGTGATTCAGTGATTCTCTTTGGAAATCAAAGCCTGGGAATTGCCTACTTTCTCTAAGAGCAGGTGCTGCCCCCTGGAGAAGGCAAGGGCTTGGATGTCCGCAGGGCTGCGCTGGTTTGGCTGGTCCTGTGGGACACGAACACCCAGGGCTCCTGTCTGGCCCGGACACATGCGAGCAGCCTTGCCAGTATGATCAGGGAGGATAATAAGCCACACCGGTGCAGAAGATCGCGAGGTTTATTTGCAGTCTGTGTGGTTTATATTTAGTCATCTTGTGAGTGGGTGGCTGGCTCTGAGTGGCAATCGCCCTTGGGGAATTCAGTCCTGGGGGACACAGAGATGGGAAGGGCTGGGCCGAGGGAGGGAGGGGGTGAATGCTGCTGCAGAACCCAGGAAGGAGCAGCAGGCCACACTTGCCCAGTAGGCAGTCAGCTGGGGACGGCACGTGGGACTTCCTTGGAAAAGCATGCAGAGAATATCCAGTGCTAGAGGGGGCATTTTTCTCAGGAGGTGTAAACTGCCGAGCACACAGGAGAAAGAAGTGCCCCCCTTCCCCTGGCAGAGTTAAGACAGCAGCACTGGGAACCCAACAGCCTGGATTCCAGTCCTAAGCAGCTATCTGCTCAGAGCCACTTCTGGGCTCTAGAAGCCAAAGAACAGGAGAGAAAGCCCCTAAGAGGCCCCAAGTCCACCTGTGACAAGACCCAGAGACAAACTGCAGGCTGAGCTGGGCAAGGGTGGGGGCGGTCAGAACATCCATCATTGTGGAAAGTTGTGATATTGAGGCCAAAGAACAAAAATGAACTTCTGCTAACAAACGTGTCTCAGAATTATAAAACTCTTCTCACACAGGCAGGAATGAGGGCGAGCAGAGGCAGGCAGGAAGAGAGAGGGACTGTTCACTTTGGTTGTTTGCCTCACATCCTTGGGACATCGGTGGGCTGTGCTCCACCGGAGGCAGCTGACCTCACTGCTAGTCCACCAGGGCATTCCCAAAATAATCTTTAGAGCAAGAAAACGACAGCAGTAACTTAGATGAACTGAGACCGAGTAGTTATAATAGCTTTCTAAGTCAGACTGGCAGCAGCCAAGCAGCCACCGACTGTCAATCAGACAGAGGATGGGGGGATGGCTACCCAAGGTTGGGTAGGGGCTTCCATAAAGCTCTCCGGATGACTCTGGACATACACTGATACTGCCAGAGGAGGGGGCTTTTCTACAGGCTCACATTGTTACGTGGGAGTTGGGTTTGGATGTCTGTGGGGTCTCACAGATGAGGCCTGGGAGGGAAGGACCCACCCGCCATCGCCGAGACAGCAGAGGCGGTGTAGACAGAGCACGGGTCCTTGAAGACAGGTGCCAGGCAGTACCTGTAGAACTTGAGACAGAAGCTCCGCCCGTTGGTGGGGCCCAGCCTCCGAGGGGGAGTCCTGTCTGGGCATACCCCTGACCCTAAAACCAGGTGCAGAGAGGGCCTTCCAGGTCTCCTGCTGGGGTGGGGCGGGGGGCGGGCTTTTCACACTATTCTCCAGCAGGGGGCTTTCTGAACTGGTCTAGGAAGCTTCTGGATTCAGGCTAATGGGGGCTTACTTGAGTTTCAAGGAGGAGCCTTGTTTCCCACAGATATTCACAGTGCTGTCTCCAGACCAGACCCAAACCCTGCCCAGCCAGGGCTGAGGATGCTGGCGCCCTGTGATCTGAAAGAGCCAAGAGCATCTCTCTGACCACCTGCCGACACCATGCTGTCCTAGTGCCTTTGTGTTCGAGTACATTCGCCTCTAAGGGACACGACAGATGAGTCAAGAAGGCAGAACTCTTCCAGACGAAAGTGTCCCCAAAATTAGAACTGACACCAGAGGGCATCTGGGGGAGATTCTCCAGTCCAGCTGTCCTCATCGCTGGGATTCTTGGCCTCACCGGGGCCTTTTCACATCATGCAGTCCTTTCGGGAATGGGACACTTCAGGCCCACAGGGGTTACTTGAGTCAGCGAGGTCTCACAGCACCCTGGGAACGGGACCCAGGCCCTCTGGCTCTCAGCCAAGCTGAAGGACTCTTAAAGGTTAGCTTCCCATCCAAGACGCCCTTCCCTTTACAAACAGGAGAGCCCTCCTCCACCAAAAACCCTTTTAAAAATTCTCCTTGGGCCCCTAGAGCGACCACAGGGTGCAGACTGAACTCATCAGAGTAAGCGTGCTCGGTGTACCCGACTGGAGACAGGCAGTGAGGACAGGGCACTGGCTCCCCGAGCCCTGAAAAACCTGTGGTTCCGCCTCCTGTCACCGGCGGCTCCCTCCTTTGCCTTGGTGCGCCTGCCCCCTGGTGGCAGCAAACGCTACTGCAGTCACGTCCACCTGCAGGCGGCAAACTGGAGACTAGGAAACACTTGGGAGGAGGGACGCAATCAGCCCGCATCCTGATCTCAAAAACAGCAGACCTTATGATGGAGGAAAGTTTTAACCTTACATGCAAAACACAAACTAGCTGGACCTTAGCAAATATGCAGCAAATTTGAACCTGCAGAGAGGTGAGCACGGAAGAGGCGAGGCTGGAAACGGATTACGTGACTGACTCAGAGTCTCGTGGGACGAAGCGGGTGGCAGAATCTGATGGGGGCAGGAACGTAAGGACCTGAAGATGCCAAAAGAGGAAGACACTGGCATATGGTGCCCCGCAATAAGCACTAGCAGGAGTGAATTCACAGTCGTGCCCCCAAACTTGGCACCGGCTGCATCCCATGTTCCAGCTGGGGTCCCACCCTCTGCTAAGTTCACTTCGGCTCCAGCAGACCGGACAGGCTTCATCACGTGCTCTCGTGACCCTGGGCACGTCCCTCAGAAGCCGTCACAGCCCCTGCTTCTCTGGCTCGTGAGCAGTGTGTGTTCCGACGAGCTTCGGGGAGCTCGGGCGCTCGGGTTTCCCGGATGACTTAAATCCGCGCCGCTAAAACAGCCATGCGCACACAGGAGGCCCTCCACCACACTTTTCAGTAAAGTCATGAAGTCACGCGTGGAGGTGGAATGGCTGCACTGCATTTGTTTGCAAACAAAGCTGGCATCTCTCAGGAGAAAGCAGGGCCATTGCAGCCGGTCTGCCGGCTGCAGTCTGCTGCCCGCTGCCTGACAAGTGCCTTTCTCAGGTCTCTGGATGCCCCGTGGCCCATAAAAGGCATAAAGCTCTTCCAAGGGCTGAGGCCTCCCTAAAATATCATCCCAAAGGCTCTCCCTGGGGCAAGGCCCCTGCAGGGGTGTTTACATAATTACTCTTTTTGAGGACAGTCTCCTGAGGCTGGACGTTTGTCCCAAAGTAGGAAAACGGGAGGACACGTAGGGTGAGAGCCTTCGGGGACGTGGAGAGACCTGACTTTCCATATGACCTTAGATGATGCCACCCTACACTGGCTGTCTATTGTCCCATTTGTCAAAGATCTAGAGGCCTGTAACATCAACGTCACGTGTTTTCAGTGTCGGAAAATCCAATGAAACTGGCTTGAGGGAGGGGCTGGAGTCCAACTTATTGCTCATGAAGTGGAGAAGCTGGGGCTCAGGTGACTCCATCCAGGACATCCAGCAAATGTCCCTAGTACCTGTTTTCCCTTCTCCATCCTCTGGCGCTGCCCCTGTGTCGGGCCCCTTCTGGGTGAGTCCCCTCTCTAGGGGACAGGGGTCCTCCTGCAGCGCCAAGCCTTCACCCCACTGCAGAAAAATGGGGGGCTTCTCTCTGGACAGTGTCAAGACTGGCCCCAGCAGTGCCTTTGGGACTGTGGTCACTAGGGTCGGGGGGAACTCTGGGCTCCCCTTGAATCAAGTGGGTGGACAAGGCCAGGGGCCCAGCGACCCAGAGCATGATGGTGGACACTCAGGATGTGGGGGAGTGTTAGCGCCCCACCCCTGCGGTGGGGCAGTCCGTGCTAGACAGGCAGAAACGGCACTGTGAGTCTGACCTCGGAAGACTCTCCCGGCTTGGGAAGCCCCGTAGGACGCCAGGAGTTGGTGGGTGGGAGGATGGAAAGGAGAACAAAGTCATCGCCAGATAAGACCCCCGCAGTGTGCACTGCTGGCACAGTGGTTAAGACTACCGGGTGCCGTCCACAGACATCCCAAGGACCCGGGTTCACTACCCAGGCCCGGGGCAACCACCAAGGTGAACAACTATATAAAATTCAACAAAATGCTCTTCCTCCTCTTTCTTCCTGCCGGCTTGCCTAGTTGGCTCCATGCCTACCCACACCTTTCCTTTAAAAAAAAAATAATAAAACCCTCACCCATTCTGAAGGGGGGAAGCAGAGACTTGAGCAGCCCGCACAGCACGCAGGGACTGTGACCCCACAGAAGCCAAGGAGCACACAATGAATGACATTTGGAAAAGGCCACGCAAATGGACCATTTCTATTTCCCCCAAAGACAGACACTGTCAGTGAGATTCTTTAAAAAAAAGAAAAAAAAAATCTTATTAAACTTTCCCTTTTGCTGCTTCTTTGTATCTCGGGTGGAAATGGAGCCGGATGCAGGTTGCCATGGAGACGGCTGAATTTTAAATAACTGGCTCCGAGTGCTGGGAGTGCTGCCTGCAACGCCCCAGGCAGGAAGCGGGAAGGTGGGAAGACAGGCAAAGGAGGAGAGAAGGCAGCTGCCAGCTCAGCCCTGGACAGGCTGACTTCTGCCACTTCTTTCCTTGCACTGGGGATGAGGTCCCCGCAAAAGAGCCTGTGAGACCCAGACGCACAAGCACAGGACCTAAGCCGTCGCTGTGTCTGCTACCTGTCACGCTCTTTGACAAAAGGATTTCTCCTACGTTCATTCACCCCGCTCCCCGCTGACACCGCACCCACCCCGCCCAAGGTACCACTGCAAACCTGACCCCAAAGGAAATGTTCAAAGACCTGGAGACGCTTGGAGGGAGGCCCCCGGGGGTTTTTAAGTCAAAGAGGAATTTGAGGTGACAAGCGCAGTTGCTGCCATCAGACAGTCCCGGCCACAAACACCAGCTTGGCTCCTCTCTCTAGAACCATCCAAGAAGGAGGGGGAGACATTCGGGAAGTGGTGAGCTCCCTGTGACTGGGGACGCACAAGCCAGCGTAGGCCAGCAAGCCGCTGAGGACTGGCTTTTGATTTTGGTTGTTTGAGCTGGTTTTGATTTACAAACAATGCCGTAGGTGTGGGCTCACTCCACCACATATGGGATCACAACCATGCCGACGCTCAGGTCTCAGAGCCCTCCCCCGCGGCCCCCTGACCCCACAGCTCTGTTCCGCCTCCCCTTCCCCTCCGGTAACTTCGGCTCTTCGCTAAGACGCTAAGAGGGCTCCTGGAGGGCTAGACTCTAGAGACAGGGCGACGAGCAAAGCCAAAGTGAGATCCCGGTCCTGGAAGTTAGGGTTTGATGTGTGAGGGACCAGGATGCGGGACCTGCCACCTGGGCCCCTGGACACACCTGAGCTGGTTAGCGCCCCATCCCTGCTGTCACCCTGGCAACGAGGGCCCTGGGACACCACTTCCTGATTCGGGTTCCTCTTCTCTGATTCCACAGCCTCCACAGTAGCCACCAGGTGGGGGCCACGTGGTCAGCGCGCCACCAGGCACAAGCGGGGCACCACCAGGCCCAAACCATTCTCGCACCACACCTGACCGCTTGCCAAGCCTTCCTTCTGCTGCCCTGAAATCTGGCTCGCATTTGGTCTGGCTCGAGTTCTAGCGCCGTCCTCGGGGTCTCCCATCACAGCCCTCTGGGAGTCCTTCAGAGATGCACCTCATGTTCTGCGGGCTCTTCCTGAGTTCACGTGTGTGAGCTCCAGGTGTTGGGAGCTTGCTCACCTGGCGTGCTGGGCGGTGCCGGAGCCCCAGACTCGGTAGGAAATGCGCATCTCTGAGGAGATGCCGCTGCTGCTGCTGCTGCTGCTGGGAGATCCCATTTTGAGAAAGATGGCTCTGGATAAACACTCCCCACTGGTGTGACAGCCCCCAGCCTGCTCCAGTCCCGTCTCTCTCCTGGAGGCCTCCACCACGTCACCAATATGGCACCCAGAACTGGACAAGGAGCTGATGTTTTGGATGACAAGGGACAAAGATTCCCTTGGGCCCCCCCAAGTAATAGCAGGCATTTATTGAGGACTTGAGAAAAAGAGGAACTCAGGTTGATAGCCAGCTGGACTGGCTCCAAGGCTGAGGAGACCTCTTGGGAAGAGTAGAGATACTGATGTCGCTGGACCTATAGGCAAAGAGTAAGAGGGTTTGCCAGCCCTTAGCACCGGGTGACGCAGATGCTCACTGTTCTGCCACCACCCGCCACTTCCCTGCCTCCTCCCCTTGTAGATGTCTCCACCTTGTAGCTTCTAGCTCCTCATTTGGCTTCTTAGCGAGACACCAACTGCTGGCTTTGCTCTTTATCTTCTAGCTCCAATTCCCAAAAGACAGACTCAGAACAGATATGCTTACTCCAGTTTGGATGGACCCTTCAAACAGCCTCTAGACCAGGAGTCCTTGGGTCCCCACCCAACCTGTGGTGGCTGGGGGAGGTTGAACCTCATGGTGGAAGCGTGGCTGCCCCGTGGAAGGAGATTCCTGAAAGAGCCACTGACTAGCAGTAGGTTTCACCTTGCATGCTGACTCCATTCAAAAACTATTGGCTGTGAGACAGGGAAATGACCTAAATGCCCATCAACAAATGATTGGAGAAAGAAACTATGAATATACTCAGAAATTTTTTTTTTTTTTTTTAAGGAAAAGTGCAGGCAAGAATGAAAGTGAGTAGGCAAGTAAGGAGAGAGAGGAGGAAGAAGCATTCTTATTTTCATCTAGTTCTTCACGTGGGTTGATTCCCTCCAGGCCCAGGACTCGAACCCAGGGGTATGTGGCCTGCACTCCTTCACAGGGGACCGACCTAACTGCTACTCCACCAGGGAACGCCTACTCAATGGACTTCTATATAGCTATTAAAAAAGCTGAAATCATCCCCTCTGCAACAACCTGGGCGGAACTGGAGGGGATCAGATTCAGCAAAATAAGCCAGAAAGAAAAAAAAGAAATACAGTATGGTGTCACTCATGTGTGGAGTCTAATGAAGCAAAACAAATTAATGGAGAGAGCCCAACAAAATTCACAGGATGCAAGACTGTGGCTACCAGGGGGGTGGGAGGGAGGAGGGATGGGAAGAAGGCACAGGGCGGTGAAGGAACTCTGGTCTGTGGGTGAGGTAAGACACAGACTGAGGTGCAAATTCAACAGAGAATGCACACAGCGATGCAAGCAAAATGATATGCATATAAATCAGCTGCCTGAAAGACTGTTGGGAAGGACTCACAGGCTTCATCTAAGCACAGCGAGGCTGACTAATTGTGTCTGCCTCAGCAAGCCAGACACAAGCTTCAGCCCACACAGTGTTGTCTTCTCAGCCAGAGCCCGTGGCCTGAGGAGGGCGAACGCAGTGGAGGTCTCGGCTTCCTCCTCCTGAACTCCCTACTTCTCTGGAAGAGAAGACGCTACGTTTGCTTGTGTGGACGGCTGGCCCACACTCTGACATCCCACTGAACCTCAGTCACAGAAAACACTGTCATCTTGCACGTGCCTGCTAATCGGTCACATTTCTCCCACTCTGTGTTGAACAACAACAAAAAAGTTAAATTTTACATTTTTCCCTTTAGTCTGTCACGCCAACGGATTGAGATCTTTTTCCTGTGAATGAAGTCTTCGGCCTATTCATCCAGCGATGGCTCTGTCTGCAGGCCTCTGTCGGGGAAATGTCTACCGCGTCTTCTTCACGGGACTGGCACAGAGAAGAACTTAAGAGTTTTTGCATCTATGGATGACTTTTGCACCATTTGGGGAGTAACTGCTCCATCATTTCAAGAAATTGCTCAGACTGACAAGCACACATGCACATTTATTTGTCCACAGTGAGGACGGTAGTTACACCATGTCATGAGGGAGTTCCTTTTCCAGAGCAGGGGCTTTCATGACCAGACAGCCCTCCTGGGTTGTGGTTTTATTGTGTTATTTCTAAGCCTCAACAGCTTCAAGAGGTGGGTTTTTGGTTCTTTTGCCAGGCATGAGATCACTGACACTCACCTTCCAAGCCCACACAGCTCATATGTGGCAGGACCGGCCCCAAATCCTCTGTCTCTTCCATGGTGTCACCCAAAGCATGCCTCTGAGTGATGCCAAAACAACGTTGGAAATGACCGAAAACAGAAATTGGTGGCTCATGAGTTACTCCTCATTTTTAAAAGTGTTTTTTTGTTTTTTGTTTTTTCTTTCAAAAGCACACCTACATTAGGTCTTACATCCCGGGTTCTGGTGAGCAATCAACGCTCTTCCTCTTCTCTCTTCCTGCCCACCTGCCTACTCACCTTCATTCCTGCCTGCCCCTTTCTTTAAAAGGCAAAACAAAACACAGGGTTCAATGCACCCTGTCGAGCCTTGGAGAAATTGGAAGAAGGTACCCCTTCAGAGAGTGCAGCCTTTTGTCCATTTGGGAAGTCACCCACAGGCTCAAGCCCCATGTTGCAAGCTGGAAGAATCCCTGATGTGGAATCACTGATTTCAGGGGCAGACGAGGTGGCGGAGCCTGGCTTCCGGGAGATAGAGGAGGAAATGCTGCCCCAGCCCATCGAGGTGGATCTTGAACGCATCATTATCTTAGTTTCTTCACTACCTGTCCCCTAAAATGCCCACAGCTTGGACTCACCTTTGTGCTCATCTCCTGAGTCACCTCTCCCCACTGCTTTGTGCCCCAAGAGCCGGTGGGGGGTACCCATAGCCTCCTTGCCCTCTTACTGGGGAGTTGGCACTGGCAGGCCAATGGGAAGAGTGGAGAGAACTTGAAGAGGGTGGTGGGGTATTTATCTCCCACCCTGTGGGGTCCCCAAGGACAGGTTGCATCTGGGCTCTCAGCCCAGGTCAGGCAGTCCTCTCCGCTGTCCTCGCTCCCCAGTTCCAGTCACCCTCCACCTCCTCTGCCCCTGCAGGCTTAGGCGTGGCAGTGAGCCCCACTGTTACTAGCCTGGGGTTCTTCACTCTGCCTTGGGGTTTCCCTACACTCTGCCCACACCTTTGTAAATAGTTTCTTTATGAAACTCTACTTGAGTTATCCTAATTTGAGGGTGCCATCTGTTTCCTGCTGATACACCTCTCTAATTTGATCTTAGATGGGTTGAATGTTTATGCTCAGTGACATTTACCTCCCCGCCTCCTGGAGTACTGCTCTGCACAGTGGCAGACACTTCAACCTCTGGAGGCACAGAGCCAGCTCCTCCCCCCGCAGCCCAGCTGCTGTGGCTAGAAGACTCAGGCCATCACTCCACTGCTTTGAGCCTCAGCGTCTTTGTCTGGAAAGAGTAATCACCATCGTCACCGTGATATCTGCTCTGTAGAGATCCTAGTAGATCAAATGAGACATTAGGGAGTGGCGGGGAGTGTGTCAAACTACAGAGATCACACCCCAGCAAGAAGAGAGGCAGATGCACCCTGGTGGCCTAGTGGATAAGGCCACTGGATGCAGTCCACATACATCCCAAGGACCCGGGTTCCAGACCCAGGGCCAGGGAGAACAACTGAGATGAACAACTAAATAAAAATAAAATTAAAAAATGCTTCCACCTCTCCTCCTGCCTGCCTAACTACTCACCTTAATTCCTGCCTGCACTTTTCCTTGGGGGAAAAATAAGTGCCAATAAAAAGGTTACTTCAACGAGAGAGAGAGACAGACAGACAGACAGACAGACAGCTGCTCCCTGCATCAGGCTGGTGGTTGTCATGGAGAAAAACCAGCCATGAGTGTCAGTTCTCATCCTTTAAGAAGCCAGAAATCCAGATTTTTATATGAAGTCTCTTCTGCCCGAGACCTCAGTGTCATGAGGACAGGGATGTCCATTTTATTCATGACTATCCCCAGTGACTTGAAGAGCACCTGGCAAGTAAAAGTAATCCAAAACATCTTTGCTGACTGAATGTTCCAAATTTTGAATATCAGCAACTAGTGATGGCAAAGCAAAACCAGGGCCATGCAAATGCTCACGAGTGACCAAATAAACACCTTACAATTTGCATCGAGGGCGCCCACGCCCCTCACCGCAGCCCCGGGCCTGAATAACACATTGCTGGAACTGCTCCTTCAGAATTCTGCTCTAGAAACCATCGCAAGTGAAAGATGCTAATAAATGAGGGACTTGTGAGCCCTTGTGGTCAGAGCCATATTTTGGGGACATGGGGGAACAGGCAGCATTTCCAGGCAGTGCAGTCCTAGCTCAGCTCTGCACCTGAGCGTGTGAAGAACGGCGGAGAGAGGAAACAACGTGCTTTTGCACAAACGGCTCCCAGACCCTCCTCTTCCCTTGGCCACAGCCTGAGGATGCCCAGCAGAGAGCACCGCACATTTGTTAGCCGGTTTATAATGCCAAGGTGACAGCTCTCCAGCAAAAGAATGACTTAGTGGACACACTGCAGATGAATAATGTATGAAAGCACTTCCATTTTAACAGCACTTTGTAGTGACACTAATATTGATGAAAAATGTTAGCCTGTGTTAGATGAAGTTTGCAGGCTGCAGGCCCCTGTGTGAAATGGGCGGCTTGGGTGCAATCCAATCAGTGCCTGACCTTGGCCAGCACCCTGTGGTGGCCGCTGCTGGTGGGCTGACCCAGCAGTCCTCGCCAAGCCCCTCTCCTTCACAGCAACTTCCCCTCTAGACGTGGGAAATGTTTTTCCTGGTGGCTTCTACAGTTTGGCAAAATGATTCATGAGTGGTGTTCTGCCGCGGGGAGAGCGGGGTTCTGGGAAGAAAATGTGCTTCCCCGATAAAGCGGGCAGGCGGGAGCCTCCATCTATTTCACTCTCTTCCCGTCCTGAATTGCAATGTGATGTCTAGCACTGTCGCAGTCCTCTTAAAACCCAGAGGCAGGGAAGGAGATGACTACAGTGACAAGAGTCCTAATGTCACAGAGCCTCCAAATGAGTGGGGGCAGCTAACCAGGTTCAGACCGGATGAGAAGGAACAAGTGCCTGTTTGTACAAGGCCCTGCACCCTGGATGTTTTGCTCAATACAAATGAGTGCATTCTGATACTTATCTTAGCCTCTAGGTGCTTCGGTGGGCTCTGCTAATGGGAGTAATAGCAGCAGCTACTATTGTGGGAGGGGAAGGTGGAGGCGTTAATGAAAATATATCCAAAGCCCTGAAACAGAGCTTGGCACGTAGCAAATCCTGGACACTAGGACCACCACATGCTAATGAGTAAGGAGCCACTAGGTGTTATGTGGAGAGTTCTAAAGATGTCACCGATAATGCCCCAAACAAATGAAAGCAAAAGAAATAGAGGCAGATTAGGGGGCCGGGGGATTTGGAGTCAGGAGATCCACATTCTAATGTTCAGTAACAGAAGAATGAACATGTTAACAAAGGTACATCCAATCCATAAACTGCATACACTGCCATTTGAATGCAGAGAAAAGACCACAGAAGGACAATAGGACATGCTAATGGTAAAATGTTAAATAGCAAAAATAGAGCACGCGCGCACACACACACATCACACTGAAAGAATGAGCCTGATTATATTTCTTGAAAAAGTGAAGACAAACAAAAATAACCCAAAATGGTCATCTACAAACTTAGAACATTTTCCCCTTGATTTTGATTTTTCCAAATATGTACAAAAAATTCATTGTGTAATAAAAATGCTTGATATTCTAAGACCGCTTCTGCTTTCCTGCATGTTCAAAATTCGGTGCAATAAATTCATAGCACTTTACATAAGTTAGTTTTGCTGCCCAGAGATCAACAGAATCTCACCAAACACTACCCCTGCACAATCGAGAGCAAAAACTGCATTATAGTTTCTTAAAAGCTGCTGGAAAAGTGATTTTAACCTATCTCAGAGTGTGACCGCTCTCCAGAGGGCAATCAGGTACCAGAGCTCACTCCTGGTTACCAAACATACGGCGAGAAAAATAACCCAGAGTGTCTCCGTGTGTTCTCCTGTGTTTAGTCATCTGGAGAAACTAAAGCAGGAGTTTATTTTTCTTTCCTTCCAAGTAGATACATATTCCTATGAATTTTTAGATAAAAATTATTTTTTAATCTCCACCAGTTACTTAACTGTACGACACAGGAGACAGGCAAGTTGCATCACCTTTTGAAAACTCCCCGGTGGAGTAGCAGTTGGGTCCACCACCTCCGGAGGAGCACAGTCCACATACAAACCAAAGACATGGGGTTGTGTCCCAGGTCTGGATGGGAATAACCAGTGTGAAGAACTAAATAAAAATTAAAAATAAAATGCTTCTTCCTACTTGCTAGCCCGTCTGCGTGCCTGCATTCCTGCCTGCACCTTTCCTTTAGGGGGAAAAAAATGTGAAAAAAAGAAAACTCCATTTTCCATCCGTACAACTATGGTTAAACTATCTTTTTCACAGGAGAATGTTATGTCCAGCAATAGAACAATGTGTGTTAATGTGTTTTAGAAACTATAAAGTCCAGCTCAAACTTTAGTGCAAAGCACAAGGGCTCTGCTGAGGCAGGTCTGCATAGGCTCTTGACAGCAACACCTGACAGTGTGTGTGTTTCAGGAGCATATACACCTGCCCTGAGCTTCCATTCTGTCATCTGGAAAATGGAGATAATGTCTTTCCTTAAATATAAGACACCTGGGACACTGTAAACACCTAACATAGGAAAGTTGTAACTACATTGTCTGCACTTCCTAAGGATAATCGAAGTTAGCTCTTCCAGTTGGAAGAGCCATTCCCACAAGATGGGGACAAGAGAGAAACCCCTTCAGAAACCCCTTCCTCCTGCATCTTCGTGCTGAGAAGAGCAGAGAGGAACTGTGCAAGAAGCCTGGCTCCCTAGAGCAGGTTTCAGACTCTCCAACCACCCAGGCACTCACGCTCTGAACTGCCTCTCTGAAATGCTGTCAAAAGAGGGCAAGAGTCTAGATGTGGGGAAAATATGGAAAAGAGACTGTGGAGGTTACTTTTATGCGTCTACTTGCCTGAGCGCCAAGGTGCCCAAGTATTTGATCACACATTATTCAGGGTGTGTCTGTCAGGGTGTCTTTAGATGGGTTTAACAAGGATGGACGTTGAAAAGGTGTTCCTACTTGCTGGCTATCGGGGAAATGCAGATCAAAACGAGATCTCACCTTATTCCTTAGAGACTGGCTATTCTCCAAAAGTCTGGAAACAACAAATGCTTGTGAGGATGTGGAGAAAAGGGAACATTTTTACACAGTCGGTGGGAGTGCAAATTGGTGCAACCCCTGTGGAGAACAGTGTGGCGATGCCTCAAAAAGTTAAAGATGGAAAACCCATGTGATTCAGTCATCCCATCCCACTTCTGGGTATTTATCCAGAAGACACAAAAACATTAACTTGCAGAGATTTGTGTACCCCCATGTTTATTGTAGCCCTATTCACAACGGCTAAGAAGTGGAAACTACCTAAGTGCCCGTCGGATGAATGGATCAAGAAGATGTGGTCCATATATACAATGGAAGACTACACAGCTCTTAGAAGAGATGAAATCCTGTCCTTTGAATCAACATGGATAGATCTAGAGGGGATGATGCTTAGTGAAACAAGTCAAAGGAAGATACCAGATGATCTCACTCATAGGTGGAATGTGAACAGACAAAACAAAAGAACAGATGAATCATTACCAACCCTGAAACATTTGCAACAGAACTGAGGTCACCAATAGGGATTGGGGGGCAGGGGCAAGTGGTGGCGGAGTCCACTGGACAGCAGTGATGAACACTTGGTGATGTGGTGGAGGGCGGGGTGTGCTGACATATATATCTAAGGAATGGGGGAACTGAACATATGGGAAACCTACAATACAGAAGTTTATTTTAATTTGTAAAACAAAGTTATTGCAATAAAAGACTGAAAAGAAAAATCAAATGATAGCTGGTGTAAAGCAGATGGCCCTCCCTACTGGGAGTGGCCCCGCCCAAACAGTAGATGTCAAAAGGACAAAATGGTGGACATCTGAGGCAACAGGGAACCCCTCCTGTCCGAATACTTGAGCTGGGACATTGGTTTTTCCTTGCCTACACCGAAGCATCAAGTCTTTCAGGGTCCTGAGCCTCCCAGCCTTCAAGCTAGATTACATCATTGGTTCTCCTAGACCTCAGGCCTTCAGACTCAGCCTGGAGCTAATCATCAGTGCTCCTGCATCTGCAGATCTTGGGACTGGCCAACCTTCATAATCTCATGAAGCAATTCCCAATCAATCAACCAATAACATCCTATTGGCTCTGTTTCTCTGGAGAATCTTAATGCAGGAATATTTCATTTTAACAAACAAAATTCCTTGGCTAGGACTTAGGAAGCCACCGGGTCCCTAACTCACTGAACCTCAGCAGACCTGTAACACGGATAAGCAGTGATTATTGAGTAGTGTGTCCAATTTCTCCTGAACCCCATCAATGTGAGATAATAAATCATGATCTTCCCCTGTTACCCGAGGATGGCAAATCAATACTTCCATTATTATTACTACTACTCCCAGGGCACCTCTCCAGAAGCGTCTGACCTGTTCTCTCGCAAGCACAGCTGAAAGGATGAAGAATCTGCTTCTGAGACCCCATCCATCACAGCAGGAAGGGAAAGGAGATGAAAAGAAAAGACATGAGGATACGAGAGAGTCGGAGGAGAAGGGGAGAGAAAGTGGATGCTAAGAAAAAGTGCCCAAAGCACTGTCCTGGAACTTTCTCGGGCCACAGCTAACATGGTGGATCCCTGAAGAGGTGAGTCTGTAATCCACGACCCAGGAATTTGCCTTAATGAACCCTCTCCTCAGGTGATTTTTATGCATCTGAAGTTTACTCCTTAAAGACAGAGATCCACTCTACCATTCACTGCGGGAATGATCAGCCACAAGGATCTCGAGTTTCTGTGGTCCTGCCATTCCTCTCAGAGAGGAGGTCCGCAGGAGTCGACGGCATCTTCCATGTCAACATCAGCTGCGTTTCCGCTTAGAGGCTGGGACTGTCCCTGTGTGGATACCAGCATTTCTAACGCCTTCATGTGCATCAGCCAGCCAGAGGGCTCATTAAAACAGAAATTGGTGGGACGCACCCCCAGAGTTTCTTATTCAGTAGGTCTGGGGTGGAGTCCAAGGACGCTCATCTCTAGCTAGTCCCCAGTCATGTTGGTCAACCAGAAACACACTTTGAAAATGAGTGGTTTACACAGCTGATGGGATCTTGGAAAGCAGCATAGACAGCAAGGGATTTTTTTTCTTATTTTGGGCAGAAAAAATTAAAAGAAAGGAAACTACCTGCTACCTTACCACTCACTACTCATGGGGACGTCCTCTCCCACACATGCACATACACACACACACACACAACTTCCCTCTTGGAGAAAAAACCAGCTCACACTATAGTAGCTCCCCCTCATCCATGGTTTCTCTTTCCGTGGGTTCACTTTTAGCCACAGTCAATCACAGTTCAGATTCCGCAGAGTAAAACTTTTTCAGAGAGAACAGTATATTCACATAACTTTATTACAGCATATCTTATTCCTAGTTATTGTTAATCTCTCACTGTGCCTAATCTATACATTAGAATGTCATAGCAATGCATGTTAGAAAAAACATAGTATTTATGGAGCTCAGTACTATGCGAGGTTTCAGAACTGACTGGGCCCTGGAAACAGAGCCTCCAGCTACTCCTACTCAGAGACCCACGGGTATGTTTTAAGAGAATGTGTATCCCTGACTTCATTCGCCAGGCTGGCTGTAGGAAGATGTCCCCTGTCCTCAGAATGAGCCTCCATGAAGAGCTCTGCCTCTAAGTCAGTGCTCACAGCACCCGGGATCCGAAACCCAGAGTGCTGGAGCAGCTGGTGCAAACGGAACTGAGGACACTGGTGTCTGGCCTCAGCTGACTTTCACCAACGTTAGGGTCCAGAATGAGTCACTGGCTAAGGGTCTAGTAACAAAAGGGTGGGGTGGGAAGGTGGGGAGATCCTGGACATGAATGGAGCACAGTCCCCACCCAAGCCGGAGGCTCAAAGTGGACTGGTTACACTTCTTTATGCCACACATGCTTCTGTGAATGTGTCCCCATTTTCAAGAAGAGGCTTGGTGATCACTGAGAGGTGGGAGGGTCTCACCTACCTCCCGTCTCTGGGCCAGACCACTCTCATTCTGTCGCTATAATGAGATGGACATTGATGACTGCGGGAGACAGCAATGAGTCAGAGATGGGTCCCCAAGATGTGAAGCTTGCCCATTATTCGACCTGCAGCCTAAAGTCTACAAGATTCCAGATGACCCTGACACGGCCCCCAGCCCTCTGCCTAAGGTGGAAATAAATAGTCCTTGTCAGAGCCAGCCTGAGCCTCAGAGCAGACCTCGCCAACAGGGTGGCAGACGTGGTGACGACAGGGCTCTACTCACAGCAGAGTCAGTGGAGGAGGCCTTCAAAACCTCTGAACCCCTTTTCCCTGGGGTAAATTGGGGGCTGTAATAAAGACTGCTACAAGCTCCTTTTACCTTGTTTGGAATACAAAGACACGGCACAGCCCTGTGAGGGTAGAGTCAAGGAGGGAGAGACTGGATAAAGGGAGAGGGATTACTCCTGCCTACTCAGGGACCAGCCACCTCATCCGGCGCTGAGGCACAGATGTCACACTCTATTAACTCTGGTCCCACCAACGCCGAATGGTTGCAAGGCAGAGCGGGGGTCTCAGCTTCATTAAAGAGGGTGGTGGGAGGGAGACACAGGACCAGCACCAGCATTCATCGGGCTGGGGTTGGGGAGGGGGTCCCTGCTCCGCAGAGAATCCCTTCTCCCTGCTTTGCCCACCAGCCTGCCCGCCCTCCACCTGCGACCCAGCTCCGGAGGCCCTGCCTTGGAAGTTCTCCGCTGGCTTTGCAAGGTCTCCGAGGCCCGAGTCCCGACGACAGAGTTAGCCCAGCTGAAGAACTGAACCTCACAGGTCTGACGCTGACACGACCCATGGAATTCAGTTCTCAAAGCTGAGGGTACACAGAAGAGTCCCGGCCACGAAGGTCGCCCGCGCACCTGCTCCCGCGAGCCCAGAGCCCTGCCTGGCGGGACACACACCCCGGCTCTCCCACCGACCTCAGGCGGCCCCTCCTGCCGCCCTGAGAGCGCTCCCCGCTCGGGCCCAGGGGCTCCCCGCCTCCAGATGCCCAAGGTTCGCACTGCCGAGTCCCTGCGGGCGGGGCGCCCCACCCCCAGGGCTGGACGGAGGCGCAGCCGTAAGCCCCACCCCACCCCCCCACCCCACCCCCGAGGCTGGGGGCACCCCCACGTGCCTGCGGCTTACACCTGCAGGCTGGCTGGGCGGGACCCACCGGCCCGTTTAACTTGCACGGGCTGCTCTCTGGGGTCTGTCAGAGCACCTCTCCTCTGCCTCCCAGTCTGGGGACAGCCCCGTCTTTCCCTTCATAGCGCTCACCATTATCTGTAACCGCGGTTTTCTTTGTATAATCATTTTAATGTGAATAAAATGCTAAAAATTTGTCATTTCTCTGAAATATTTTTCTCCCCAAGATTACGATTTCCCGAAGGGCAGAGACCATGCTGGGGTTTTAAATATTTCCATAAGAGCTTGCTCAAGATACAATTAACATTTCCTATTATTCGCCCATTTAAAGTGTACAATTTTGCCTGTCCTGGCAGAGGAGCGGTTGGGTCCACTGCCTCTGGCTGAGCATAGTTCAGGTGCATCCCGAGGACCTGGGTTCACATCCCAGGGCTGGGGGGTGGCGGGGAACCATCTGAAATGTACAACTAAATCAAGTAAATTAGTGCTTTTTTTCTCCTCTCCCTGCCTGCCTGCTCACCTTCATTCTTGCCTGCACCTTTACAAATAAAGAAAAGAAAGAAAGATGCACCGCTCGTCGCTTTCTTATATTCCCAGAATGGTGCAGCCATCAATCAACTTGAGAATGTTTTCATCCACCCAGAAATAAAGCCAGCACCCATGAGTCACTCCTCAACTCCCCCTCCAGCCCTGGGCAGTCATTAACCCACTTTCTGTCCCTATATTTGTCTATTCTGGACACTTTATATAAGAGAACCATATGAGATATGGCTTTGGGACTGGTTTCTTTCACTTAGCGTGTTTTCAAGGTTTACCCACACAGTCACATGTATCAGTACTGGCTCCATTCCTTCCGTGATGAACAATATTCCGTGGCGAGGAGAGACCACATTGTATCTGTTCATCATTCAAAGGCACGTGAGTTGCTTCCATCTTTGCCTCTTATGAATGATGCATCTGTGGATCCTGTGTCCAAGATCTGTGCAGACACATGTCTTCTCATCTGTTGGGCATCTACCTTGGGAAGGATTGCTGGGTAGATGGCGGCTCTGTGCCTAATTTTTAAGGACCTGCCAGACTTTTCCAAAGTGGTCGTACCACTTTCCAACTCAGCCTGAAAGCTTCAGTCTTTTCACCTTCCTGCCCACTCTGCTCTAGTCCTTAATTTAACCATCCCAATACGTGTGAAGTGACAGCTCACTGCTGGCCATTTGCATGTGCTCTTTGCAGAAATGTCTGTTCAGATCCCTGGACAATTTCTTAATTGGGCTGGTTGCCTTTCTATTGTTGAGCTGCAAGAGTTCTTTATACGTTTTTCATACAAATCCCGCATCTATGACTTGGACATGTTTTCTCCCATTCTGCGAGTTGTCTTTAACTTTCTCCATGAGCATGTGTGTATGTGTGTGCATATACCATTATTTGCAGCCTCCCACACATCTGGATATGGTAGGCACTCTAGTGACTTGGAAGAAAGGAAAGAAGAGAGGAAGGGAGGCAGGGAGGGAGAGGGAAAGGGAGGCAGGGAGGGGGAGAGGGAGGCAGGGAGAGGGGAGAGGGAGGCAGGGAGAGGGGAGAGGGAGGCAGGAAAGAGAGGGAGGGAGAGAAGGAAGTAAAGAGGGAGGTAGGGAGAAAGGGAGAGAAGGAAAAGAGAGAGGGCAGTGAGAAAGGAAGGGAGGGACTCTTAGTGACCCTGTGATTTAATTTCCGTATTTTATAGATGGGGAACTAAAAACACTGAGAAACCAGCATGAGGAGATGACAAGAATAAGGAGCTAGAACTAGGTTCTAGTCCCAGCATCTCCGCCACCCACTATGAGAAGCAGACAAGTCACAGACACTCCCTGCACAGAGACCCCCGCCTCCCCTCAGGCGCGAAGGAACAAAGTGAAACAAGCAGAAGCCAGCACTGCTGGGACAGGAGCTGTACTTTCCTCCTGGCTGGAGCCACGTACCGCTGGGCACCTACTCCCTGGGGGGGGGGGGGGGGCGTGCAGAGGCTTCTCTTCCACCCCAATGGGCCTTGGACCCTCAGATCACAGTGCCATGTGCCACCCAGCACCCACATGGAGGGCTCCACCCTTCCGTCATTTCAGTAAGCCTTCTTCCTCCTGGACACGCAGGGAAACCAGAACACAAGAGGGGAAAGTGACGTGCTGGCCCAACGCTCCGACTTGGATGACCCGGGACGAGCGCGGCTTCGGCTCCGCAGAGCTCACAGGGAGCGGGCCACGGCCTAGGAGCCCTCGGCCAGCTGGGCTGCCAGACCCAGCCCAAGCATTTGACATGCAAATCGCACTTCTCCCTCCCAAAACCACCGAAAGCAGACTGCTGCCCTCTCCCCAGCTGGCAGAAGAAAAGGGAAGGATGAGGATGGTGGGAGGGAGAAAGGGAAGGAGGAGAAGCAGAAACTAAGCAGTTCAAGCACAATTAAGCATCTAACTGGCTACCTGACTGCGGAGGCAGACAGCACAGCTTCTTCCCTAAAGGAATTTAAAGACTAGATAAGATGCTATACACACACCAGCCAGAGGGACCAGCAGCAGGTGGAAGGGACATGCACTAGGACACTTGGGGAGGCAGTCCCGGGAGGGGCCAGGCTCAGCCCTGGCCTGTTTGATGGCTCCTAGGAGCTCTACTAGCACCCCACCTTCTCACCGCCCACTTTGACCCCAGCTGCAGCCTCCGGGCTGGTAGTCCACCCTCCACAGACAGCAGCAGCGGATCTCACTCAAGGGTGGTAGGGACCAGGTCTCCAGCTCTCCTCGCCCTCAGGGGAAAATCAACCCACACGTGGTCCCTGTGGGTCTGCCTGGTCCCACCTCCCAGTTCACCCACTTATTCCATCCTCCCCACTCTTCACTGCCCCAAATCCGCCACCGCCCTGCTCCCTGGAATGTTCTTCCCCAAATATTTTCACTGTGCACCCGCACTCTTCCAGACGCTTCTCAAATCACCTGACCCCCAACCTCAAAGATGTGGGTGCACGCACTCAACCTCCAATGCTCTGTGCCCTTGCTGGTCTTCTTCATGAGTCCTGGCTCCCTGTGTTGACTGTTTATCTACCTCACAGGACTGGAGGCTCCACGGGTGTGGGCTCCTTGACCAGAATACCACCTGGCACAAAGGAGGTCACTTCTCAACCTTCTGTTCAACATCATCCCCAAAAGAGCTTTTCTAGACCTTCTTTCCCAATCACCGTCACTGTGAAATTTTAATACTGAATAATATAAACTGCATATCTGTTTGACTAATGATATCTGTGCTCTGTACTATATGCCTGTACTCTAGACATAAAATATTAAGTTTTTCACACACCCCCAAGAGCCAATTTGAAGGGGTAACATTTTCCCCACTGGGACTGCATAAAACAAGCACCTGATAAATATGTGAGTGGACGAAATTCTTCGGCTGAACAACGAGCTGACAGATGCCATTCTAAGAATTCAGTTCAATGTGGGAAGTTCCAAGCAACCTTCACACCTCAGCCCTCCAGTCTCCGGTGTGAGTGCATCCTGTCACTTATACCTGCTGACTATCTGGCTTTTTGCTAATTCCAGTTTTCAGCTTTTTTTTTTTAACCCTACTCTTGGTTTTACATCCCAATTCTTACCCCTATTTTTGAGGCTAATATTCATTTCCCTCTACCCACAATACGAGCAAGCTTCAAAACCCAGATTAGTCCCCTCCATCCACACACAATTTATTCCTCCTTTCGTCCCACAAGTCTTCACAGAGTTCCCATGTGAACCAGAGTCTAGAGGGGAAAAGATGAGTATCCCCCAATCTCTGACTTGTAAGAGATTATTGGCATGTGAGGGAAGACACACAGGATGTTTAGAACATGTACCAAGTGCCCTTGGAGGAAGAGACGTGATCTGAAAGGACAAATGGCTGGCTCAACAGAATCTCGCCTTCCAAATCTGTCCAATTCATCTCCATCCATCCATCATCTATCCATCCATCATCTGTCCATCCATCATGTCCATCCATCATCTGTCCATCCATCCCTTCCTCCCTCTCTCCCTTCCTCCCTCTCTCCCTTCCTTCCTCCCTCCCTCCCCCTCTCCCCTCTCTCACTATCTTTCCCTCCCTCATCTCTCCCTCCCTCCCTCCCCTCTCTCACTTTCCTTCCCTCCCTCATCTCTCCCTCCCTCCCTCCCCTCTCTCACTTTCCTTCCCTCCCTCATCTCTCCCTCCCTCCATCACCTCTCCATTCATCCTTCATCTATCCATCCATCATCCATCCATTCCCATCCACCTATCCCCATCCATATATACAGTCATCATCTGTCCATTCATCCATCCATATATGCATGCATATATACAAACATCATACATACATACACACAACCTCATACATCCACCTCTCCATCTAGTCACCCTTTCATCCATTAATCCACCCTTTTATCCATCCATCCACCAATCAATCATCAGTTATCCATCCATCCACCCTTTACAGAGCATCTACTGTGAGTCACATCCTGGGCTAGGTGCTAGGGATACAGCAGTAAACAGGCAAATGTAGCCTGTGCCCTTGTCCTCAGAGAGATCGCTAAATAACAGGAGAGGAGACCTCGTGGGTAATCAGACATGAGTGCACGCATGAGCCATGCCACCAATGCGGAAGCAGCAGCTGGCCGTTAGATGACATGGAAGATGAAATCCTGAAGGAGAAATAAACAGGCTGTGGGCTGGTGAGGAGCAGGGCAAAGGGCATCCAGGAGAGGGAAGCAAAGCCTGGAGGGGCCCACAGCAGCAGGGATGGCACAGAGCCCAGCAGCCAAGGCCAATTCAGTTCACCCTGGCCATGCTCAGGAATTGAGTTGATTCCAACAGAGGAAGACAAAGGTTGGGGAAGCAGTGCGACCCTGGGAGAGCTGGACATTGCTACTCAGCAATGATCTCCTGTTTAGCAGCACAGATTCGACAAGTCAGTTTGTCAACTTCCTGAGATTTGTACTCAGAAAACAAGATGGAGGCTTCTAAACTGTGGTGCCCTGACGTTCATCAGCACGGCTGTTTGTCCACGATTAGCATCTCCCCTCTGCCGAGCCCAGGGGAGCGGAAGGTAGATCAAATCAATGCAACGCTGGATTCTCTATTAAGACAGAGCTCTGTTGTGTGACTGCTGGACCACTGTCTCCTTGTCCAGTGAAAGGGACCTGCACTTGCGTTGGTCTCGACGCATTAGCAGAGAGGAGCTGTTGCTCCTTCCCTTCTCTTTTAGGTCCCCATTACTCGAGGCAAAAATAACTAACCCAAAAGTTGTTATAAATATGACCCTGGGGAGCGGGAAAAAAGATGACAGTGACACTTTGTTGTTGCTCTTGGGGCTGGAATAAAAGACTGGATTGTAATTTTGCACGTGACACCCTTTCAAAGCCAAATCAATCCTGGTCTTCCTGTTTACTCCCAAAATGCGTCAAGGAGTTGCAAGCTTTTAAAGCGAGTCCCTCACTCAGCACTCTCTGTTTCAGACAGTTGTAAACCGGGCAGAACGGCCTCACCTGATGCCCACACACAGCTCAGGAAGGCACGACTAGACGTGGCCACAATACGGAAGCAGGTCACTGAGTCGCCAGTGAGAAAGTGCAGCGCTCGTCTCTGGAGTTGGCCCATTGTGTCCCAGGGAACCTCCGCAGAGCCACGTAAGGGCATCTTGCGAGGAGAAGGAGGCTTCACAGAGCACACCTCCACGGACGAACGACAGCGGCCTGTGCTCCTTAGTACCTGGTACCTCTGAGCTCTGAGGGCCCCTCCGCTGCGACTCAGAGAGCCCGATACCAAACATGCCTCCAGTCTGTAGAGACAGCCTGACAGCTGGATTCACTGCAGAAGCAAGCGATACCTTCCTCTCCGGCCTTCTGGCCTCTCTGCTTAAACTGGATCACTGATTCCTGTTTGGAGGGGACGTTTCTGTTTCAGGAGCCCCTGTGTCCATGGCCTCAGCTGTGTCCCTCCACACACAGAATCCATGCCTATGGCACTAAGGTACCAGGAGTGGGGCTTCTACATGTCCTGTCCTCCCTGCCCAGCTGTCCAAACACTTCCTTTCTAGGATATAAAGTGTCCTAGTGACCTGCATGTATCCCCCACCCCTAGCACAACGCCTGGCTCACAGAGGACACTCAGATAAATATTCATTACAACCCTCTTTCCTTATCTGCGGGGATACATTAAGACCCCCGGTGGATGCCTACGGCTGAATTTTAAAAACTCTCTATGATGCTTTCAGATTTAATGTAGAGGTCTGCCCTGGTGGCCTAGTGTGTAAGGGCACCAGACATAATCCACATACATCCCAAAGACCCAGGTTCAAGGCCCAGGGCCAAGGACAGGATGGGGACAACCATAATGAACTAAACAAAATAGATAAAGTGCTCTTCCTCTCTCTCTTCTCGCCTGCCTGCCTACTCACTTTCATTCCTGTCTGCACCTTTCCTTTTAAAACAAAGTTTACTTATAAATTAAGTACAATACTGGCCCGCCCTGGTGGAGTAGCAGTTGGGTTGGCCACCTCCAAAGGAGCACAGTCCACATACATCCCTAGGACCCGGTTCATGTCATAGGCCCCAGGAGAACAACCAATGTGAACAACAAAATAAAAATGAAAGTCCTCCTTCTCTCTTCCTGCCTTCCTCCCCACTGCCTCCACTCCTGCCTGCACCTTACTGTGTGTAGCATTTTCGGACCACGGGGAACAGATACGCTGTAGTGAGGATGACTCTGTGTCCAGCAGCACAGTAGGAAGATGCATTAAGGGCGTGTTCCATGTCAGTTGCTGGACTAGATGAATGAGGCCACGGAAAATTCACGACTACGCTAGAGGTAGGTACTATCGCCGGCATTGCTTTACAGAGGAGAAAAGGCTAAGTGACTGACCCAAGGCCACATGGTCACCAAGTTAAGGAGCTGGGATGTCGACCTCGTCGCTGACTCCTGAACCCAGGCTCCCAACCTCCCAGCTTCACAGGTTCACTGAATTCATGGAGCCTCACCCAGGTAATGGGCTCAGGAGCCAGGCCGACAACAGCCCCTCCAGCCCAAGCCAGGACATCTCTTCCCTCTCCAACCTCATTGTGGTTCCCCGGGGAAGGGATTCCTCTGGACAAAGGCAGAGAGAGCCAGTCCCCAGTCCCCTTGTCAGCCAGACCTTCCTAGAAACAATCATACCCACGAGAGAGGCTCTCAGACAAGGTTTCAGTCAAACATGATGCTTTTTACAAAAGTTACCACAGCAAACAGAAAAACTAAAACAAAAAACTTCTTGGCGACTAAATATCATAAATTGTCGGAGAAAGAGGTTCCCACCTGGCCCCTCTGAATTACAAGATGCTGGTGTGTTTCAAATGAACACGTGTGTCCCCCAGGCCACCAAGTGAATCTTCGGGCTCTTCCTCACTCAGATTCCCCTCATCCCCGCTGTCATCGCTGCCTTCTTAGAAAATCATTGGGTGTCACTTCCCAGCCAGCTGACTGGCTGGGCTGCTCACAGGAAGCTGCAAATCCAAATGGCTCAGAGGACTTTACCATGGGAGCTGATGCATCAGCTGCTGCAGGGCCCTGAAAATGGAGTCCCCTTCCATGAATACGACACGAAATGCTTGGGCGAACAGAGTCACAATTCAAACATATTTGCTGGGGGTGGAGGTTTTAGGAAAACGGGAAGTTTGCTGGGAGTATGCTCAATCGGACTTTCTAAGCAGCAGGAAAGTTTGTCATTGAGCTACGTCTCTCAGGCCACGGTCTGCCCTGACGACATTGCAGGGTTTGCCTATCGGGAGCGGGTACTGCAATTACTTGCATTTTACTCAGGAGGGAAAGGAGGGACATGACCACCCAACAGTGGGGCTGGCTCGGCTCCCGAGTGGTGGCTCCGTGGGAACATCCAGAAGGTACTGCGATGTCCAGAGATTATTTTAATGGTCAGAGTCGAAGATGCTAATGGCATTTAGTGAGCAGATTTAGAGGTGCTGTCCAGCATCATTCAGGGCACAACAGAGTCCCCACTGCAAGGATGCTTAGTCCCCAAAAGTCCGCTGTGCTAAGGAGAAGCCTCACTCCAGAGCCTAGTCCTGGTCGCTGTGTCCAAGGCTCGTGCTCAGAGAACAGGGTATCTGTGTAAGTAGCGGGGTGACTTGCACTTTTCTTACCCAGAGACTAGGTGTGACCTCTTAAAGTAAGATCTCAGGTTCCCTATCCAAGTCAGGAACTCTAGAAATAGTATCACGCCGGTGACACGAGGCAGAACGCCTAAGTGTCAGTGGAAGGAAATGGAGAATACATAAAGACACCTGTGTATTTGGCACTTTAGGGTTTCGGCTTTCAATGAAAAGCAGCAAATGGGATGTACAAAGACCATCTACCTGACTTTTCTACATGCCTGAAATGATCTGAGAGGAGAAGCCTGGTATCTTGAGAGGGGAAAAGTTCACATAAGATCTGCCTTGCACCATCCACAAAAACTCACGCCAGTCGGAGGTCAGGGTTCACTGCCAAGACAGCAGGTGCCAACCACAACCAGAGATGGCTCTCACTGAGAACCCGAATAAAAGAAAGATCTCTCTCCACAGGGAGCCCAACCCATCAAGGGAAAGACTGGCAAGTTTGAGAACAGATAGGGGGGCACAGGATTGCGTGGGGAACAGAGAAGATGGACCCGGTGGAGAGAAAAGACGGACTCGGTGGAGAGAAAAGACGGACTCGGTAGAGAGAGAAGATGGACACAGTGAAGAGAAGGAGTCGAGAGTCAGTGAAGAAGTTTCCGCGGCTGTCCTCTGGGAGAAATTTTACAGCCCGAGCTTTGAATCTGGAGCCGCAGAGCCCTGCTGGCATTCCTCTCTAATTAGCATTAGGATTTAGGGGAACATTCTCCCTTCTGCTCCTGATGTCTGTCTCAGGGGCATAGTCCCCAGCAGGCAGAAGGAGGGTGACTGGTGTCCAGGCGCTGCCCCACAGCTCAGTCTCTACTAATTTGGTGGACCCAGGGCTCCTGAGTTGATGTGGGTGCATGTCCTCCAGCAGTGGGAGCAGCTGGCCCCAATACTGGCGGCCAGACCAGGGCTGATCTACACACACAGGGCCCCCGCAAAAATGGTGCTGGTGCTGACTCTGCCCGGCCCCTCCAGAGACAAAACTAGACAGTCATTTTCAGATCCACACTCAAAACTCGGGAATTAACTTCCCCCGAGGTCCATTTAATGTTACACCTTAACTGCCAAGAAATATTAACACACCAATCAGTCATTTTTCCAGCAGGACCCTGTGCTTTCATGTCCCACCCAGCAGAATGCATCCAAACAATCATATCCTTAAGGATGTGAATTTCTGGCAGCCAGGAACCTCAGAAAAATCTATATTGAGGGGAAGGTCAGGCTCTCAGTCACCCCTTTGATAGAACTATCTGATTCTCTCTATAAAAAAAAAAAAAATCATGGGGAAACGCAGATATTTTCTGAAAAAAGAACAAATACTACAGGAAACACTGTATCAGAGCCCATTTTGTGGAAAATGCCACATCTGACTGTTACGTCTCTCCTGGGCAGTGCTGCCTTGGGTCAGTCCTCTGAGTCTCAGTTGTTTATAAATGAAGTAGTTATAATTCACCCATTCAACAACTATGTCATAAACTCCCACAACCGGTCAATTCTACCATCGCTCCTCACCTCACAATCTTATGGAAGACTTACAACAAAGGACAAAGGAAAATGTTTTGCATGCTGTGAATAACAAAACAAGATTAGTGACTGTTACAAAGAAGTTGTGATGATACTCTGTCGTATATCACATAATCAGATGTTCATCTAAAACCCTGCACATCTGAGAACCTTTGTAAAGTTCTAAACCAAGGTTACTTCAATTAAAAAAAAAAAAAAAAAAAAGATTTTAAGAATAAAAGCAAAATGAAAATTTTTAATTTAAAAAAAAAAAAAAAAAAACAGCCCCAAAACTCAAGCCAAGTCCCTAAAAAAGGAACTTGGACCAGATTGTGGAACTAGCAGCAGGCAGAGGGATCCATTTCAATTCAAAAAGTGCCTCAAAGTTGGCTTTGAGGGGCCACACCCAAGTCTATAAATTGCTGACATTAAAGATTAATTACATGTCTAGCCCAAAGGTCTCCCTTGAGAAGAGAAGCCTAGGAGCACCACACCCCCAGGGGTCCTTGGAGGAATTCTGATACAAGAGCAGGACTGAGGATGAGGAACCTTCCAGCAGCCACCCTTCCAAGTCTGAGTCCCTGGAATCTTGAAAGGCAGACCCCACACCACCCACCAGAGTTAACAATTCAAGCAATTCCAAACATCTAAGCCAAGCCAAGGTTTCTACCTTTTCTGCCTGTGAACTGCTTTTTTTTTTTTTTTTTTTTTTAACCTGCTAGATCCATGGTTTATTATAAATATTGCACATATTTATTCTAAGTAACTCAGAAACAGTCAGATGGGAGCCATGCAGGGGGGCTCCCCTGCTTTCCCCAGCATCATTCTCCCCAAACCTCCACTAGTTCACAGCCCAGAGGCTGCTGGTACTTCTCATCCATTCTGAGGAGCATGCAGCAGGGGTACAGCCGAGGTGGTTTTTTCTAAACACAGTAAGGGGATCTGTGGTGGTACCACATCCAGAGTTAACTAGTGGGGACGGGGGAGGGGGAGGGTGCCAGTACTCCACTCAGACCCGTCAGGGGCTCAATCCCCACAGGCCCAGGGAACCCTGAGTCCTGAATGACAACACATAATTCAAATCTTCAAGAAAGAAAAATGACATTTGACCAATGGATAGACAAATCCAGTTAAAAAAAAAAATATATATATATATAAACACACATACATACATATATATCACCAAAAATGAAAAACTCTATGCCTGAGGAAAAAGTGAGAGCAAGAAATATGAACACAATAAGCATGCCCTAGTGGCTGAGCAGTTTAGTCCACTGGGTGCAGTCCACATACAGCCCAAGGTCCCCAGTTCAAGACACAGGGCTGGGGGAAAAAAACAAGATGAACAATTAAGCAAAATAAATGAGTTCTTCTTCCTCCTCTCTGCCTGCCTGACTACTTGTCTTCATTCCTGCCTGCAACTTCCCTTAAAAAAAAAAAAAAAGCAATTTTTAAAAATTATTTTAAAAGATAGAAGACAATAAACAAGATGAAACAGTCAAAATCCCCCCTTGGCCCCTAAAGTTTAGCGTATGCACTGTACCATATTTTCAAGTCACACTCTCCAAGCTCAGGCTTTAAAGCATGTTATTTAATCATCCTTCTAAGCTCTAAACTACTTCCTCAAGCATCCCACCCCACCCTGCAAATCACAAAAGGTTACAATTATTTTCCTTTAGGAAATGGAACCACCTCTTAACGAAAGCATTGGAAACATTGCCAAGCCAGTGACATTTTTGTATTTCTAGACCATGACAAAACCTCAACCGCTTTAACGCCATTAATATGCCTTCAACATCTTGATTATCTCTTGAATGTGCCATTTACTCGGCAATAATCCACTGCACAAAAGCCTGCCGCCTCTCACACGGGAGATAAGTACACAATACATCAGCCGGCAATGCTTACTTTTTCCAGCTCCTACTCACGGTCCACTCCTGAACTTTCACTGGACTTCTCTCTCCCAGAGCAAGGGCGTCCTCCCCTCCCCCTCGCACCCCTTCCGCAGTCCCTGCAGCCCACCCCCCACCACACACCCCCAGCAGGGCCTCCTGCCGCTTTTACCACCACTCTGGACCCTGAGCCATCCAGGGAAGGAGAGAGCTGGCCAGTGTCTTAGAGCAAGAGCAGCTTTCTGGTGACAGGCTCTGGCTCCCTGGGGTCGAGGAAGGCAGCACAGGCCCATTTGCATATGCTTTTATTCCACTTCCACGCCCTGCACGCGAAGCTCTCTGGAAAGTCCCTTCTAGATTCCCTCCTCGGAGCTGCAAGGGAGGAAGAGGCTGGGCCCCATGGACGCTTCCAGCACCACGGTGTCAGGCTCCCCCTGGAAGCCGCCTCAAGCTCCCTCCTGCTCCGTGCTGGTTGCACCCCGGAGTGGGCCCTGGACCCCTTTTGTGGCGCGCTCGAGTGCACCGGGGCGCTGGGCCGGGGACAGGGGCCAGAGACAGCCCGGCACCCGCCCGCCCGGCCGAGGACGCGCCGGCTCCCCGGCTTCCGGCCGGTACTCCCCACCGCCCGCGGGGAAATCCCAGCCGCTTTATCTGCTGCCCAGCGAGCCCGGTGGCTTTTCAAGTACACGCAGGCTGAGTTTCGGTCAAAACCTCAATTTTAACGTTAACCAAAAATAAATAAATAACAAGTGTGCCGGCGTCGACTTTAAAAAAGAATAAAGTGGTCTGCACGGCGGAGAGTGCCTTTTTTTGAAGCCCGGCTTGGCTCCACGTTTGGACCAACCATTTTGAACTGGGAACTGGTTTGCTAGGAGCCAGCCTCGTCCTGGCAGGCCAGAGAGCCAGACATTGAGTTGTCAGTGTTCTGCTCCCAAGTGCCAAAATGCGCTTACCCGTAAAGGGAGTGTCTTCCATTAGTGACTGCTTCCTGGGGGGCGGCTGCTCTTCTCCACCCGCAGGGTCTTACTAGGCTCCTGGAAGACACAGCTCTGCTCAGATCCTCAGTCAAGGTCAATGCAACCTCCCACAGCTGGCAATGTGTCCTGCACAGGAAGCGCCAGTCCCAAGGGTTTGCTTGCCACCAGTTAGTCCCATCCCTGACTCCCAGGAGGAGTCTACTGCTCGCCTTGCTGGCTCTGGAAAGGTCTGTTGGAACATCTAGTAGAGATGCCGTTTTAAAAAGCAAATATTGACTGAGCACTTATTTTTGATCAGACTCTTTACATATATAGGGGTTCTTATTCAGTCCCCCCATCCACCCTAAAGAGCAGGTGCTGTTAGTATCTCCAGGTGACAAATGAGAAAACTGAGGCTCGCAAAGATGAAAACTTTTGCCCGCGGTCTCATATTAGAAATGAGCAGACAAGATTTGAACTCAAATCTTGAGCCCCATATCCAGCATGACATGGCCTCTGGAGGTCAGTGACAACTCTTCCTTCTGTAGGTTCACTCGCTGTCCTGGGAAAGGGAGCTCCTGCGGGGGCTGTGGGTGACCCCTAGGCCTCTAGGTCAGCTCTGAGCTGGCCTTCTGGAACTCTGGGGAATGGAGGAAGGCAGGCTCAGGGGACCAGAAGAGCCAGGAGTACTCTCCACCCACTCCACGTTACATTAAGTAGTAAATGGCTGATGTGTGATGTTTTCCTAAATGGTTAAGAACTGCATAGTGTCAGTGACGATTTTGCTTAGAGACGTAAATTCCTTTATATAGTCAACTAGGGCAGAACTCATAAGAAACAAGAGGAACCCAGGCCTGGCTAGTTCTGGCTAACAAGTTCATTATCCCCACGCCTGCCGGTTCACTTGAGCTCTGCCTTTCTTGGGGTCCCTCACCACACCTGGGCTCCCTCAGCACTATTTTCTAGAACCCGCTACGTGGATTCAAATAGCTATACGTGGCCAGCTGCATACACTTCCACTGTCTGCCTACTGCCACAGTGGCGACGGGCTTTAAAATCTAGAGCCAGGTTTTTATGGATGATGTGTGAATTCCATCATCAAAATCTTATTTTGTTTTATCTTATTGATGGGGAGGTGAGCTTAAACGCCATTTATGGAATTTAGATGCAGGCAAAGCATTAGATGCCTCAGATCCATGTTCTTAGTCATGCTCAGAGAAGGGGTCTTGTCATTTCCATCTTGCAGAAAGAATGTGTCCTTGATGGAAGCTCAGAGAATAAACAGGTCCCAGGATTCCAGGGCCAGCTGAGGCCATGCTGGGGACAGGGGAGTGCATGGGGGACTACTGAATGAGTGGGAATCTTCCTGGGTGACAAGAGGACTGCCTCTCCAGGGTTGGAGCCCCAATCCAACTAAATGCCATGCACCCTTCCCCACCGGCATTCACAAATACAAAGCCCAACAGGATCCCTGAGTTGGAACCATTTTCCACCTGGTTTCCAAGGAGGCACCCGAAGGACATCAGCAGGAAAACTGTCGAGCCTTCCTCATGGTTTTCAGTTCCAGCAGGGCCAGCCTCCTGGGTGAAGCACACACTTGTGCCTCATGCATTCACCATTTGGAGATGCCCTGGGCCCCTGTACCAAGCTCATGGCGCTCGGGTTTGCCTGGGTGAGCTGGAACCAGTGCTGATAAGGGGGTGAGCTGCGTTCAGACACTAACATGCGGTTATGACATCTTGGGGAGGCACTGAAGGAAATACGGATTAGCTTCGCTCTGATCATCTTAATTCTGGAGCCAGTGGGGTTGTTTTTCCCATGAGTCCTGAAAAGCACAGACACATGGTCTGCAGGTCTCTGGGTGACAGCTGCTCCCAGGTTTAAGCACGGGCTGGCTCTGCCCCACATGTGAGGCCACACCTATGGGAAGGGCAGCCCCCTGCTGCTGAAACATCACAGTGTGGGCACAGGGCTCCAGAAATGCCAGATTCCAATGAAGCCCTCAGATGCGCCCCAGTACAATGCCCGACCCCCCACTCTCTGGCCCGCAGACCCTTTGATTCAGTCCTAGGAAACTGTGACACAGACGGTGATGAAAAATACCCCCCAGGGCACGGTGATGCGTGTGTTTCCAGCCCACTCAGTAGCTGAGTGCTGGGGGCTCTTGAGCACAGGAAATCCCCAAATCGACAGTGGCTGAGGCGGGCGGGGGAGCGCTGGTACCTGCATCAGTTCACGTCCAGTCGGGCCCAGGCTCAGGGTGCAGCTCATCTTGCTTCTGCAGCACCAGTGGGCGGCTTCCCGCCCACAGAGAAGTCCAGGCCTCCAAGAGCCTTCTGCTCAGGCTCCCGCAGGGCGACGAGCAGCAGAAAGGCCCCACAGGGCCCCCTCCCTCAGCGCATGCCTTGTGTGTGCTTTTTGGCTTCTATTTGTACAGTCGGGCTCTCCAACTAGTTGAAACACCTGGAAAGGCAGCAGGGCAGCGTGCAAAGAGCCAGTGTTAGACCCCAGCTGAGAACAACTGCCTTCTAATTCCCGCTAACAAAGTCAGGCATGACACCCACCTGGGCCTCAAAGCTTGCTCTCCTTGGAAAGGCAGTAAAGCTCCAAGCATAATATAGGGTCCAGAGCAGGCCCTGAAAAATGACACCTATTCAGTTTCTTGTTGTTTCCTGTGTGACTTTTTCCCCAAGCTGACACCCCCCTGGGTAAAGCGGTCACACGACTCTGTTACTTCAACAGGCAGGGAGGCAATAATGAGGCGATTGTCTCCACACCCCCGAGTCTGCACCTGAAACTGCAAGTGTCTGCGTGGAAAAGTTGGGCTCTCTGGAGGCGGGGACAGTGGCATTGGGTTTCAAAGGACATTGTGCCCCCAGCCCAGCAATGTGTCATCATGAGGTGGCAGAGAGTGAACCAGACTGCATGGAGCCATCCCAACCCCAGAACATGGCATGAGTCTGGCCATCCAAACTGGGCAATGATGGTCCAGGAGATGCAGTGCCCCCACCAAAGAAGTGCACCCGCTCTGCAGAAGACAGTGCCACTCAGGCATGCGTGGTGACGCTTTCTACATCTCCTAGAGGTCTGTTTTGAAAGGGAAAGAATACTTTAACAGGCTGGTTGTGTAGCTTCTGGAAGAAAAAGTGAAAGCAACACAGAAGAATGGAGGACCTGAGGTTTTTCTCACAAGTCCTCATCTCTCTATCTTCTACCTTTAAAAAATCAAGAGCAGCACTTTCACAAAGGGAGGGGATTGCTCGTTGAGAGAGGAAAGAGGAAAGAGGAAAGAGAGAGGGGAGAAGGAAGACAGGGCGGAAGGAGGTCAAAAGCAGGTTTTCACAGGCACCTCCAGCACGCTATCTTCCTCTCTGCACACCTTTTTGCTCCACCTGCTTCAAAGCTCCGGCCGAGGAAAAAGAGCAGCAGCCGCACTGCTAGTACCAGAGGGTGGATAAAAGGCCGGGGGTACTGCTGGTGTGCTAAGCAGAGCAGGCACTTAGAGATCAAAGAGAAGTGCAAGGAAAGCATGATCTTCGGCAAAGTGGCTTGGTCTTTCCCCTCTACTCGGGAAGGCATGAAAGGACTCTGACACTATCCAGGCATTTGGAATAAGAAAAATAAATACTAAATTAAACACATAAAACTCAGTGTGTGTCCACACAGGTGTCTTTTAATGTGGTAAGTACTCAAGAGGGGAAAGCAGAAGATATAATATGCAGTGATACACTTAACCACTGTGATGACATTGCGATATGAAACTGATGCTTCTGGGATTTTGTGGCGCACTCCGTGGTGCTGGCACACATTATCACACAGCTTAGAATCGCCCCAGCCCTGGGCCGGGTTCTCCCAGGTCTGTGACGCCAACATGGACCTGGTCCAATCAGAATGCCACTGTTCGGCCACAGTGGGAACCGGTCACTGAGCACAGACTGCCTGCCTGACACTTTGCTCCTCCATCCACACGTGCTCTCTTAGATAACTGACCTCTAAACACATCTGCGTGTAAGTGAACTCCCATTCCTAGTTATAGAGGAGGGGACGGGGTCTGACAGTCCCCAGGACCACGTAGGCAGTACATGAAGGCTGAGATTAGGACCCTGGGCTGATATGTAAAAGACACTTTGACGGCGAAACACACATCATATGCTTATGGGTAGAATAAAAGGTCATGTGGTTACAGATGTAAAGGTCAAGGGCAAAGGTACAAAAGAAGTGGGAGACAGTGTGATGTAGAGGAAAAAAGACACAGGAGCCCACGCGTCTACTATGACTGGTGCCCTTAAGACGAAGAACCATCCACTGGAAAAGCACTCACTCAGGGTCTAGTAGGTGTTCGACACCCAGGACACAGCATGGGGTACAGCCCAGACACTCCCTCCCCTGTGGAACGTGCCCTCCCAGGAAGGTCCTAGAAATGGACAGGCCTTGAGGACTGCCCAGTCCTCATCTCCCTGAACAGACGGAAAGACTGAGACTCAGGGAGAAGGGGGCTTGCTCTAAGTTACACGGCGAGTAGGTGGGCGGCAGAGCTGGACTGAAACCCAGCCTTCATATGAGCCCCCACCACAAGGCCTCAGGAATGGGAAGAAAGCTCGCTGCCCACACCCACCCTGTCAGACTCCCAACACAGCTGAGATGGAGTATCTGAAAGCAGTTGTCAAGGCATATCATAAAGATGCTCATTGCAGGCACACCCTGGTGGCTTAGGGGTTACGTCTGCAGCTCAGGCATAGTCCACATAAAGTCCAAGGCCCTGGGCTCCTGACCAGGCCAGGGGAAACAGCCAACTTGGACAACTAAATCAATAATAATGTTTCTTCTTCCTCTCTCTTCCTGCCTGCTGTCTTCATTCCTGCCTGTTTCCGTCCCCAGAAATAAAGATGTTCAATGCAGCGCTGTACACATGCACACATGCATGAGCACACACACGAAATAACCAAAATGTGTGCCAGTCAGGAGTTGTTAAGTAAACTACGGCTGGCGCAGCTGCTGGACGCTTCTGTTACAGGAATAATAATAGCACCAGATGTTTTGCTGGTGTGGGCTGACGCGTGCCCTGCTGTCTGGGAGAGCAGGGGAGAACGCACGGGGTGGACGAATGAGGTGAACAGAGTGCCTGTGTTGTTGGTTTCTTGGTTCTAAGAAGAAAAGGTAGACATGCTTGTGTGTGTGTTTAAAGGAAAGGCGCAGGCAGGAATGAAGGCGAGCAGAGACAGCCAGAAAAAAACCAGAGAGAACAGGAAGAAGTACTTCATTTTACTTACTTGTTCTCGTGGTCCCAGGACGTGAACCAGACCTCGGGGCATGCCTGTGTGTCTGTGTTCAGTACGGTCATGGTTAAGCTTGGAGAAGGTCACGGCAAGAGATACATCCTTGCTTTTCTCGGAGGATGGTGCTAGGAGAAAGGGCAACTATTCACTTTTTCTTTCTACACATGTGCTACCACCTGACTGGGTACAGCACGCATGCTTTTGTAAGCCATCCTTTTCCACAGAGGTAAATGGCAAAAGCCCAGAGGGTCAAAAGTGGCTGACCCCCTCCACCCGCAGGAGCTCTCCGTGTTCAGAGGTTGTCGATCAGAGAGCGCTCTGGGGGCACGCCCCGCAGACTGGACCCCGCGTCTTCCTCGGGATGCATCTTGGACACGGCACTGCTGCAGTCAGTGTGGGCTGATGCCATAGAAAACCAAAGGCTGGTGGCTTCAGCAGCAAACATTTATTTCTTCTGGAGGCTGGAAGTACAGTCACAGTGAGACCCGGCTCCAACCTAGGAAGGCTGGCGAGACGCACACTCAGGCCAGACATTGCATATCCGGACGCCACCAGCTCCCCGCTGCCTTTCTCTACCCATCTCCTTGCTGATGGGCACCCAGCTATCTTAGCCCTCGCTCCCATGCCCAGTGCGGAAGAGCCACTTGAAATTATTCTTTCAAAACTTCCTCAGATCACATCACCCTTGGACTCAAAAAAGCCTCCAGTGGAACCCAGTTTCATTCAGAGCAAAACTGAAAACCCTTCCCTGGCCAACCCCTCCCGGTGAGGCCTGAGCCCCGCAGTAATGACAGCACCCCGTTGCTCCCTGCCGTCCTCTGGTTCCCCCCTTTGTGTCTTCCAAAGTTTTTCCTGAATCTCAAGGGGGTGCCCACATTTTGAACAGCACACACCCCAATACTCTGTCTCCTTTATCCCCTCCCCACCATTTCCATAGCACTATCATCTTAGAACTTGTGAGATTGTGGGAAAAGGCCTGCCTACCACTTCCAGCAACTATGAAGCAAAGCCACGACATCTCCTGTAACCTGAGCTTGCTGGAATGTAGCCAGCAGACAAAGAACTTCCCACGCTTCATACCCCTTCCCCTAATTTATATCCCTCTCTTCCCACCTTGGTTCTAGCCTATGTAAGCATGTTCCAAATGGAAATCGGGGCTCAGCTCTTTGAGAAAGAAATCCTAGCTGAGACCACGCATGTAATAAATCTGCCTAAAATACTTCCAAAGAGCGCTTGCTTGGTTTCTCCTGAAAACCTGTAACAAGATCACTTTATTGTATTTGCTTTTGTCCCCAGGCAGCACGTAAGCTCCCTGAGCAGGAATCTGTCTCATCCCTTGGTTGTCTCAGCACCAAGAATGCAGTAACAGATACACAGCGAGAGCTGAATCCATCTTTGCTGAATATGAGTGGATTGCATGCATGTGTGCACATCTAATTGTGAGGCACCCATGATTTCAACTCCTGAGGGGTCTTCAAGTATAGGGAAAGAAGAGACGCATTGGATAGCAAGTGGGGAGCAGGAGAATTGCAGAGAATAAGCAGTGTCCCTTTAGACCAGCACGTGTAACCATGGGGCACAATTCACAACTGTATCATTTACACACATCTCAGGCATTCCTCACAACACCTTCCTGCGAGCTAAGTACCCATTGGTGCCCACTTTTTAAAAATTAATTTGGTTTCCCCCTTTTTTAAGTTGCAGGCACTTAGGTGCAGAGCAGGCCAGTGATTTATCCCTGGTCACACAGTGGGCTGGGGAGGAACCCACAGCAGGGACCACACTCGGACAGCCCGGTTCCAGAACCCACTTGCACTTCCTAGAGTCAGCTCAGATGTCGCCACACACCACACCAGTAACCTTTTTAATGCAAGTGGAGTCCTAAAAAGCCACTCTTCCACAGTGCCACATTCACTGCTTTCACAGGTGCACACACGCACCAAGAATGCTCCAGGTCAATGACCCAATGAGAGGTAAGCCACCGACCGGTCAAGGTCACAAGACATGTACCATGTTGTCCATTTTAATCCAAACAGCCCTCATGCCTGAGGCTGCCCCAACCCTGGCATAGGGCCCAAAAGGAAGATCAAGAATAGGAAGGCTGTAGGCAGGTCAAAGCCGAGTTGACCCTGGAGGCTATTTGTCCCCAAGGGCTCACATCAGCACCAGAGCTGCCTTGAATGTACCCTGGAATTTTGATGACAAGGTGCGGGAGCCAGGCCCAGAGCTTATCTCTTTAGATGTGGTGGCTGGAAGTTCTCAAAGACCCTTCCCCAGAGGCTAACAGCCCAAGATGGTAACAGCAAGGCCAGCCTTGAAATTCTTATCTAGGAGGCAGCCGGGAGCCAGCCTCCACCCCTGGGACATCTGAGTGATGGGCAATCAGCTCATCAGGCCCCTGAAGCCCAGTGGCTGCCCTTCCCACCTCCCCTAACAGGACACTGCAAATCATAATTCCACCCCGGGTGATGCCTCCTTTCAGGCAGCCCACCTCATACTCCCCATTCACCTCCAGCAGGCCCAAGAGACTCCTGATGGCGTCTGTGGATGCTTGTGAAATGAAAATGAAGCATCGGGACCACATTTATTCAAGGTGGCTGCCAGGGGTTCGCTCACTTCAAAATGCCACCAGCCTAAGACCTGGGAGGCCTGGGACAAGACACCACGGCTGGGGGTCCGACAGTCACGTGTCCTCTCTGGGTCTCGATGGCTCATCCACGGAACGGAGTCTGCGGGGACCTGGGCTGCACCTTCGGGCTCAGCTCCACTCTGAGCTCCTAGCCCGGCCTGTCCTGGGCCTGGTATCCATGTCCTCATGTTGCCCAGTGGCGTAGAGTCCCAGACACCAGAGATGGTCCCTGTGGGGACACATATGAGCCCTTTGGTTGTATAAGTTTATGATGTAGCTACTGAGGCGGGTGCCATGAGCTTCCCTTGTTTCTAGCCTTCCAATCTGACGCTGTTCTGAAAATGTGGGCTCCTCCCTTCCTCCCTTTGTTGGGAAAGGATTCTCTGTGCCTTGCTCCCCTCTTCTAAAAGAGGGGGCAGCTCCCTGGGGTTGCACACTGGTGTGTAAGGGCCACACTGTTCATCCTGAGCACTGCGTGTGTGCGAGAGCAGTCTCTGCAGCTGTGAAGCCAGAACGAGGGACGCCATCAAGCCGTCTGTCTGCAGAGCGCTGGCGAAGTCAATCCCAGGAAGGCCCCTGCCGCAGCCCCAGGGTGCCCTGCAGAGGAAGGCCGGCGACCTGGGTCTGCAAAGCGGAGCGCTCTTTAGAATCCGCGTCCCGGTGAGAACACCTGGCTCCCACCGGTGTCTCCTTCGAAGAAATCTCCGTTCACAGGTGCTGATGTATACGGGAGCGCTCCAGGAGCGTAAACAAGAGACTGCTACCAGCAGCTGCCTCTGGGGGTGAAGCTTCATTTTCATTCTATACGCTCTGGTACGATTCAAAATTCCTTGAATATTCGCAGGCATGACTTCTATCTAAATAAACAAAGGGGTCGCATTTATGTGCATTCTTGTTATCAATATTAATGACAGATGACCACGAACGTGATCATACTGTCCGATGCCGATCGGAAAGCATTCTCTCATGGAGAAGACTGAAGGAGCGTCTGTTGTGTGCACAGAGACACGGCCCCTTCCTCCAGGAGGGCGCGGCCTCCAGAGACCCCCAGGGCACCAAGATCCGGCAGGTCCTCAATGGGGGGCTGTGGGAGAGTCGGGGGCCACCCTGACCCTGTTTCTTTATCTTGAAATGGGGCTATGTGAAGAGCCCACTCCCCCCATGCCCAGAGCTGTTCTGCAGAACCCAGGAGGTGGGGCCAGGATAGGTTCAGCCCTGGTTCCTAGTGACGGCTGATGGGAACAGGCCACTGTTACGACAGGGACTTTTCTCCATCTCACCGCTAAACAAATCCAGCACTGGCTCGCTCAAAACCAGGAACCTCTTGGATGCTGGCAGCCCGCCACCCCTCCCTAGCTAAGCGTGCTCTCTGAGCTCAGGAGCAGTCAGTTCTGGGAGTGAGGATACCCTCGCTCCTTTTTTCTTACTGAAGGAACACTGCATCACAACATTATGTAGGTTTAAGTGTGTGTCGCTGTCAATCTGCACCTGTATATACTACAGTCGGTTCACTGCCAAGATCCCTTGTCCCTACACCCTTCTTCCTTCACCCTGCAACTGGCCGCCCACCCTCACTCCTGAGGAGCTGAGGAGAGGACACTGGGCACAGCCAGGAAAGAGGAAGAGGCAGGTTCCACAGCAGGAGGAGAAGAAAGCGGGGAGTGGGAATCCCCTGCTGGAGAAGCAGCAGAACTGAGCGAGAAGCCGCCATCGGGGTCAGAAGAGGCCCCCTGTGCTGCCTCTGTCCTGGGAGACCCGTGGGCCCATGATCAGGCGTCGAGCTATGATGGGACTCTTCCAGACCAAGGCAAACAGACTGTGGAGCAGCACTGACCCAACAGGAGGGAGCAGGGCCGTGACGCTGAGAAACCCAGGATACACCCAGACGTTGGGCACCGAGCCGGAAGAGCCGGAGGGGGACCCGGCACAGCCGCCTCCTGTCATTCTCATCTCAAGCTGTCAGAGCTGGCCGCCCCCGACCCAGCCATAAACCTGGGCTGAGCTTGAAGGACTGTGCCGGGAGCCTAAACTCTAAGATGGCCCCTTCATGTCTGCAGAGGAATCCAGGCAGGTCGGTCCACTGTGCTGGGACGGGGCATCAGGGGCTGCTGGGGCTCCAGCACGGGCACCTGCTCGGAGCCCAGGTGTCGCCAAGGCCTAGGAGGTGACTTTCAACCCGAGACCAGAAAGAGAAGCAGGACTTAAGATGCAAAGGGCCAGAAAGGATATTCCCAGCGGAGGAGACAGCCGACGGACAGCAGACGAGCTGCAGAGGCCAAGCAGGCCAGACGGGGTAGGGTGCGGGCGCCGGCAGGAGATCATGGTGAGAGGTGACAGGACCTCCTGCATGGGACTGGCGCTCAGGGCACCTCTGGCGCCAGCGCAGGGCTGGCTGAGCGGCCCCCTGCTTGTCGCACACTTGGAATGACTGGCTCTGAACACACAGACCTGCCAGCTTCCTCAGTGCACAGGCCAGTGGCTGGGAACCAAGTTGGGATTTGAGAAGGATGACTTCGCTTGTATTATATCAGATTTCTAAACAGGGATTTTCTTTTTTTTTTTTTTTTTTTCATCAAGTTCATGTGCCTGAGTTCCTCCTTTCACTCCCCCTTAAAAAAAAAAGTTCAAAAGCCCAGGGGACACGAGTGTCCTGTGGGCGGAGGTGAGTCACTCATCAGTACAGAAGTTGGTCTGCAGACTTCTCTTTGGGTAGTAACGACACCCTCCGCCCTTGGCCCTTACAGCCATCTCCTTGCCCTTAGGACACAGACTAAGCCAGATTTATTTTGATGTATGTTCAGATATTTAAAAATGCTTTGTAACTTGCCCAAGCACTCTGTGGACTGAGGGCGTGACAGCTTGGTTCTGTTTTCCTCCTTACCTCTCCCCCTCTCTTGCCCAGCGCTCATCTTCTCTGGCCTTTTCCACTTAGCTGCACCTAACAGGGACTTCCGATGCCGGTGGGGAGACTGAGAGGGGATGAATAGGGCCGGATGCAGGGGAGCTCAAGACCAGCATTAGGCCCAGGCCCGGAGCCCTGAATACAAGGACCCCGGACCCCCAGCCCCCACAGCAGCCCAGGGCCCTGGGCCTAGGTCCCTGCCTGTCTTTCCTGTGATTCAGGTGTGTGTGTGTGTCATGTCTCTCTCCTGCCCCTGCCCACCAGCTCACAGCAGTGTTTCTCAAAATGGGGTCTTAGAACACTGGAGAGAGAAGATTCATGACCCAGGTAGGTCCTGGGCTGGACAAAGACATATCAGGACAAGAGAGGAGACAGTATGTGGACAGAAAAGAACAGTGTTGAATCCATTTCATGCGATTACTCACTGCTGTGAGTGGGTCAGAGAATAGCCTCGTTTTTAGGAAATACGTACAGAAAGGTTTAGGAGTAAAGGGACGTGTTGTATGCAAAGCACTCGCAAACAGTTCAAACAACAAGTGTGTGTGTGTGTGTGTGTGTGTGTAGAGAGAGAAGCTAATGTGGCAAAATGTTTGCAGCTGGGGAGTAGGTTAAAGAGTACACAGAACTTCTCACAACTATTCTTGCAACTTTTAAATTTGAATTTTTTTTTAAATTCAGAAATAAAATAACAGGAAACAAGATAAATTCGGAAAGCAAAATTCTACACCAATTCCCGAGCCCCAGCTCAGGACAGGGGAATGTGCACCAGGGGTCTGACCCCACTTCAGAAACCCTCCAGGCAGAAGGGACGAGATAGGGGAGTACAGAGGGCAATGTTTTTCTGTTATGTAAACCTCTGCTTTGAACAACTGACTGTTTGCACGGAAATCGCGATAATGTAATACGGAGTTTCTAGCGTGGTAGAAAGTGCCGCATGTGACACCAAGAGTGCTGTGATGGCCCCAGTTCTCCTAGTAAGTGGAGTGAGGTGTCACCAGCAGGCAGACCACCAGAGACACATCTTACAAACTCAAGCCACCGCTAAAAAGCAGAGTTGTAGCTAAGAAGCCCGCGAAGAAGTTCACTGAAAATAAAAATAAAAAAATACTTAATCCAAAAGAAGACAGGAAAAGCAGAACAGAGAACAGATGAGACCAACAGCAAGCAGAGAGGAAGGTGACGACAGACTTAACCTCCTGCAAAATGATCCAACCTGCAGAAGAGCTGTGTGAACAAGGAACTCAAGTTAGGGCTACACACACACACACACTCTTCTGCAGGCAGCCTTTGGCGGGCATCACACCCATCACTCCACACTTCCACATGTATTTCTCAGAACAAGGACCCATCCTATGTAACCCCCGCCAAGTCCTCAAATCCAGGAAACCTAACAGTGATGCGACCTCTTATCTCAAAAACTGTGGCCTGACGGGAAAGTGCGCTGGGTTTGGTTTTCAGAGCAAATCATCAGGCATGGAGAAAGATCTTGTGTAAGTGTTAAGTTCCTACTGCCTATTTCTTTTTTTTACTTTTAAACTCGACATTTCAAAATGTTGTCAGTCGCCCCTTGTGCTCTTGAACGTGCTGTCCCCGCCCAGAACAGACTTTTAATTTAGTTGTCATATCTCCTCAGTGGACACCTGCTGCTGGGCCCTTCTCTGTGCGTCGGGGCCGGGACATTTTGGAAAAGTACAGGCCAGCTGGGTTTTGTCTGCTGCTGCTACTGCTACGTTCTATTCAGTTGCACAGTGGGGTTGACAGAAAACTCGTCTGTATATGTGACTGTGACTCACGTCAGACACTGTCCTACCTAAATGGCTCTCCGGTCCCTGCCCCCGCCTGGATGAACAGGGCCTGTTCTGGGACAGCCCCCACCCACCCACCACACGCTGACAGTCCAGCCTCCGCGTCCCTCCTTCCCTGGTCTCGCTCACGCCTCAGCTCCATCTCCATCTCCAACGCCCCCGTCAAAGGGCATCCCCCCCGCCAGCCGCCACTTGTCTGTTTCCGACAGGTCAGGTCACCGTAGACACTGTGTTTACTGCTCTGCCCCGATGAAAGCTTGGGAGGGCTGGGATTTGTGCTGGGCCTCCCGCTAGGCCTGCCCATGCCTCTGACCTGCACACAGTCTGCTGATGTGGGACGGGGGCCACCGACTGCCGGGGAAGGTGCACCGAGGAGTCGGGGAGCCCGCGCCCGGCTAGCACTGCTGTGCACAAGCTCGGGAGGCCTCTTCACAGGAGGGACAGCAGCTCCCACCCCAGGGTCACCTGGACCGGCTTGTCTGATGACAGAGGCATCTGTGCCAGCCTGGAGCTTGTCACTTACCACTCAAGCCACAAGACCTGAGTTCCTCTGGGCCTTGTCACTGCCCTACCTGCCTGCTCTGAGGTGGCCCTGGTGTTTCTCTGACATTGATGCGCTGTCCCCAGGTTCCCTCGTGTCTGTATCTGCCGTTTGCTTTCTGCCACCTGCCAATGAGGGCTCCAACCCCACAGTCCCAACTGATTCCAGGAGCTCTCCTGTGCTCCTCTGCTTTCAGACTGTCTAGCTCCCACGACCCCTCTCTCCAGTCACTGGAGAGCCGCCCAGCCCGGCCCAAGGACAGGCCCCCACTGGACCTTCCATTTCCGTGCCAAGATGGTGCTGCAGAGGTGGCCGTGGCCGCTCTGAGAATCAGAAGGGGCCAGCCAGTTACCGGACACCGGTAGCCTCCGCTTGCCCGGCCCAGGAGCAGGACCTCAAGGGCGAATGGCCCACCATCTGCAAATGGGCGGAACCACCCACGACTGGGGTGGGTGGGAAAGCCGATGCAGAAGGGAAACTGGGGCTCTGGCTTCACAGTGGCTCTGCACTCACGCACCACACTCACACGGCGTCATTAAGCCCTCTGGTATGACTGCCTTCACCGCACGAGGAAGGAAGGGACACACGTGCAGAAGCCCCACCTCACGCCTGGGCAGGGCAGGTGAAGACCAGGACTGAGTCACCACCCGCCTTTCCGCCCCAAATGTCCTGACACCCGCCTCAGAGCAGTGTTCTCCGAGGGGGCCCACCCTGGGCCTTTGCTCTTCTAGCACCAGGGTCCACCACTGCCAGGTGCCTTCACACACAGCACGCGTGCCACACATTCACGACACATCCCACACATATACATGACACATCACACATGCCACACACCACACATCACACACACACACCCAGCTGGAACAAGCCAGGTGGCAGAGTAGACGGGCCCCCAGGGTAAACTCTGTCCCTCATTGTCCCCGTCCCACGCACACAGGTGCAGCACAGGGCAGGCAGAGATGCAGGAAACCTGTGGGCTGGGACGCCACACATCCCTCTAGTGCTCTGAGACTTTTTTTAAGTTGAATGTCCTATAACCCACACGATACCTTGCCACCGAGGCCGGGGTGGGGCGCAGACTGCACTCACCTTCCCAGACTCGGTCTTCCCACCTCGGTGTCCACAACGTTCGCTTCATTCGTCAGTTTAAACACACTGGGGACGGGCCACCGGCTCACTGCCAGGATCCCAGGCTCATTAACGACAAAGTCTTAGGAATCACCGTCATCAGCAGGATAACTGCTGGCTTGTGGGCCAGGCACTCTGGAGACTTGACGGCCATGTTAGAGGCTCCTCTTCACGTGGGGAGAATAAGCGTGACTGTCCCTCTCGTCACTGGGGACTGGGCCAAGGACGGGAGGGACATGTTCAGTCACAAAACCAGGAGGAGGCAGAGCCAGGATCTAAATCTCCTGGACCCCCAGGTCCCCAACTCCTAGCCCCTTGTCTGTTAGTCTGTCAGTCTGTGAGTCTGTCTCAGGACAGAGGGTGCTACAGGCATTTTTGAGAATCCATGGCTGCCCCACCCCTTTCTCCAAAGGGCCAAGTATAACCAGAGACCCATCATACACATCACCAACGCCACACACGCCACACACATACACGACACATCTCACACACATCAAACATGACACACACACTACACACCACACACACCACACAAATACACTACACACCACACAAATACACTACACACCACACACACACTACACACCATACACATACACGACACATCTCACACACATCAAACATGACACACATACACTACACACCACACACACTACACACCATACACATCACACACTACACACCATACACATCACACACTACACACACCACACACCACACACACACCACACACACACCACACACCACACACACACCACACACCACACACCACACACCACACACACCACACACACCCCACACACCACACACACACACACCACACACCACACCCACACCACACACATACACGATACATCTCACACACACCAAACATGACACACATACACTACACACCACACACACCACACACACCACACCACACACACACCACACACTACACATCACACACCACACACACACCACACACACACTACCCACCACTCAGATCCCCTTCGCTGGGAGCCAGGGCTTCGGGGTGTGGGGCACCCCCAGTCAGAAGACTCTTAGCGTGTCTTCGAAGCTCCTGGTTTTCCGAGTCAGCGTCGAGGGCCGGACAGGACGTGCCCGGGGCGGGACACGCGCAGGAAGCGGCCCCTGCACGCGCGTGCAGGAGAGAGGGTCCTTCCATGTCTGCAGAGCAGGGGCTCGTCCACGGCTGTGTGGGATGGTTTCAGGGGCCACAGAGCGCTTTCGACACCACGGTTCTCTTGTGAGGAAAACATTCCCTTTCGCTTCCCCCTAAAGACAGTCTCGACTGGACGCGACTATGTCTCGGACAGCTCCGTAACGTTTGTAAAAGCCGTTTTGTAGAGAAAACGTGGGCCTTTGCTGGGAACAGCATCAGTGTGGGCAGGAATGAAGTGACACGTTGCACGTTTCGTTTCAGGTTACCCTTTATTATGCCAAGTGATGCAAGTTTTCCACTTAAAGAAAAGTTTCTCTTTAAATATATGTATTTAGGTTAATGAAAAATTGAATCAAAGAAAAAGAGTAGACGGATACTTATCGCTTGCTACAATGAAATAACCTCAGAAAAGTTAAATGAAAAGGAAACAAGCATGTCACTTTAGAATCCCTTTTTGAAGCAAATGGCTCAGTAGCAAAACTAGAACTTGCCAGCATAGGACCCTAAGCGTGGAGTGCTCGTCACACGAACATGAAAGTCAGCTCCGCGCTGTGACTTCTCTCCACTCCCGCCCCTTCCCGCGCAGCCAGCGGGGACACCAGCAGGCCGCCTCAGCAGCGGTCCCGCGAAGATTCCGCTGGAGGGCAGTGAGCCGCGCCGCGGGAGGCCTGCCGCCCCCTGGTGGGCAGTCTGGAAATCGCGTCCGGGCCCTGGGCGGCTGTGGACGGAGCCAGTACTTGCCTTCGCATCCCGGGCAACACGCATGCAGATACAGAACCGCACATCCCGGGCAACGCGCATGCAGACACAGAACCGCACAGCCTATGCACAGTCACTCCGCCACAGTGAGGGGGAGCGCGAAAACACCTGTACAGAAGGCGGTCTCGTGTCTGCTGACGTCAACAACCACTGTCCCAGCACAGAAAGGCCGGCTCCCAATGAGGCCTGCCCTCAGGGGTGATGTCACAGTGCCACGGGTCATCGCCCTGCCTGACCACACTCTCCCTGGTCTCCTTCTGTCCAAACTCTGCCTCCAGCTGGCAGCCACCCGTCCCCTGCGGCCGCACCGTTCTCTGCAGAACGCATCCACCCCAACTCCAGGGTCCGGCCTGACACCCACCCCCCTTTTCAGGGTAGCTGGATTTGTACCAGCTGCACTGGTCTCCAGCTACCCGCCCGTTGCAGGGCTGAGAGTCCACGAGCGGGTGAGCGTGAAGTATGAAGACGGTCCTGTCCCCAGCAGGTGCCCCGCCCCGCCACCGCAGTTTTATGAAAAGAGGTCTCAGCACGTGTGTGTTGCCTGGAAAAGAGCCGGGATTTCCAGGCAGGTCTTGCCACGCACCAAGCTGAGTTAAGTAGGCAGGGGGCGCCCTCCAGCGGTGGAGTCTGGACGCGGCAAGCAGAGAAGAAAGGATGAGGTGCTGATTTTCAAGGGAAAAGGCAAAGGTTACACTGAGGCGGAAGGCCCGTGAAGTGGGGAAGATACAAGTGGGAACCTACTGTCTCCTCAGTGGACCACCATCAAGTCCTTTTTTTTTTTTTTTCTTTTTCAGAGTAAAGGTGCAGGCAGGAAGAGAGAGGAAGAAGCACCATTTCATTTATTTATTTGTTCTTGGTTGATGCCACCGCCCGCATCCTGGGACGTGAACCCAGGTCCTTGGGACTTATGTGGACTGTGCCAGAGGCCGTGGACTTAATCCCTAAGTCACCAGGGCACACCATAGATGCCTTTTTACCTGATGCCATCCCACAGGAAGCAGCTTGTTCAAGGTCAGGCTGTAAGACAAGGGTAGAGCTGGGAATTGACCTCAAGTGTCAACTACAAATTTAGAAATCGCTCCCCTGCTGGATGGCAAATCCTTTCAGAATAGGAGCTGTGACTTGTACCAGCTCATTAAGCAACAAAAATACTTATTTTTCATCCTTCAATCAATTTTGCCCATAATTATGTAATAGCAGATACACGATCCTTTGTTGGATGAAATAATCGTTGTTTATGAAGTGATCACTGTGTCCAGGTCTGGGGGCAAGTGCTATAAATTGTTTTCAATACCTGCAGGGCGGAGCCTAGATTGCAGAGAAGAAAACAGACTCAGAGAGGCTAAGTCTCCTGCCTAAGTCACAGAGCTTGATCCCCGCTGGCGCAGACTCTAGAGCCTCGCCCACCAGGCCACCTGCGCAGGGTTCCTGTACACGCTAAAACATGGAAGTCCCAAGGAGCTCCTCCTTGAAAGGATTCCCTCTCAGTATTATACCACTAGAAATTAAACCTAAGGAATTCTTTCACTACGTACTAATTTAAACATCACAATACCCCTTGTATGGTTAATAAAATTAACACGTTTCTGGAAAATGAACTGTTTTCCCAAATAAACAGCATTTAGGGAGAAGACTGGCGTTGGTTTGCATCTTGCCAATTTCTGGACTGTCTGCTGACAAGAGAACAGCTGGACTCGCACCTTCTGCACTCCGCCCGCCGTGAGGTGACAGGCCTCGGAGCTCCGGCAAAACTCCACCCCGAGCCCGAGAAAGCGAGGTGAGAGGGCCAGTGCCCTCTGGCTCTAGTACTGAAGGAGTCTTGACCTCATGCATCCCTGAAAGGGCCTTGGAGGACCCGGGTCACCAGGCACCCTTGCAGAGAGCTTGCTGTCCCCTGGCAGATGGACAAAGGCCTGTGAGCCCAAGTCTCGTCTCCAGGATCTCAACCCACATACACATCCTGTTGGTTTCTCAAGCCTTTTCTTCCTCTTTTGCCCCACATTCTTGCTCTTTCCGGGCAGTGGTTTGTCTTCTAAGTCAACGTTTTCCTCCTCTGCTCTGGAAGCAGCCAGTTGGGGCAATGACGGCGCTCGGTCACAATAAAGGGGGGCTGTCTTCATCTGAGATCCTCTAAAGACCAAGGAGTACACACTCTTCGCTCTTAACTGCTATTCTACTTCTAGGGAAAAGAGCTTCTGAAAAACCCTTGATCAATTTCATCCAGACTAAGAACCTGGCATGAAGAAGTGGTGCCCAGGTACGTCCTGATGTAGTAGTGGTTGGGTCCACCGCCTCTGGCCCAGCATAGTCCACACACATCCTAAGGACCTGGGTTCACATCCTAGAGCTGGGAGGAATAGCCAGGATGAAGAACTAAATAAAAAGAAAATTTTAAAAAGCTTCGTCCTCCCTTCCCTGTCTGCCTGCCTACTCACCTTCATTCCTGCCTGTACCTTTCCTTAAAAAAAACAAAAAATGATGCTTCCATTTAAAATAAATGAGTCATTACTAGCAGTTTCCTACAAGACAGTCCTGTTTCACACCTTCAGGGAACCTCAGCTCCCCTGATCACATCCTCAGCAAGGGCTCTCACAGCTGCTTCAGACCACAATCCCTGGCTCCCTCCTTCTCCCCACCCCCGCACTCCCAGTTGCCCCCTTGAACCTCAGCTTGGGATCACCTGTCATCAGACACCATCAATTGTCTAGCTGCCTGGCTCATTCCCTTCCCTCGAAAATCCTGGCTTCTAGCTCACAGCCATTCTCTAACACCACTGCTTCCTACTATTCTTTCTAAGACCCTGCTCCCTTCCTTCCAAAATTCCTTGAAAAGTCTTCTCCATAAGTTTCTGCATCTTCTCCATCATTCATAATGTTTGTGATCATTTCCTAGGCATTATTATCAATAACTTCAAGCTCTCCATATTTGATAGTCAATCCCTCCACTTTTCATCTTCCCTAGTCAACACTGCCTTGTCCCCAATAATTTTTTAGCCCTCTGGAATTCTACACTTCAAAACCCAAACTCATTTCCATGACCCTACAAGGCAAGGCTCCTGCCTGCCCCTTTGGCTTTCTCTCCCAGCCCTCTCCCTATCGCTCACTCCCTCCAGCCCCACTCACCTGCTTGCAATCCCTCTGACACACCAAGTCCATCCCAACCACAGGGCCTTTGCACTGGCTCTCCCCTCTGCTGGGATGGCCCTAGCCCTAGACATCTTCCAGGCTCCGACCTCAGCAACTTCAACCCTTTGTTCAAAGGTATCTTCCTCCTCTGGAGAAATATTTATTCTGATCCACTGCTCCTTTTTTTTTTTTTTTCATAACTAGCTTGTTTTTCTGTTGTTGAGTTTTATGAGTTCTTTATATATTTATATATATTTATTTATATTTTTTTTTTTTTTTTTTTTTTTTTTTTTTTTTTTTTAACCCCTTGTCAGATGTATGAGGTGCTAACATCTTCTCCAGTCACTAGATGCCTTTTCATCTTGATGGCAATTGCTTTCGCTGTGCAGCAGCTTTTTCTTTTGATGGAGTGCCATCTGTTTGCTTTGCTTTTGCTTCCCTTACACAGAGTCAAAACACCAAGGCCAGTGCCGAGGAACTTCGCACTGATGCTTCTTCTGAGAATTTTTGGTTTGATGTCTACACTTGTCTTTAATCCATTGAGTTCATTTTTATGTGTGGTGTAAGATGCCCACCGCCGTGTGTCGTGGGAAACGCAAGCGGGACTGCTGAGGCACCCGCCCACACCTGTGAGCGCAGCTATTCTCCGGAAGGCAAGAGCGAGCGTTGGCAAAGGGTGTGGGCAGGGGAAGGCCTCTGCACTGCCGACGGGGCATAGACTGGTGCAGCCATGATGGAAAGCAGCATGGAGATTCCTCGGAAAAATAAGGATGGAAATTCCACATTATCCAGCTATTCCACAGCCGAGGATTTATCCGAAAATATGAAAATAATAATTTCAAAAGTATCTGCATCTCTATGTTTATTGCAGCATTGTTTATAATAACCAAAATATGGAAACAACCTGCGCCCATCAATGGATGACTGGATAAACATACTAAAGATACGGGGCATGTGTGTGTGTGAGAGTGTGTGTGTGTGTGTGTGTGTGTGCATGTATGCACAGTACATTTGTATACATATATACATGTGTGTACTTACACGAATACACATATGTATGTATGTACACACACACTGGAATGCTACTCAGATATAAGAAAAGATGACATCCTGCCATTTGCAATATGGATGGATCTAGAGGGGATGATGCTTAAGTGAGACAAGTCACGGGGAGACAGACAAATATCCTATGATTTCACTCATGTGGAAGATAAACAAAGCAAATACATATTAAAACAAACACAAACTCAGAATCTGAGGACAGTGTGGAAGAGGGACAGGGTGGGTGTACTGGGTAAAAGGGTCAATCGTAGGGTACAGGCCGGAGCTGGTGGCGGCCACACTGCAGACTGACAGGGAGCTAGAATGCTGTCTGCCTGCGACAGGTGTCTTCTAAGCCAATGCTACTTCATAGAAAAGACATGTAAGTCCTTTTCCATGGGACCCACTCCGAGGACCTACCCCATCACTTTCCAGCCTGTATGACACTCACTTCAACTATGTATCTGCGTCTACGGTGAGGACAAGGGCAGAGCTACACCTGTGTGCTTCAGGCTGGGGTCCTTATCCAGGACAGAGCCAGGACACTGTAACCACAGATGGTTTCTGCATGAAGGAAGGAAATCAGATTATGCAGAATGGAAGCAGAAAATTAAGAGGGTTGTCAATTTCCACATAAAACTTCAAACAACACAGCTACCGATTTCCCAGAATTCATCAAGCATCCTCTTGCCAAGGTATTCACAGATGTAAAAGCAAAATGAAAGTCATGGTCAGGCCACTGCCACATGGTTTCAACTCTTCATTAAACACATGACACCTGTTACCAGCTGAAGTGTCTCCCCCACTCCACCTAGCACCCCCAAATTCATATGTGAAACCCTCACCCCAGTAGCTCAGGATGTGACTAATTTGGAGACACAGCCCTTAAAGAGGTAGGTCCTCGAGTTAAAAATGCATCCTCGGTGGGCCCTGGCCCTCATGTCTGGTCGCCAAGAGTAGCCCTAAACGAACCACAAATGAAGACTGGGACCTGCACTGAGGGGATGGTGGCACCTGGTCCCCAGCGCAGGCCTGCTGAGCTGCAGAAACGGTGGCCTACCTGGAGCCTTCACCAGAGCCAGATGCGGCAAGAGGCCTGTTGGGGCCATTGTGGGAGCTCAAGAACATGAGGCCTGTCGTCTGCGGACTTCTTACCACATGGAGGGGAGAAAGGGGCCTTGAGCGTGACCCTGGTGCCCGCTCCCGACCAGGCCTGCAGGGTTGAAGGCCCTCCCACAAGGAGAGGTCTCGCTCTGCCACCGCAGACATCGAGGGCTGTCAGGTGTCAGGTAGACATCTCCCTCTCCTGGTGGTTGGCACTCTCAGGGCTGCTGCCCGTCTCTGTCTGCAAGCCCAGAGCTAAAGTCAGAACACGCTGCCCGCAAGGCTGGGATATGGGAACCTTCACGCCATCCTGTTCTCTGGGGCCTCGAAGGGCCCCACTGGTTATTCATGGAGAGTCCCAGACTGGACCAGGCACCAGGAGACCCTGCAGGGAAAGCGTGGATAGATGTCTTCTCAGAGGGACAGGGGTCCCAGCTATGGAGGGACGTGTGGTCACCACAGCCCTGCCAGCTGCCAGAATGCAGCCCAACACCCACAACCCAGCAGTGGAGCGAGGACTGCAGGGGAAGAGGGGGCCTGGGAAGGCATTCCCAGGAGCTCTGGGGAGCGGAGGCAGCGAGTTTGGGTCTGAAGTTTGAAAGAGACAGGACTGAGGCTAATTGTCTGAGACAGATTTAACTTTAACCCCAAGTGACCAGAAAGCACTGGAATCCGCCAAGATGCCGTTAAGTGCCCCACGGGAAGAGAGATCAGCTGGTAGCAGCTACTGAAGGAAGAGAAGCAGTCCCTGCCACCCTGCCACCAGCCCGCCAGCCATGACTCCATCTTCTGGGGCCGCAAGCTGGGGGACTGGTGCGGGGCGGGGCTGGGGGCAGGAAAGTTGAGCACCCACCAGCTGGGTTTGGCCCCCACCCACTGGCTCTCTCCAGGGAAACCTGCGATGAGGGCAGCCTGGCCCCAGCACGACTGACACCAGGAGTGCAGTGATGCATACTCACTTCCGCAAACACTGGAGCACCTTCCAGGTGCCAGAGCTGAGAACGCACAGTGAAAGGGACAGACCTCCACCGGTCCCCAGGCAGAAAGCTCAGTGCAGCGAGTGCAGAAGTCTGAGCACCCGCAGGGGACATCTGGCCCCACCTCAGGCAGGAGCAGCCCCGTGGGTGGGGAGCTGGGGAAAGGCAGGTCCCTCCAGGAAGCAAGTGCATGGCATCCCCTCTGAGCCACAAGCACCCCGGGGGCCTGTGAAGAGTCCATGAAACAGGGAGGGTCCTGGGCGGGGGATGAGATGCTCTGACAGCAGAGAGTGGTGATGCTTCGCAATGTGGAAGGCTCTAAAAGCCACCGAGCTGTACGCTTTAAAACGGTTAAAATATTCAAACAGTGATTTTTACTTTATGTGAATTATGCCCTAATAAAAAAAAAAAAGTTAGTGACACCTGGAGGGAACATTCAACGCCAGGTAAGACGGGGTAACGGGGTAACGGGGTAATAGGACAGACTGACTCTCCTGCCTCAATGCCTAAAAACAGGACAAATGCAGGGAGCATGCCTCCTTGAGCAGTGACATCAGAGACAGTGTGATCATGAGCTTATAATGCCCCACACCTGAAACCTGCATATTGTCTAAACCTATGTCTCCTCAATTAAAAATGTGTTTTAATAAACAGACATTGCTAGACATGAAAAGCAAGTCAGTAAGTCTTTGCCAAAACAGTCTTCTAGAGTGTGATTTATCTCTGTCACAGAGCATTACTCAGCCGTAAAAAGGACCTACTCCACCTGTGACAGACAGCACAGAAGGACCTTGAGGGCAGTATGCTAAGGGAAATGTCAGAGACAAAGTCTGTATGATCTCATTTATGTGTAGACTCTAAGAGAAGCCAAACTCAAAACAGACTCAAAAGGTGACCAGGAACAGGGGGTGAGAGAAAGGGGAGATGGTGATTGAACGTGCAGACTCCAGGTACAGCCCCAACAAGCCTGGGGACCTGACACGCAGCACGACGCCCAGTTAACAGTGCCGTGTTAGAGACTTGACAGTAGTAAGCAAGCAGAACCTTCAATGTTGTCACCACAGCAAAGAAATGGCAGCTACATGATGTGACAGGTAAAGCTGTTAGCCAACATCACGGAGGTGATCACCCTGTAATACAGCAGTGCATTAAATCAGCACGCCGTCCACCTTCACCGGACACCATGTCCTGTGTCAGCAATGTCTCAGTAAAGCTGGGAACAGAGAGAACCTGGGGCTTGGGCCCTGGCAGACCCAGGTTTGATGGTCGGCTCCAACAGGCTGCCAACTGGCTGTCGCTACAGTTTCCTCATCTAGAAGATGACTCCATCTGCTTGCTAAATGGAAGAAAATGCTTAAAAAGCATTCCTGCCTGAGTCCTAGGGAAACGAGCCCTCGCTTAGACACAGCTCTGGTCCCACCCAACATCTTGAAAACAAGATTCCCATGAATCAGATAGTTTCCAGAACAAAACTTGTTCACAGAGAATGTTTACAGAAGTATGCCCTGGAGGCTCAGTGGTTTAAGCCAAGCACACTGCACATACTACTTCCCAAGGTCCTGGGAAACAACCACTGATGAAAAACTGAATAAAATAAAGTGCTTCTTTCTCTTCTCCCTGTCTGCCTGCTACTTGTCTTCATTCCTGCCTGCACCTTGCTTAAAACAAAAAGTTTCTAGAAATGTACAAATACAAATATAAACATGAAACTTGTGTCTGGTATCCAATTAAAACTTCCCAGGCATACAAAGCCAAAGAAAAACGACCTAAAATCAGGAGGGGAAAAAACACCAAAACTGACCCAGAATTGGCAGGCGTCAGAATTTGCAGACAAGGATTTGCATTATAAGAGATAACTGCATTCCACGTGTTCAGAAACAGAGCCATGGAACATAGACAAAAAAAAAAAAGATGGTGGGGGGTATGCAATGTACTAAACACCAAAGCGAGAACAAGAGCTGCTAGAACATTCCAGGGGCAATGATGGCCTGCAATGGAGTGACAGCAGCTCTGGGCAGCCGGGGTTCTAAACCACAGAAGTGGGTCTGATCACAGGACAAATTCTGTGGAACGAGAAGAAGCCACGACTGAGCAAACAATCTGACAGTTAAGGATGAAGTGAAGACGAGGAAGGATTTTCGGTGGGTGGAGACTAGAGAAGCTGCAAAGAGAGAAATAAAGGAGGGAGCTGAAGAGAGGTCAGCTGGATCAAATGTGGGGGGACCACAAGAGGGACCCTGCTGTTGGCAGACAAGGGCGCAGCAATACAAAGATGGCTCTAATCACTGCTCCTGCCTCCTCCACAAGGGACTCAGTGCCAGTGGGGAGGGGGAAGCTATTCGAAGAGTGGAGAGGGTGTGAAATCCCTTCAAGAGCGGGAGAATGAATATTAGTGTAAAACTGTCAGGCAGGGGGGCCTGCGGGCCCAGGTCAACTCACAAAATCAGCCAGTCCTGAGCTCCTAGGGATTCTAGCTGATTCTACGGGTGACTTTCTCCCAGAGTGACTCTCAGTTACCACAGGCACTGATGCCAAAGCACAGCAACCCCACCCAGCCTCCTCGGGGGCTATTTCAGGCTCAGCCAGACCTGGCGGGTTGCGGGGCTGGGGGCCAGCAGGAAGAAGAGTTCTCTGGCTCTGGATTCCAGAGGGGAAGGGTATTTTCTCTTTCCTTCAATGACCTAATCCTCTTAAGGCGCACATTTAGACATGAAACTTGCTAATCTCCCATTTGCACATACAAGATAACCTGGTAAGAGACCACACAGAGCTCTAAGGCATTTTCATACTCAGAAGTAAACCTAACCTAACAGTGACTTAAACTTGCTTACTACACGTGAAGCCAAATCAGTGTCCATGCATTAGTTCGCATAAGCTGCCAGTCCTTCAGCATGAATTCTCTTATGGGTCTCACAGATGGGAAAGAAATGCATGTTCAGAGAGGTTAAACAGAGTTCAAGGTCATGAAGCAACAAAGTTAGTGATTTTTGAGGCTATGCTCACCACTGTCCTTTTCCTCTAAATATTTTACAGATACATTTCAAATAAAAGCAAACCTGAACTGTCCCATATCATTCTTTTTCTTTTTTTTTTTTTTTCAAAGAGAAGGAAGCAGCCAGGAAAGAAAGCAAATAGGCAGGCATAGAGAAAAGGAAGAAACCATATTTTTATTTACTTAAGTTGTTCATTTTGGTGGTTCCCCTCTCCCCACATCCCAGGTCACAAACCAGGATCCTTGGGCTTTATATGGACTATACCAGAGCCGCAGATTTAACACCTGAGCCACCAGGGTGCACCTATAATCTATTTTTAATACCAAAAATATTCCAGAGGAACCTTTCCATGTCCACATATGGAGCTCACCTCCTCATCGGTGAGCACATCTAACCCCTTGTTGTGTATCTGTATCAGTCTTCCCCATTATTAACACAGCAAACATCTTTGTAAAGACACCTGGGGCCCCGGGAGAAGGGGTTTCCTGCGTCCTCCCCAACCTGCCAATTCTCCCATCACCTCAAGGTCATTCATCATCTGCAGCAGCTTCCAAACTGGTCTCTCTGCCCCCAGAGTAAGGTTCTGAAACACAAGCCTGACCTGTCACTTCCCTTCTTAAGCCCCTTCAAGGGCACCTGCACTCCTAGGGCAGTCTCTACGCCCCTCAGGTGGTTGACAAAGCCATCCAGCCCGACTCCACAGACTTGTTTCCAGACACACACACACACGCACCCACCCCACACAGCTAACGGGAAAAAAAGGGAATTTTCACTCTACCAACTATCTTCTGCCTCTCTTCCATGCATCCACTGCTCCTCGAGGCAGCCTGCCTTGCCTGTCCTAGACTAGGCTGGGCTGCCCTCCATCTGCTTCTGCACTCATCTTCCTATAACATGATGGCCTTTGTGCATGTCCCCTCTGTGCCCCCCAACAGGCCCCTGAAGTCAGGGCTACCGCACCATGATAAGCTTGGTCCTGGGCATAGAGGCCCTCAGGAAATCACTAAGTTAATGCCGAAAAAAGAGCCAGCTTAGGAATTTCTACTGCACGCTTTCATGACTTGGTACTGTCACTCAGAGCTAGTCTGAAGGAGAAGAATATTAACATGTTGAATAAGCGTTGTGTCCCATTAAGAGTCATTCGCATTGGAAACATGAGACTTCCGAGCATTACAGAGCAGGAAGCTGGGGCTGGGTGAACCTTACAGAAAGGCACCCTAAGGCCCAGAGTCCTGGACTGTCTAACTTGAAATAAACGTTCAGCCCAGAATACTGCCACTTGGACAGATAAGAATTCTGAACAGGACTTCTTGTAAGTAATGGAGCCAAATACATGTCACTTAGTAGATTGTACATAATCCCCACATAATGACAAGTGTCAACACACATTAAGCACTTTGCATCCTGATTACTAACAAATGAAAAGAGATAAGATCACCGCATGCTCAGGTCTCAGGAATACGGTAACCAACTATCGAGAACTGACTAGTCTCCTTGCTCCGTCTGTTCCTTCTATCACGAGACTGTTTTCCCTAGTTTCTAAATTGATTGTTGACCCAAGCAAATGAACTAAATCAAACAAAAATAGACTTTTAGTCCATGAAAGCAAGGCATGGATTACAGGAAGAGAAAGGGAAGGGCAGGTGGGCAAACTGTGTAGAGGGGATCAAGTGCATGGTGAGGGAAGAACCAAAATGGTAAATGTGATGCAACTATTTGCAGATGTTGTGCACTCCCTAAACCTGTATGTTAGGATGCAATGTTCCTTCAACACAATTAAATGAAAAAGACTGTAGAATGCGAAACCACTCAGGACCATGCTGTGCCTACAAAATTGCCCTGTTGTGGAGGATAGTCCATCCGATGCTTTCCTGAGAGTTAAGTGCCTCATAGTCTGATGTTTTCTAGCAAGGCCAAATATGCAGACTGATTCCGTTCTAGTTAGAGGGCAAGTCTGAAGTTAGGATGAGTGCATGTGCTTCTAGCTCTTCATGCCTATTAGCTTTCAGCTTCCTCAAAAACGAAAGGGTTCCCATTCTAACGCGATTACAAAGGCGACAGCGCTTCCAAGGGGAAGGCTTCTCAGATAGCTCAATAGTAAGCAAGGATTAAATTCAAATGATGACACAGCCCTGGCAAGTGAGTCGAGCAGCTGTGTCAAGAGAAGGGAATGAAGAACCTTTGATCCGGCCATCTACGGTAGGCTCTGTGGGGCAGAAAGCCCACACTCGAGTGGGGAACAAGGCCTGCTTTTCCAGAAAAACTCCAAAACCAAAGTTACATGAAACCTTGGAATTTTGGATGGAAGCAAACATTTGTTTTTTAAAATTATCATCCACCCCTTCTATCCCCCCACACAATGCAATCCATGGGCAATCTGATGCCACTGTCAGACTGGAAATCAAAATGCTGTTTCCCTCATTGTCTAGTTCTTCACATCTCTGGCTTATTCATGAACTTCTGAGCCTCACTGTCCTCATTTGAAAAACATGGTCAGATAGGAAACACAGTAATACTTATTAAGTATCTAAAACAAAGCACAACTCAGAGTAAGCAACTCAACAGTTTCCTGTAGGTGGGGAGCAGATCTTACTGTCAGTTATTTACTTGTTGTGTTCTTCAAAGTACCTAACTGATAATCCCATATATATGAACTCTCAGGGATTCAGAGTCTCTCAAATTCTGGATACTGAATACTGATTACGAAGGTCATCAGAAACTAAGAAGAATACACAATGAGAATGCCTAGCTATAGCTACTTAAGCTGGAAGAGGCTCTTCTAATTAAAAGATCTAATAACTGACACAGTTAATGGCCACAAAAAGACATTAAAGAACGTATCAAGGGGCATATATTTCAAAGAAAACAGTGGCAATTTTTAAAATAAGCTGTTAAAACAAATGACAGGGTTTTAAGGTGCGTTTTTACTAATCAAACACCTCTACTGTCAGATTATAGACTTGTGTTAAACACTCCCACTAGCTTTCATAGTACTTTCAGCAAATTCCAAAGAAAATCGACTGCAGTGTTAGGAAGTCTGTTAAACAAAAAATGGCTTTATTAATACGAAACACACACACACTGACTATGGCATGCCAAGAAACTTAAACATCTATGTCATGGCAGACAGGAGGTAAGTCAACATCCAGGGTCGACAGAATGCTTGACGGAGACTGCATCAGATCTAGAAAACAGGAATTTCTCATTAAATTTCTGCAAATCCTTGAGTCATTGGTCATCTCGACATAGATATACTGTCACTTTCAATCACACGGTCTTGGTTTTTAATTTGTCTAATGAATCCCTAGCCCACCCACACTCAGACACTCACTTCCTGGAATGAAACTGTAATCCTAGAAGAAACCATCATTAGGAAACACACCTTAGAAGTACCTGAAACCGCTGTTCTTGGAGACCCGCGTAAGAACCACCAATATCACTAATATAACTATTAACAGTACAAGGTATCCAGTCAGGAAAAAACAAAGCACTGATGCCAGCTTTTGACCACCTGTCGGAACCAAAACCTCGTATCTTCTACTGCAATTACACAAACCTCTGCTATTACACAGGTGTTTTAATCCTACACCAAGTTTGGATAGAACTTGGAATTTTTATTCCCAGCAAAGATGATTACACTTCAACTTATAACTAAGAAGCTCTGTGCTACATTCAAGTTTATTTTGTTATATCTAAGACTGTCCAGATTCTAGAATAATTTAATTCTGCCCAGGCACGTGGGGCTAAAGCGCAACACACGAATGGAGAACACTTTCATATTCTGAAACCTTATCCCAGAATTCTGAAGGACAAATCACTTGCAGGCTAACCTTCCCCACAATGCTGTCGCCACAGCAGTGGAGCACTGGGACACGAGCTGCTTGCAACCCTCCGAGGAGGGCACCTGCTCACTTACTGGATTCCCAAGGCAGAGTGGGCCTCTTCGGAGGCGAAGGCGGGCCCAGGTGTAAAAGCGTCTCAAGTCCTCTCTCCTCCTCCAGGAACATGAGGGGCACTCCGTTCAAGGGCAGGCGTGCAATCTGATGCTCTACCGGCAGGTCAAAACTCTCAAAATCTGCCACACAGAAAACACTGTCGGGCAGTGTGCCAGCAGACCCCTCGGGGTCAGAGGTCCTTACAGCAGGTCTAGGAAGTTCAAAACTCTTTATACTACTGCCTTTTCACAGTGTGGACATTTGTAGTGATGGCCCAGAAGCAAGGGTGGGTGAAATGGCTGGGCCTGGACGACTCAGGCTCTTTAGGGGTCACCATATTGCTTACTGCCATTTGCTTGCTGTCAAAAATACCAGCTCCACTTAACACACTTGACCATGTGCAGTAAAAAGCACTCGTCTGGCTGCACTCAAGAGGCTAAGATGGCAAAGGCGCAGGCCATGTAAAGCGCAAGGACCCAGGTTTGAGACCGGGGGCTGGTAGGTGGGGGCACAAGAAAAAAAAAATTCATGGTCTTAGTCCTGAACCCTTGAAGGATGGGTCTTTCCCAGTATGCTGATCAACTGAAAGACGTGCCGTTCGCATGTCTGCACACTGAACCACAGGAACATAAAAAGATGGTGCCAGGATTTGATGTGTAAGAGACACCAGAGCTTCGATCCTAGACCACCACCTCCTTAAAAAAACAATTGCAAGACAAACTGCGGTTACTCAGATTTCAGCATTTGTCACGGTTTTCTCTAAGAATGAATGTACCTCACTTCAAGGAAAACAGTTATTTTTTTTAACAATGATCAAATCTTAGAATTTCAAGAAAACAAAAATTGAGAATTTTTATCTGCAAGTATTAGCTTGACAATTTCCTAAAAGGCTTTACTAATGAGATGAGTGAGGCTATTAATAAATGTGCTTTCAATATTACATAATGAAACATCTCAACATTTGGATGATATACATTTCTAAATATTTCTAAACATCTCGATGAACCAACAAGGCTAAAAGATAATTCTAAGGCATCCCCAGTTACAGGTCAAGAGGATAAAGCCACTGCCTCTGGCAGGTATAATCCATACATGCCAAGGACCCATGTTGAGTAGTGGGGCCGGGGATGAACAACCAAGTAAAATAAAACGCTTCTTCCTCCTCTCTCTTCCTGCCTATACCTGCCCACTTGCCTTCATTCCTACCTGACATGGCTTCATATTCCATGTTACAAATAAACTATCGGAAAAAGCCATCACTGGGTTTTAATGTAACGCCAAACTACACTTATCTGAAAAGACTATTAAAATGTTTCTCTTTTCTAAACACTCTACCTGAAGCAGATTTTCTTCATATAACTCAAAATAGCTGCCACAGATTGAAATCAAAGTTAGATGAGAATCCAGCTATCTCATATTAAGCCAAATACAACAAATTTGCAAAAATATAAAACCATACCAGTCTTTTCCCTACATTTTTTTTTGTTTTGGAAAAGTTATTTTGACTTTAAAAAATATATTTACATTAATGTGTGAGTTTATTATTTGTAATCAATGTGTTTTTAATTTCTCAATCTTAATTTACAACTGATCTTCCTTAACAATAACAGTAGTATTTAAATAGAGTCTTTTCTCTTTTTTTTTTTTTTTTTTTTTTTTTTTTTTTTTTTTTTTTTTTTTTTTTAAGGTAAGGTACAGGCAGGAATGAAGGCGAGTAGGCAGACAGGCAGGCAGGGAGGGGGTAAAGAGTACTGTATTATTTTTATTTAGATGTTCACATCAGAGGACCTTTACCACAAACAGCTCTTTGAGGGGGAAAAAAAGTAAGCAAATCACATAATCAAGGAAAACAAGATACTGAGTTTTACTTTGAGGGACAATTTGGTAACACCTCTTTCCTCAAACGCAGATACTGCAGTTGCCCTTTTGGTCAAAGTGACCAAATCCTCATCTCCCTTCAAGGGGGACTGGGAATCACCAGCACCACAACATTTCATCAAAACTTGACCCCAGCCCCTCAGACACTCAGTCCTCAAAGTTTACTCTCCAATATACTTCCAAACTCACAATAAAATTTCAAGGTTACTTATTGCAGAATTGTTGGCAGTAAGTAAAAGATAGACAACCTCAAAGTGTGTTACCAGAATGACTGACTACCCTGTGGATAAAAGGGCAAAACATCCAGCTCAGAAATCTCCCAGGTGCTGCATGACCATCATATGGGTGGTCACTCTGCCTTTCAGTTTCCCAGAACCACTCCAACCCTTTTTCCTACCTCAGGATCTTTGCACACAACTTAAAACACTGCTCGTCTTGCCTCTTGCTCTCAATGAGCTACCCTCTAAAAGCCTTCAACACTCAACCATCACATCACTATGGGAGAGAGGCAGCCTGGTCCGGTCAGTCTGAATTTCCCTCTAAATCATGGACTCCCTCAGACCTGGGCCTGTTTTTTTAACCTCTTCATCTGAAGTCTAACACTGCTTGGCATAGAGTCGCCTCTCCTCAAATGAGAGTCAAAGAAAGCTTGAAAAGCTGGGTCTAGAATAAAAGCTATTTCGGATAGATGTAGCAGGTTGAAAGAGTAAAACACATGCTTTCACTGGCTATGGACTTTCTAGGCATTGTTCAAACATGGCATAAAGTCCACTCAAAAGCTTGCTAGGAGGACTGTCCACTTCGGACCTTCTCGATGCAGTGAACACTTCTGAACTTCCTTCAGGAGAGAACAGGAGGAAAGTACGTCTTTGCTCCTATTCCCCTCCTGACTCAAGATAGTATCTTACAAATAAACTCCACTAACAAGTAGGCTTGTCAAAGCAACCAGAGTGAGACAATCTCTTTACAGCGTGGTGGTATTAGTTATGTCCCTATCAAGTTACAGCTGAGTTGCATTCTAAGAGAAACTTAAGATGAAAGCATTACTGCAATACCAAAAGACATTACCTAGAGGATTGAAAGGAAAGAATTTTTCTATTTCTGGATAGGTATCATCTGAGGCAGGAACAGAGCCTTTTGCTTTAACAGTCTTCTCAGTCATCTGGAACAATCCAAGAAAATATGGATTAGTGAGAGTGGAGCCCTGCCAGCTGATCAAGGGAATGGACTGAAAGGCTTCTTCAAGACTTGAATTTCACATTTTAAAAGCTGTTAATTTCCTATGGACTTCAAAGAAACTTTAGTTATCAGTTCCTGTAATTACGCACAGATAAAACATCAAGCAATTCTAGTGCTGTGGCTCTAAAGTGAAGAGCCAGTTAAGTCTAATTTAAGTATTAGCACCTGTCAGCACAATTACCATGAATGAAGAGTTAATTCAGGGCTAAGAAAAAAAATCATTCAACCTAACAGGAGAAATTGGGCCCAAGTCACTCAGAATAGCAGCTAATCCTAGAAGTCAGTTTTGGTTTTTGAACATGTGATTTTCTACCAGTGTTACTTTAATTACTTGTTGGTTAATACGAAAAGCAAGGTGATATTTATTCCTCACATACACTAGTAAGAGGCAGCAGAACACAGTCAAGAATTTTAGAAGCCCACATGGATATTCCCAGTCTGGAATGGCAGGAGGTCCCTGGCAGTAACAGGCCAAGTGGAAACCTTGATTTGCACATCGCATGTGCACACCCAGATGCAGTCCCTACTGCAGGTTTTCCCACACTACAGTTCTGTGTCAGTCTCATGATTTTTGCCATATCCTTTCAATGTGTGTATTCAACATCCTTGTCCTATGCCCCACCATAAGTCACAGGATTGATGAAAAGTACCGGTTTTTTCCTAGTACACATTAAACAAAATAACTAAAATAAAACCTGAATCCACGTGCTGAAGTCATCTTTCACAGTAAAGGGCTCTTGTTCTGGGGGACACTGACCTGTAGAGGTCAACGTGTGAGCAAATATCACCTCACAAGCTGGAGCCTGCCCAGGGAGGCCAGAGGAGGACACAGCACCTGAGCTACTGAGGAGTTTAAGCTGTGTCTCCTTAGCTTACCTTTCTGGCAGAAAAGGTTGTCTGTTTCTGTCTGAGGGGCCCATTAGTCTTCACTGACTTTTCTGTAGCTCTGTTGACAGTTCCCAAAGCCTTTCTGGCAGCTTTAGGTAAGACTGGTGGAGCGTCAAACATTTTGCCAGCATGTGGTGTTGAAATCAGAGATCGCCCATCTAAAGCTCTGGCTGCTGAAGAAAAAACCGAAGATTACTGTGACAACTTGATGGCTGATTACGAATATGAACTTGGTCTTAATGTCTCCCCCAAACTCAACTCCCATTTTGACTGTGGCAAGGTCAGGCTATGCTTAATATCAGTTCAGTACCCTCTTAAATAATCTCATTAAGATACTGAACAAAAGGGGCAAGTCCTTGTGTCTCAGGTGGCTGAGATGCTGGCGTTCTGACCACTTGATGCCTAGGGACCCAGGTTCAAAACCTGGAGTGGGGTAAAGAACTAAGGTGCTTTTTCCTTTTTTCCTCTTTAAAAAAAAAAAAAAAAAAAAAAGTGTATACACACATACACACACATATGTAACAAAAAAGAGACCCCTAACAAGCACTCTGCAAAAACGGTATTCCCTAAACTTGACCCTAAATGCCAACGACATACACTAAAAGTCCCCAGGTGCTGCAGGCCACAACCACAGCTGACTCTCAACACCCACGTAGTTGACCGCAGCCCTTATACTCACAAGGCGGCGCAGAGCCCAGCTTCGGCCCATCCTTAGGTGCCGCTCTGGTGCCTGGTTCTCCATTTTCCTTATCAACAAAGATCAGAGTAGCCATTCTGGATTAGCTAGGGGTGTGAAATACATATTAGACCCGGAGGGCTGGGGAAGCAAAAGTGTAGCACCGACCAAACTTTCTACCCGGGGCACGTCTACCCCGGATCCACCCCTGTGACTCAGGCGGCAAAGGAGCGGTCCAAGTCGTTCCCCACCCCGTTAAAAAAAAAAAAAAAAGAAAAGAGAAAAGAAAAAGTCGGATCCTGAACCAAGCAGCACGCAATCCAGCTTAACGTCTGACGCGGGCGTCCGCGGCGGTCAGGTCCTGACAGGCGGCGGTCTGGGGCTACGGTGCTCCTCAGAACCCAAGCGAGGGTGTCCCGGGTGCAGGGCAGGCCACGGCTCAACACGACCCCGCACTGAAGACGACGGGAAGCGCCAGGCCCTAGGCCTCGACCCCCGGCCTCCGGACCCCCAGTCCCGGGTTCCCAGCCTCGGAGCCCGGCTCCCAGCTTACGGACCTGGCCCCAGTCTCTGACCCCTTAGTCCCAGCCTCCGGACGCCTCGAAACCCACGTCCCGGGACCCCAGCCCGCCTCCCTACTTGGCGGGCCTCGCCCGCCCCACCACCCCGCCGTCTCCCCACTCACGCACGTGGGAAGAAGCGGCCAGACTCACCTGAAACTGAGCCTCCAGCTGCCGCGCCGGACTCACGTTTAAACCACAACTCACGCCCCTATTGGTTCACCCACCCAGGAGGCGGGGCCGGGGCGGAGGTGCCCAGGAAAACCAATGGGAGGAACCCGGGCTCCCTTGACTCCGCCCCCAGAGCTAGGGAGAGGTTTGCAGCTTGTTTCCTGAAAAGGAAAAACACCAACCTACTGTTAACATACTCCTCATAGATAGATCAGTGACTCTGGTTCAACTCCAAGAAGTAAATAATCAATGATTAGTAAGATATCAAGATACAGAGGTATTTTCCCCTGAGCGTTCTGGCAGTCAATGCGCAGTGGTGACAGCACGGTTTTCCTAATGTCCTCAAGTAATCAGCTGTTTGAGTAAACAACAGATGATATCAAAAGGAGGGGCAGCACTGGAGGGAAGAAACTGTAGATCTGGGGCTACATTTTAACTAGAGATAAACAAACAGATACATTCGGGGAGGAAGACCACCCTCTCTGGGCAAATGAACACCAGCAGCACAGACAGCAAACAGCAGTCTACGCCATTCTGCTACACTTTGATTAAGCATGGGCTGATTATTCCCTAATTGTGGGACAATTCTAAACATGTCCGGTTCCAGCATCAAGAATCTGGCTTAGGCACAAAATGATGACCCTAATGGATACATAGTTCAGGCCACCTTTTAAAATCCCACGATTTAATAGGGACTTCTTTTAAATCCCTAACATCTCAACAATGCAGTCATCAAAAGGGCAAACAAAGGAAAATGATCAGTGGGATAACAAAGAGAAAAGGAATTCCAATTTAAAGAGATGGGGAAATGTCATGCTTGAATAAGCTGATCTTTTCTTATTTCTACAGTAAATGGAAATCTATTGAACAAATACAAGAAATAAACTTAAAAGACCAAGGCTGATCTGTGTCATCCAAACCCAACTTTCCATAGGTCACCTGATAAATTTTAACCTGTACATACGTTGGGAAGAGATGATTCTACATTACTCTTCCACAAAAGGTTTACTACTACACTTGGCAGCCATGGTTCTCATGCCAGTCCATCTTCCTTTCCTCCTTGGCATTTCAGGACTGAAAATCGGTGAATGGCTCATTCAAATATTCAACAAATACGTATTGGATGCCTATTAAATGCTGCGAACTATGCAAGGATCAGGAAGAAAAGATCCTAACTCAAGAAGGTAAAGACAGAAAACAAAAATCCATGAGTGCCTTTACTGCCCCTTCCCTGTCATTTATTTTCTCACCATCCCTGCCCTCATTTCTTCCCTGTGTCGCTGTCTCAATGTCTCAACTTCATATTACCTCAATGCAAAACATATTCACTTTGGGGAACCAAATCTGTCCAACACCTACGGCTTCCAAGTGGGGATCCCCTATCTCCTAAGGTCTCGGGAGCAAGCTTTAAATCTCCCTAGGAAAAATCTTTTTACAACAGGAAGCACTGTCTCCCAAGGTCCTGCAGTGCCTACAAAATGCCATAACCACCCCCGAGGGACCACTATTTCCTCACCAATGACGCCCCAGACTCACTTTGTTAGTTCCAGCTATGACTGGGGATACCGCAAACAGCACCTTATCTCTGAACAATCCCAGGTTATTCTAATCCCACTTTACAAACAGCAACCTATTCCAAACTGATCCCTGCTTCCCTAATCCCCAGAGCCTTCCAGAGAGAACCCAAACCTTACAAAAGATGCTTCTCTCATTTCCAGTACCTTCTGCTTCCTCTTGGGAGATTTACTCCCTTGGTTATGCCTGGTAGTTTTAACTAAATAGTCCTCAACACTCCCAAGCAAATGTCAGGGTGCTCAGGAGATTAAAAACAAAAGGTGGGTGATTTGTAGATTCTATTCACTTCCAGGCTAGTCTCTGACACTTTCCAGTCCTTCATCTTTTGCCCTAAGAAACTGAAATTCATTATTTATGTTCCTACACTTTAAGCACTGAAAATTCCTCAAAAGAGAAAATTTCTGTTATGATGGGCTCTCTTGAGGCAACGATCTTGCTTACATTCACCTTTACATTAGTAAGGAAAATGTTACCTTTGACAATAATACTAATGAGCAGAACAGATAGCACAAAGAAAACATATTTCACAAGAAACGCTACCAAAATTACTGCTTATTTTCTAGTATCTTATTTTACAATTTTTATTAAAGATTGGGATAGTCTAGATACCAGTTTGCCAAAAATGGACATCGTTTTACATTGTTTTCCCCAATGACAAAGCACAAGATTACTTCAAAGTGTCACCAGTGCCAAATCCTGCGACTCAGAAGCGTCCCCGGCGTGTTAACCGAGAGCAGGCTACTAGTTAGCGCTAACCTCGTCGTAACTTTTCGTTAGTCACGAACGTTGCCGCCCACTTTATAGCTCGCTAGTAAAATTGAAAGCATTTTAAGTACTAAAAAAAAAAATGTGTTTTCTTTACGTCCTAAGAGTTTGCGGTTTTACAAGCGAGAAGAGCTCAAGGAAGAGAGCAGAAAACAAAACTGCTTAAACTAACCGTTCACCGGCTCAGCTAACACAGCAGACTAGGGACCGCCTGAGATCTCGCGAGACCAACGTCGCAATGGCGCCCGAGACTCGGATAGTTGTTGGTGCGCATGTGTTGAGTGACCGGAAGCTATAGCGGTGGCTGCCGGGAGAGGCGGGAACCCGGAAGTAAACATTGCGTGGTTGGCTTAGCTTCTGTCGGGTGTTTTTCTTCCGCTGCGGCGATACTGGGTGAGGATCTTTTCTTAGGATTCGGGTGGAGGTGCGGGCTTGCGGGTAGATGAAGATGTAGAAGCTCGGAAAATGGACTTAACCCTCCGACTTCTTAGCTGTTGAAGGCGAGGATGAGGGCGCCGGGAGCGAGAAGAAAGACGCCTCCAAGGCCTCAGACGTTGTACTTGTGTTGAGCAGACTAGAACTTAAGTGAATTTTAGAGTAAAAAGTATGAGCCGGACTGTCCGGTGTAATAGCTGTTAACTTGCTGAGCACTTGAAAAGTAGCTAGTCTGAGTGAGTGTGATAGTTACATTCGAGTTTTAAAAGACTCTGACTTTTTTATGTTGATTGTATGTTGAGATAATAACGTTGGCGACACTGGGTTAAATAAAATATTGCAGAAGTTTTTTTACCTGTTTACTTTCTTAAGGTGGCTCCTGGAATACCTAAAATGATTTATAGGGCTGGCATTATATTTTTTTTGGACAGTGCTCCTTTGGAGGATTTAAGTGGGATATGATATGATCAAATTCGTGCTTTTGAGAAAGTATCTGTGCAGTCCCAGGAGCTGATTGGAGGAAGTCAGAGGAGACCGGAAAGTAGGAAAACGTATAACAACTTACACTAAGAGGGTAGTACTGAGAATAGACAGAAGTAGATGGAGAAATGAATTTGAATGATATTCAGAAGGTGAAAAATAGCAATTCATAGGGATGAAATAAATATGGGGATTAACGAACATTTACGTAAAGGGATGGGTAGTATTCTTTCATTAAAAGAGGAAACAGTGAAAGGAGGCAAGATTTCTTAGAGAAGATCATGTGTTTGATATCGGATTTATTGAGTTTAGGTGTCTCTGACACCTCTAATCTAACTAGAGATACTATGAAGTAAGCAATTGGGATCTGTGTCTCTGAAGCTCAGATAAAAGTTATGTGATAGAAGGATAAATTGGAAAATCAACTATTGGGGCTGTTGAAGCTTTGGAAATAGAAGATCTTGGCCATTGCTGGAGATTGGGGTGATGAAAGAGACTCTGAAATGAATTTTGTAAAATCCAAAATTAAATAGCAGCAGAAATAAATGGGACAGGAACTGTCAAAGGGGGAAAAAACAAAGCAGGAGAGTATAGTGTCATGTACACCAAAAGATAAGAATATATCAAAGAAGGAGGGAACAGAACTGAAAATTTCCAATGAATTTAACACATTGATCATTAATAACTTAGTGTAATTTTCAGTATGATGGATAGAAGCTAAATTAGGGTAATTGAGGAGGGAAATTAAAGATGAGAACAAGGAAACAATGAACACAGATAGCTCTTAAGGTATTCAGTCTCTAAGGAGAACAGAGACAGGACCCTGTGTGATCATTAAAGGTTAGTGTGGTAGAAAAGTATGAGACACAAGCGTGGAAAAAGAGGAAATCAGGAATATACGAGATAAAGATACTTAGGAAACTTTAAATACATAATGTGTATGTCACCCCATTTGTAAATAAGACTTGAGGGAGAAACTACAGCAGCATTTGCTTTTGTGGAAGAGAAGGAAACCACTCCATTCAGATACTATGAAAGAATAAGAACATATGAAACCTTGTAATAACTCACACTATATGTTGTTAGGATGCATTTTTAATAGTTTCACTGATGAACTCGGAAGGCTTCATTTATACTAATACACACTTCTTTTTGATGGAGGAGGCCAGGTAACTATGGCAGCGGCGGCTCTGGATGCAGTGAATGCTGCCCCCCTGTCAGGGTCCAAAGAAATGAATTTGGAGGAACCAAAGAAGATGACCAGAGAGGACTGGAGAAAGAAGAAGGAGCTAGAAGAACAACGAAAACTGGGTAATGCTCCTGCAGAAGTTGATGAGGAAGGAAAGTAAGTAATTTTTTTCATGATCTGTCCATTCAGAATTTAAACTGAGCTGCTTATCAAAATCTCATCCCTTGCTTCCAGAGGAAGCACTTATCTCATTTTCATGTGTGTTTTTATTCTTTATCAAACTTATATGTCTAAGATTTAATAATTACATAATATTGAAGGATTTATAATGAACATATATAGTAGTGTCTTTGACCGTTTCTGCTCTATAAATAAAGCGACTACTTTTTAAAGCTTTTTATTTTGTGTTTTTCTGGTTGATTCCTTGAGCCTTTCCAGTTGATTCCACTACATCTTTAAATGACACGCTTATCCCACTGTTTGAATCAACTTGGGCATTATTCGTTAGCTTCTTGCTATGATAGAATACATGCATACATTACTTCCTTCCTTTGTCTCCCCCCGCCTTCAGTTAAGTCATTATTATTAGTTTCTTTGTTGGAAATGTTTTTCACTCTAATATAGAAACTTTATTATTAATTGTTTCTTTTACTACATTACAGAGATCGCAAACATAACCTCTCCCCTCCTGCAATATCTCTGTTCTTAGATTCAGTATAGGCTACCTTTGTGATGTCAATTATTTTCAAACTTAAAATTCTTAAAAATTTTATTACAGAGACATCAACCCTCATATTCCTCAGTATATTTCTTCAGTGCCATGGTATATTGACCCCTCGAAAAGACCGACTTTAAAGCACCAGAGACCACAACCAGAGAAGCAGAGGCAGTACAGCTCATCCGGAGAATGGTATAAGCGGGGTGTGAAAGAGGTATGTGGGCAACCTGTGGACAGCGTATGGAAATGGAGATTTTATTTTAAGAACATACTATAAAAAATCTTATGTGAAGTAGACATAGATTATATAACCTTTTATTTGGTGTTTAAATTCACACTACATAAATACTTCTGTGTTTTCTTGTATAAATTTTATATTGCTGACGTCGTCAAACTTTCTCATTTATAAAAGTATGGAGATTTCAAGTGGCTTTCCTCTTGATGATTAAATCATTGTCACTATCTCTAGTACTGAGAGCCAAAGTTCTCTCTCTTCATTTTAGAAATAGATTAACTATTTTTTTAACCACTTGAAAATAGGTTAAATAAGTCATAATTTCAGTGTGCATTTAATAACCATGATGCTCTGTAACTGAACCACAGTAAACAAATTTAGGAAATTTTACATTAATTCCATATTTGAATTTGTAGACCAAATTGCAACTTTGTCCTTTGTCCCAATGCCGTCCTGTTTAAAAGTCAGTTTCTGATCATGACTTGATGATTGCTGTGTCTCTGGTCTTTAAATCTGGAACAGCACTGAAAATACTCGTTCTTGAAAGGACTGGTTGAGTTCACTGGGAAACACTGGGGCCCCTCCTATTTGTGGGATAGTTCCTTACCAACTTTATTGCTGAAAATTGGCCTAAGTTGATGGCTTTTTTATTGGATTAGCTAGTGGTTTGTCTCTTGTTGATAGTTTCTCAGAATTAAGATTTGATTTATTATTCTAATCTTTTTTCTGATATTTACCTTGTCCCACACTTTACTGTCATTATTATCTTCCTTGTATCCTCTGTTAAAACTGGAACTTTTCTGAGCTTTTGGAACTTTCTGACTTATTCAAATAATTAAAATATATTCTTTCTTTTTTTTCTATATCCATTTCCAGAATTCCTTGACTACCAAGTACCGCAAAGGAGCATGTGAAAACTGTGGGGCCATGACACACAAAAAGAAAGACTGCTTTGAGGTCAGTTCACCTTTGAGAGCTTTGGAAACTTCTTTCAAGAGTCTTTTTTCCTTATCAAATTAATTCCCTTTTTCTAAAATGACCTAAGTTTTGATACAATGACATAAAACTTAGAATGTAAGCAGTTGGCACTACCAGTTTTCTGTTGGAAGGCTAACTGATCGTTGAATAGAGTATAAAAGGTCCCATGGATTGTCATACTCATCTCTAAAGATTATATGACATTTCCTTCTTCCTGTTTTCCAGAGACCTAGACGAGTTGGAGCCAAATTTACAGGTACAAACATAGCTCCAGATGAACACCTTCAGCCTCAGCTGACATTTGACTATGATGGGAAGAGGGACCGGTGGAATGGCTATAATCCAGAGGAGCATATGAAAATTGTAGAAGAATACGCTAAAGTGGATCTGGTGAGTCACCTTCCCTGCTCTCCTGCTCTCCTTCAACAATGTACATTTTGCTGTTTTCTAACTGAACACTATTTTTGAGTCATCGAGCACTATCATGGCATCTGGTGGCTTTATGGTTAAATCCACCTGATGCAGTCCACATACTTCCCAAGGACCTGGGTTCGTGACCTGGGGCCAGGGGACACAACCAAGATGAACGACTAACTGAAATAAATAAAATGCTTCCGCCTCTCTCTTCCTGCCTGCCTGGTCACCTTCATTCCTGCCTGCACCTTTACTTAAAAAAAAAAAAGTAGCATCGCTGTTCTATAGTAGAAGAAAGTCTAATGGATAGTGAAAATAAATGGTGTGCAACTAGAGCTAATTGGTAGCATTTTCTTCTTGATTCTTGTATCGTCCTTTACTCCCTACTTAGGTTACAAAAGGTACCAAAGCATGAGACGATATTAATATCCAAAGCTTTCATTTGGGGCCTTCAGACTATATCTTGGCCCCGGGCCTATTTTATGGTTGTCTGAATAGCCTTCTGGACAGGGAGAAGGGGGAATAGGATGACTCATTTCGGAAAATGAATTTCAGTTCAACCTTAATATTTTTATGCTCTGGTTCACATCTGTTCCTTAAAAACCGTGGTCACTTTGCCTTTTTTCAAGAGATAGCATTTTTAAATTGTGGTATCTCACTTACAACTCTGAATTTCATCTTTTCTTGAACATAAAGTGTGATGATCGTGTGCTTGCCACATAGGAGTTGGTCATCTGGAGTCTGCCACCCCTTTTAGATGGGCTTGCTCTAAGGTTTACAACAGTGCTGTCTGGCTGTTTACATTAATGCCGGGTTCAAACAGGAGTTTACAACTACTGTTTTCACAGAGAAACAGGTCTAGAGCTACAGGAAATCACAGGGGGATGACCTTGTCCAGAAAACTCTTCAGAAAACAATAGACTTAATAATTTTTAATGTGTGAAGACTGGCACACCCTGGTAGAGTAGCAGTTAGGTAAACGGCCTCTGACTGAGCGTAATTCATGTACATCCCAAGGACCCAGGTTCTCATTTCAATCCACAGAGAAGCATCCAGTGTGAACAACTAAATAAAATGCTTCTTCCTTCCACTCTCTTCCTGCCTGCCTACTCACCTTCATTCCTGCCTGCACATTTCCTTTAAAAAAAAAATCAAAATATAAAAATTAACTGTTCAGTGTTTTAAGTAAATTTAAATGTTTTTTGTTGTTGTTATTAGGCAAAACGAACACTGAAAGCCCAGAAACTCCAAGAAGAATTAGCCTCAGGAAAACTTGTGGAGCAGACTGTAAGTAATAAAAAGGATGACTTTCATCTAGGCATGCCCTGGAGCTAGAGACCATCCTGACCAATTGCTAATGAAGAAAGAGTGCCTGGGTGATAAGGATTTCAGATTCCTTAAATCACAATAGGATATCACCTGAGTAAATTTCCTCATTGCCCAAATTTTGCAAAGGCTGTTTTGGATTTAAAGATACTTATTACATGATCCTGGTAAAATTTTCTTTTCAGACTTGATAGGAGACTAGTGAGGTTGATTGGAAATGGTTTGCCTAAAGAATAAACACATGTAAAATGCTTATTTATTAGGTCCATTAGTCAACTTAACCTTCATATTACCTTTGTGTGATTATAATCCTATACCAATGAACAATCTCTAGAAATTTCGACTTTGTAGGCTGCCTGATAAAATTATTTGTAGTGGCATACTTGTATTTAGAACTTAAATTCTTGTCACCAGTGAGAAGTATGAGTTCAGTTAGATTTAAGTTATATTATCTTAACATGTTTTAAAGTGTTAATCGACTCAGTGGAATAAAATGATAACTACTTCTTTCATGATACAGAATTCTCCAAAACACCAGTGGGGAGAAGAGGAACCAAATTCTCAGATGGTAATAAATACTTGCTCTTTCTGGGTAACATTAAAATGTTCAATTTCTGATGACTAATATTAGTAGTAATATAATAAATAGTAATAGTAATAGCTTTAAAGAACACAGGTGAATAAGGGCTTAAAGAGAAGTTTTAAAAAAAAAATTTTTTTTTCTTACGGTTATTTCCCCTTTCTCTCTCTCTCTTACAGGAAAAAGATCATAATAGTGAAGATGAGGATGAAGATAAATATGCGGATGATATTGACATGCCTGGTCAGAATTTTGACTCTAAGAGACGAATTACTGTCCGGAATCTCAGGATTCGAGAAGATATTGCAAAAGTAAGTCTTGTCAATGTAACATCTTAATTGAAAAGTATTTGTCTTCACAGCCTTAATTTTGTCTCCTGGTCAGGTATGTGGGTAGCACAGTCAGTCATTCCAAGATAAGTTGTCATTCTCTTTTTTTCTTACCTGTATCCCAGACATGTGCACACACATTTAATTGATGGTGATCAACTTCTGATGGAAGTAAACTTTAATACACTGTTAAAATATTTTTCTCTTTTAGTATTTGCGGAATTTAGATCCAAATTCTGCTTACTATGATCCCAAAACTAGAGCGATGAGGGAGAATCCTTACGCAAACGCAGGAAAGAATCCAGATGAGTAAGTATCCAGTTAAATGTATAGATTTCACAATCAGGAGGGGAGTTTTTAAGCAGAAAATGGATTCTCTGTTAAAATGAATATCATCTACTATGGTGTCAGACAAAAATGAACTTTCCTTAAAAAAATGAAACTCTGAAACATTTTTCTCAATTTATATTTATAGAGTGAGCTATGCAGGTGATAACTTCGTTAGATACACTGGTGATACCATTTCAATGGCTCAGACACAGTGTAAGTATTTGCTTTATGTGAAGACATTATACAGTAGCTCATAAGAAACTTGGCATTTTTAAAGCTTGTTTTCAAGAAGTATGCGATAAATAGAGCTAATAACTCATTAAGGTATTTTTCATCACTTAGTGTTTGCTTGGGAAGCCTACGACAAGGGATCGGAAGTGCACCTGCAGGCAGATCCCACAAAGCTAGAGCTATTGTATAAGTCCTTCAAAGTCAAGAAGGAAGACTTCAAAGAACAGCAGAAGGAGAGCATCCTGGAAAAGGTACTTTTGACCAGAATACTAAAGCAGAACAGCCTGTAAAGAGAAATGACCTGTTAATAATCCTTGATACACATTTGGGATACAGTACACACAGAGTCCCTGTGAACCATCAGGAATAGTCCTTTCCTCCCACTGAACTAATCAGTTGGTAGACAGTACAGTGTATCAGTGAGTTTTTGCATCAAAAAAAACTTACCTTGAAACTGACAATAGTACCTTTAAAGAAACACTTGCTATCACTCAGTTTTGTATGTCAGCCAGGTCTCCTGGCCTGAGCCTGCGCATCTGAGGCTGGATGGCCTACAAAGGCCTGACTCTGGTTTTTAGCAGTTACAGGCCTCACCAGTCCTGAAGAGACCTCATCTGCACCACTCTTCCTAGGCCCACTCAGGCTCATCCTCTGTGGTGAGAAGTTAGCCCAGCTTCTTTCCAGGGCCTTCTCCAAGCACCAGCTACTAGCCACGCAAGTGTGTGCAGTACACAAGTGCTCCAGCCTTCACTTGCGCCACGCTTGCCAGTTTCCAGAGGCCAGGCCCGGATTCAAGGGGTGTGGACAGACTGTCTCTTGAGAGGAGGAGCCATGTCATGTGACAGAAGGAATCCATACAAGACTAAGGAATTTATGGCCCTTTGGTCATCGACAACACTCAGCAGATGAATAGCAACTCACATCTTTTATTTGCCTATAAAAATTTTGTGGCATTTTTTTCTTCACTCTGTATACAAAGCCCCCAAAATATTTTTCTTGATTGGAAATAAGCCCTTTAGTAGAGGTGTGAATACATATACTGGTTGTTAAACACATTGCATAATGTTCAATGTCGTTTAGTATGGTGGCCAAGAACACTTGGATGCCCCTCCAGCAGAACTGCTGTTAGCGCAGACCGAAGACTATGTGGAGTACTCAAGACACGGGACTGTCATCAAAGGACAGGAGCGGGCTGTTGCCTGCTCTAAATATGAGGAAGACGTGAAGATCCACAATCACACAGTATGTTAAACCTGGACCTTTTTCTTTCTGATTAGCATTTTGCTTTAGAGTTAGCATTTTTTCAGTTACGGCTTCATTAGTGAATCAGGTACTTTTAAAATTATTTTCACTTTGTTTTATAATTTCTTTCCAAAAATGGGGAAAAAAATGTTTAAAGAATACTATCCTATTCACCTCTGTATCCACCAGTATTTTTACAGTTTGCCATTGATTGTCTAGGTTTGCGCACACATACACATTCTGATAAACACGGGCTGTGTGTGTGTGTACACACATGTATGTATTGTTTTAACTGAAACATTTGGAAATTACTGATGTCCTATTTCACCCATAGACATTATATCATGTATCTTCTATTAAATTAAAAACATTATATTATTGCACTTCAGAAAATTGATTCTTAGTGCCATTTAATCTTTAATCACACTTTGTAATATATACCCCAGAATGCCTTTAAATAGATTTTTGGGGGTATTTTGTTTGGGGGCTTTTGCTTATTTTAACCAGAATTCAGAAAGATTATTTTGATTGTTATTTGGTTAGGTCTTTGTTCTAGAGCTGATTTCCCCTTTTTCATGACAGTGACTCTTGACAGATCAGGCCAGTTATCTTGTAAACAGACTTGTAATCTATATTTGACTGGTTCGAGGTGACATCTAGTAACTTATTCCTGTATCCCCTGTGTTTCATGTAAACAGGAATTGAGATCTAAAGGCCTGATTCGATATATGTTGAATACTTTGACAAGAACACTGCATGGTGATTCAGTGTACTTCATATTGCATCACACAGCATTACTTGCTGTACTCTTGCACCCAAATTATAATTTCGGTCCACGTTAGGGGTCAAAACCCTAACTTCCTGTAGGATCAGGCCAGTAATCATGTGAGTGCAGTGAATCAAGCACATAGTACAAACCCAAGGACACAAACCTTGTCTAATAGGACTTATCTGTGGGTCAGCAACAGCCATTATTGCCAGGTGAGAATGTGGGCTCAGAATTTCCCAGTCCTTCTCAATTTTTCAAGGTAAGTCAGGTATCTTTAAAAAAAAAAAAAAAAAAAAAAAGAAGAAAAAGTCTTTGGAACCTACTCTGAGACTGTTGTAATTGTGATGCCTGCTTCTCAGCCCTGAGGCTGGGCTACCTTGTCCCTGTTAACTAGCCCTGGAATCACCCATAATTTTACTCCCTAATTACCTTAAAAGGCTGCATTCTTTTATACTGATATCAACAGTATTTGAGAGTCCCTAGTTTTGAGTTCCTTTTGAAGTAACCTCTCTGTCTCTGTCTCTCTCTCTCTCTCTCTCTCTCTCTCTCTCTCTCTCTCTCTCTCTTTAGCATATCTGGGGATCTTACTGGAAAGAAGGCCGATGGGGGTACAAATGTTGTCACTCTTTTTTCAAGTATTCCTACTGTACTGGAGAAGCTGGGAAGGAGATTGCTGTAAGTGACTGTCCTCTTATTTGCAACACGTGTAAAACAGCCAAAGCTCTGAAGTCAAAACCTGTATGAAACTTCCCATCTCATATTGCAAATGTCAGCTTTCCCTTAGATAGTCACTATGACCTCAAGTCAGATCGTGTACCTTTTCCCACAGAATTCGGAGGACTGTATCATAAGTGAGGTCACTGGAGAAGAGTCTGTGAAGAAACCTCAGACTCTCATGGAGGTCAGTCTAATCCTTCCTTGTGAATTTAAAGTCCGTGGAGGAGGTCTTGTACTAGAGTGTTGTTTTCCCCTTAAAAACTGTGTTTCAATTCACCCTGTCAGATGCATCAAGAAAAACTAAAAGAGGAGAAAAAGAAGAAAAAGAAGAAGAAGCATCGAAAGAGCAGTTCAGATAGTGATGACGAAGAAAAGAAACATGAAAAACTGAAAAAGGTACTTTGTAAAGTCTAAATAAATAGCGAAAGGACAAGAAAATTCTTTGCTTGTAGACACCTCAAGAAATTCTCTAGTCCTCTCTCCAAATGCACATTCAAAATGCAGGCAGGCTAACAGTGCGAAGTGAGCCCCAAGTCTGGGCAATTTGCTCAGGTCACCATGGGTCAGCTCAAGAATCTGGAATGCGAATCGAGGTTTTGCGGGTCTTAGTACTACCTGCTTCTTGGAATAGCTGTTAAGTATCACAAATGCACAGGAGGAATGTTCTTTATAAAGCTGTTATTTTAGAGTTGCCCGACTTGTTGCCCAGAAAGAATTGCCTACCTGCTTCTTGGAATAGCTGTTAAGTATCACAAATGCACAGGAGGAATGTTCTTTATAAAGCTGTTATTTTAGAGTTGCCCGACTTGTTGCCCAGAAAGAATTGCCTTCCAGTTCTATAATTTCTAAGTTTCAGCTAGTCCCTGAGAAACATCAGAATTACTGTCTCCACCAGAAGCATCATTTGCTGGCTTCTGTCAATAAAATAAACCTCATTCAATTTCTGTTACTAAACAGGTATTGTTTAAACACTGCCAGTGTCAGAGAATGTTTTGTGCTCTGTGAAAATATCGTATAGCCCAGAAGTTATGGGCTGTACTTGACCGTGAAAGGGCTGACTCCCAGCTCTCTCAGGCAGTCTGGGTTCAATGTAGCCCTTCATACTAGGGCGGTCTTTCAGTACTCTGCCACTATGGTACGAGGACATGTGCTGTGGCGCTCTGGTACTCATGCTGTCCCTCTCACTGTAGGCTCTGAATGCAGAGGAGGCCCGCCTTCTTCATGTCAAGGAGATCTTGCAGATCGATGAGAGGAAGCGGCCCTACACCAGCATATATGAAACTCGAGAACCCACAGAAGAGGAAATGGAGGCCTATAGAATGAAACGTCAGAGGCCAGACGACCCCATGGCCTCCTTCCTTGGTCAGTAGTAGCCATACAGTCACCTGAAGTAGTCACAGGTGATCTAGTCTTTCAGCATCTTGCCGAAGACTGTAGATGGAGACACCCGTGTCCGCTCTCCTTGCTGCCTCATTTAATAAAGCTTTCAGAAGTCTCCTAGTAAATTCATTCCTCTCCGCAATGAAGAAACAAAGAAGACAGTCGAGGAGGTTCATTAAGTACAGACTGAGTGATGTGGAATGAGGCCTTGGCATCCTACTATCGTTTGTTAAGTCCCAAACTTCATTTCTTCAGTTTTTATGGCCCTTTTGCTGATGGTAGCATACATTTGAAGGCAGATTATTCTTTTTGAAAACCAGGACTTCATTTGTTAATTTACAGGTAACTAAATTGTAGTTATATGATAACCTTTTGTTTTTGCCTTAGAAAGTTTGCCTGATATGGAGCTAAAAAAAATTATTCTATCTTAAGCTTTGAGTTACTAAAAGAATATCTTTAGAACATGTGAATAACTTTATCTTCCATATCCACTTATGTCCTAATAATTCTGCTTTCCACTTGGTTATTGAGATTTTAAAAATATCCTTGTACCTTACCCCCAGAACTAAGTGTGGTAGCCTTTGAATGAAAAGAAGTATTTTGTCATCCTTGAGTCAGTGCCAGCCAATCACTACAAGGCCCTTTGCCATTTGGTGCATGGACCTCTAGAAATCCTTTTCGTTCTCATAGATACGGTCTGTGGTACAATTTGTTTTAATTATTTATGTAACAATCATGAATAATTCATGAGATTAAAATAGTATAGGATATTCATTGGATCTAATCTTTAAAGCCAGCAGGTATGACTTGTAAAGTTTGCAAAAGCAAAATCTGAAGTTGAAGGTTTCTTCAAAGAATGGTAAGAATGGTTTCTAGGGCTCGTGCCATGATCCTCAGGCCGCCTCTAAGAAACTGTGAGGATAATGACATTGAGGGTGAGACAGTGAAAGCAGTGTTTAAAACCCTGACGTGAGTCACTGACTCAACAGCCCACTGGTTTTTCTAAGTCACCAAAGCTACCAGGATACGGTATTAAGTTAGCATCTTAGAAATAGTCCTGGTGAGAGAGAAACTGAATCTGTCAAGGACTCTGGATATACACAGTGTCTAGATTCAGACAAGGATAAAATTAAAACAACAATGCAGATCTAAATCTCACTTAAAGAATGTCAAAAATTTGTTTTCGTATTCCTACCTTAGGATGGCTCAGCAAAGTCTGATATTGGTACCTATTGTATTTTATTTATCTTTTGTTAATAAAGATATATAATTGGAAATACTTAACTGAAATGTAGCATTATTTTAAGTATATGGCATAAAAGTGGTTTATTAGACTGGCAGGGAGCCCAAGTATATGGCATAAAAGTGGTTTATTAGACTGGCAGGGAGCCCAAGTATATGGCATAAAAGTGGTTTATTAGACTGGCAGGGAGCCTGAGTTAGCATCTATGAGTCTGAATTAGAAATTTCAGGATCCAGCGTGTCCTGGTGGAGTAGTGGTTGGGTGCAGTCCACATACATCCCAACATCCCAGGTTAATATCTTGAGGCTGAGGGAAACATCAAGATGAACAACTAAATAAAATAAATGCGCCTTCTTCCTCCCGCCACCTGCCTCTCCTGGCCTTCATTCCTGCCTGCACCTTTCCTGTAAATAAAAATTTTTTTAAATAATTTTTTTTCAGAATGTTTTCACTCAAAAATAGAATCACCTAACCTTTCTGGGCCTCTCTTCCCTCTTCCCCAAAACCTAATTTACTGTTATTTTAGGAAGGAGTCTGTAATATCTGAAATCATGTCAATTTCATTTGGGGGGAAAAATAAACATTACTCACGATAAAAGGTTTGACTTGATCACAGCTGCCTTTTGAGTTCTGGAAGTATGTGCTGTAATTTTATCTTCTGAGAAGAACTGACTGGGGAAAGGCTGTGGTGAGATCCCTGTCTCACAGGAAGCACACGCTAGTCCAAATAGCTTGCTCGAGACCTAACTGAAAAGTACAGGTCCCAGCACATAGTCAAGTGTCCCTCACACTACACTTCATCTTGGCCAAAGGCAAGCTTCGATTAGGTCTCCACCTGTAGCCTACTCCTTTCTCTAGTATTTCAAGGCCTGGTGTGGGGGCCAGGAAGGCTGGTCTTTTGCTATACCTTCCTTGGAAAGAAACCTTAAACAGTTTTACCCTGTTCAACCTCAACCTGGAAATGATGCTTCCCTACCCCTCCCCTAACAAGACTGATTATACAAACATGAAAAACTTTAAAAAGAAACCCTGTTGTCGCTAAGTTTGTAAGAACTCTGGAATAGGTGGGCCCTGGTGGGCAGCGGTTCGGTCAATCGTCTGTGAAGGAGCAAGCCGCATACCCTTGGTTTCCAGTTCCAGTCCCGAAACCTCTGGAATAAAGCAGACCCCAAAGAAGAAAGAGGGCGGTGTTTTGAGTTTATTTCAAAAATGTTTCTACTTTGAGGTTTATCTTCAAAACATTTTCTGTTACTTTAAAATTCTGTGGTTAAAGAGAATTGCAAACAAAATTTCAATGTTTTCTCCATGGTGGAAGATGAGTCCTCGGAAATTCTTCCACAGCAGACAGAGCAAACAAAAAGCCCTGCATCCACGCCTACCCGCTAGAGAACCCGGGGACAGCCAGCGCGCATGCTCTGTCGTCCGGGCCACGGCGGGGCTAGCTGCTCACGCGCCTGCGCACACGGAAGCCCTCGCGCGGCGGTGGCGGCGGTGGCGGCGGGAAGCCGCGGGAAGAGCCCGTATGGGACGCCTGTCACGGCGCGCAGCAGCTGCGTGCTGGGGCGGGTGCAGCTGGGCCGCCGGCTCGGGGCCCCAGGCTGGCCGGGGAGCGGAGCGCCGCCCGGAACGGCGCCCCAGAGGAGCCCGAGCGTCCCGGGCCGCGCGCTGCTCGGAGTCGGGCGGGGAGCCCTCGGGGCCGCCCGCGCCCCTGCAGGCCCGACAGCCGGGCCGAGGGCGCCGCGAGCGCTGGCCCGCAAGGTAGGAGCCGCCGTCCTCCCCGCCCCTGCGACAAAGCCGGGGGCCCGGGCGTGGCCTGCGGCCCCGCCCCTTCTCTGGCCCCCCTTCCTGTGGGCTGCAGCGGGGTGCGGGGCGCCCCCGTGGGCCCGCGCGGCGGGGTGTGTTTGCTGCGAGTCCGGGTCCACAGCTGCGCCTCGGCGTCGGCACCGATGAAATCTGTTAGCTTTTCCCCAGATGTTGCTCTGAAGGATATTCACATCTGACTTTCCTCTTGTCCACTTGTCATACTTTTCATATCTAGCCTTACACTTCACAAACTTGGAAAAACCTTTTCTTTTTTAATTAGGAAAGGCGGCAATGAAGGTAAGTAGGCAGGCAGGCAGGAAGCGAGAGGAAGAAGCAACATTTGTTTTTTCTTTAGTTTTATTTAGCTGCCGATCGTCTTTGTTCCCCGTCCCCAGGAAGGACTGCCTGGGTTCTTGGGATATTTATGGACTGCGCTCAGTCAGAGTCAACAGACCAGACTGCTGTTCCACCAGGGCGCCACTCGAAAACATTGTTACTTGATTGTGTCAGTCACAGCTTAAGTTCTGCATCTTAAGAAAACTCTCAAAGGAGTCATTCTATGTAATGTATCTAAGATCACGCTTTTCGTTCGCGTGTTTTACTGTTATTATGGGAAATTTGCAACATGCATCCAGCTAGTGAGAGCGGTATAATATGCAGCCCTCATCCAGCTTCAATCATTACCAACTCAAAGCCAGTGTTATTTCTTCTGTCTGCATTCCACTGTGGGTGTTTGTGTGCCGAAGCACAGTATTTCAGAGGAAATCTCAGACATCTTATCATTTCACTTGTAAATAATGAAGTCTGTATCTCTAACAGATGAGGACGTTTCTAAAAGAACAGAACCACAATAGCGTGATCACACCTATTTAAATTAACAATTCCTTAACGTGATGATACTTTTCTGATGTTTACATATTTTATTTAGGATATTGTGATCGCTAAATACCACAGAGGAACAAATGAAAAACATGAGATTCTAAAACACAAGAAAGCATCTCGGGCAAGGTAAGTTCATCTTTGAGGATCCTGAAAATTCTTGCTAGTCTCCCCTTTTTTGAGGGAGACGGAGAAGAATACCATAAGTGAATTTTTCTGAAGTTTCTTTTGTTCAAAACAGATGAATCTTCAATCAAAATATACTTGAATAGCATAGCTTCTTATTCGGCTCTTTCTAGTAAGATAAAAACAAAGGTTTTTTTGGCTTTTACGCCCTCTTCCCCTCCCCTAAATATGCATGGTAAATATGTATTTAAATAATATGAGCACAGAATGGTCAGCATTTTTATGCTGATGTCATAATTTTATTGTCACTAATTAGGAGAGGTTCTAATATAGTTGCCCCTATAATCTATCACTGACAGAAGAAGGCTTAAGATCAGCTCTTTTAAGAAGCTTCAAATCATCTATTAGCAGGCATTTTCTAATTTTTAACTAGCTCGTAACAAAAAACTATGTGACAAGTCAGCTTATTAGTTACATAGAAGTGCCTTTTACAATTAATCTTGGCAGAGCCACTAGAAAGCTAGAGCTTTTTAAGTAAATGCTCTTGGCTTCTTGTGAAATTTTTTTTTTTAAATGATGAAAGTTAGCATTTGGTTTTAAATGTGTCCCTTTTAAGTTATTTCAGCTGCATTCTGTGGTATAGACATTGGGAAACTTATTTATCTGGGAGATAGAATTCTTTTCAAAGTTTCATTTGAACCTACTGTAGATTAACCCTTTGCTCACTGCTAATGAGGGAAGAAAAAGAGAAGTGGCATGAACTTTTTAGGTTCCCCAAGTTTCCTAGGAGGTTGTCATCAACTCAGAAAACTTCTCTGCTGGTTAAAGCATTTATACTTCTTCCTTGGCAGCCTAGATGATCTACCACCTAGGGAATGGCCTGAACTCTAAATCTAATTTTTTATCCTACACATCATCTCATAGTTCTAAGGTACTCCAGGGACATGCATACTTCCAAAGGAATTCTCAATGGTTGTGATGGTGTCTCTTGTTAAAGATTACTGCTCTGCAATCATGCATCACCTAAGGACATTTCGACAAATGCAGCTGGCTTATGAGACAGTGGAAGCAGTGGGCCGCTGTACCATATGCCTAGGTGTGTAGGAGGGTCGACCATCTAGGTGTGTGTAATTTCACTCTATGATGTTTGCGCCATGATGAAATCACCCACAGAACGTAGCCCCGTCATTAAGCAACACATAACTGTAGTTACTATTCATAAGAATGCTCTAAAATACTTACTTAGAATTCACATTCTGGGCCACTGCTCCAGAGCTAGAGAATCAGAATCTGTCCAGTCAGTTATTCCAAGGCATTAGCTGTGTGTAGTCAGCCTTAAACCAGACTGACATGCTGTTAAGGCTTGCTTTGACCTGACTGACATGTTGCAGGATGATTCTGTTTACACACATGACAGAATGACATATCCTATGGCTTTGTTTTAATTAGGTTAGCCATTGACTTTTTTTTTTTAATGTGTGGATTATTATTTTACTCCCCAAGTAAAATCCTGCAGCATCTCTGGAATTCTGCCTGAGCTATATCGTGGGCCATGTCGAAGAAACGGAAATGGGATGATGACTATGTTCGTTACTGGTTCACCTGCAGCACGGAGGTCGATGGAACTCAGCGCCCCCAGTGTGTGTTGTGTAACTCAGTGTTTTCAAATGCGGATCTCAGGCCGTCGAAACTGTCCGACCACTTCAACAGGCAGCATGGCGGGGTGGGTGGGCATGGTCTCAACAGCCTGAAGCACATGCCAGCACCGTCTGATGGCAGCGAAACCTTGAAAGCATTCGGAGTCGCAGCTCATGAGGATGCCTTATTACAAGCGTCGTATCAGTTTGCATATCTCTGTGCCAAAGAAAAGAATCCTCATACAATCGCCGAAAAATTAGTGAAACCTTGTGCGTTAGAAATAGCCCAAATCGTTTTGGGACCAGATGCACAAAAGAAGCTTCAGCAGGTGCCTTTGTCGGATGATGTGATCCATTCTCGAATTGATGAGATGAGCCAGGATATCTTACAGCAAGTTCTAGAAGATATCCAAGCCAGTCCTCTCAAAGTGGGCATCCAGCTTGCTGAGACAACAGACATGGAAGACTGCAGTCAGCTGATGGCGTTTGTGCGTTACGTAAGAGACAGAGAGATCATAGAAGAATTCCTGTTCTGTGAACCGGTGCAGTTGACGATGAAAGGGAGAGACGTGTTTAATCTCCTGAGAGATTTCTTTCTGAGGCATCGGTTGGCACTTGACGTATGTGGCTCTGTGTGTACTGATGGTGCCTCTTCCATGCTCGGGGAAAATTCCGAATTCATTGCTTATGTGAGAAAAGAGGTGCCTCATGTCATGATCACACATTGTTTGCTGAACCCTCAGGAGCTGGTCACAAAGACCTTGCCTGCAGAACTGAAGGAGGCTCTGTTTACTGTGGTGAGGGTAATAAACTTCATCAAGGCACGCGCTCCAAATCACCGTCTCTTCCAGGCTTTTTTTGAAGAAATCGGAATAGAGTATAGTGTTCTCCTATTCCACACCGAAATGAGGTGGCTTTCCCGAGGCCAGATACTCACTCATATTTTCGAAATGTATGAAGAAATAAATCAGTTTCTTCACCACCAAAGCAGTAATTTAATTGATGACTTTGAAAATAAAGAGTTTAAAATCCACCTCGCATACCTTGCAGATTTGTTCAAACACCTGAACGAACTTAGTGCGTCTATGCAAAGGACAGGGATGAACACGGTGTCTGCCCGAGAGAAGTTATCTGCTTTTCTTAGGAAGGTCCCATCTTGGCTAAAGCGTATCGAGAAGAAAAATTTCACCAACTTTCCTTTCCTTGAAGAAATCATCATTTCTGATCATGAGGCCGCAGGCATTGCAGCCGAAATAGCAGTCCATCTCAAACAGTTGAGCAACTTCTTCCACGGCTATTTTTCCGTTGGAGATCTTGATGAGACAAGCAAGTGGATTCTGGACCCATTTCTCTTTAACCTGGATTTCGTGGATGACGCCTACTTAATGAAAAATGATCTTGCTGAATTACGAGCCAGTGGCCAAATCCTAATGGAGTTTGAGACCATGAAGCTGGAAGATTTCTGGTGTGCTCAGTTCACGGCTTTTCCAAACCCAGCCAAGACAGCTCTCGAGATCCTTATACCGTTTGCCACCACATGCCTTTGTGAGTTGGGATTTTCATCGCTGTTACACTTTAAGACAAAGTCCAGATACTGCTTTAGTCTGAGTGATGATATCCGTGTGGCTATTTCCAAAAAGGTTCCTCGATTTTCTGACATCATCGAACAAAAGCTGCAGCTACAGCAGAAGCCCCTGTGAGCCAATCGACTTTTCCATGTATAGTGTTTAATATATTCTTCAGTCCATTGTAAAGTTAAGCTGTACTTCTGTCAATTCTTTCTCTTATATGTATGGTCTACTGTGTCATATTTTAAATTTTTAGCAACTTTTAATGTGGCACGGAAGATGTTTTGAGAATAGGAAACATTAGCAACAGAAAAGAACCTGACACCTAGGGTTTTTCTGACTCTAGGCATCTGTGTAACTTGTTGGTGCGGTACATTAAAGGACACCCAGTCACTAAATACCAACTGAATGGTAGAATAGGCCAGGGATGCAGCCAAGAGAAAGGACACAAGCTCCCAGAACACATATCTTCATGTTAGGAGTGAAAGGCAAGGGCAGTGACAGACTGAGTCCTCCCATCTCCCTGAGGGTTGCTGTGGAGAGAGTAATGGAATTAAAAGTGGATTACTAAATGTACGGTGGGAGAAGGAAAGATTCCAGTTTATGAAAGATGACCTTTTATGTAAAGAGGCAGGAGGGCAGGCAGGAAGGAAAAAGTATATTTGTTCATTTCTGGGTGTTACCCTGCCTCTGCCAGCCCCAGTCCATGAAGCTGAGTCTGTGGGTTTTTCGTGGTACTCCCCAGTTACCAGCTTAATCCCTCAGCCACCAGAGCACACCAAGATTTCCCCTTTTTTTTTTTTTTTAAGGGAAGTTACAGGTACGAAGGCAAGTGGGCAGGCAGGCAGGGAGAAGAAGCACTTAATCTATTTTATTTAGTTATTCATCTTGCCTGTCTCCCTGGCCCTGGGTCTTGAACCAGGGACTTTGGGATGTATGTGGACTTGCATCTGTTTTAACCACTAGATCAGCAAGGCATACCCCAGGATTTCCTTTTAAATTTCTTCTCTGAAGCTAGTCTCATAGTGTCCATTCCTCTAACGCCCATGCTCTAAATACCATGACATTGATAAATATCCTAATCTCCTATTAGTCACTCTTTGCCTTCTTTGAAATTATGACTGAACTCCATGATGTCAGGGTTGATAACAGGAGACCTCAAAGCCTTACCTTAAAGAGTCTCATGTAGCGCATCTAGGATAAGGTCAAACGCTTCCTTTCTAACCAGCTTTTTGAAAGGTTCCTCTGGCTTCCTAGATCCTCTGCTCTCATCTAGTTTTTCCTGCACTTGTTTTGCCCTCACCCCATTTCCTTATATTACACCGTATGCTCTGTGTATTGTTCTAACATAGTTCCAAGCTTCTGCATGGACCACAACATAAATACTAATAAACTGGCATAAAATCACACGAGTAATGCAGGACCATCAAAAGGTTCCCTAAGAGAATCTAAATGAAGATTCTTTTTTCTGGATGATGATTTGGCAAATTATATATATTTTTAGTTTAACTGAATTTTTATTTAAACCTTTAATGTTTTCTCAAAGCACTCTGCTCAAGGCTGAAAAAAAACCAGAACTGTCATGAAGAGCTGCAGTCCCCTTCCTGCCCAGTTATTTACTTTCTTTTTCTTTTCCTTTGGCATTAGACCTGCCTTGTAGTGTGTACACTTTCCAACCTATCATATCATCTCTGCAGAGTGCCACCACGGCAGCTACAAACTACATGAGAAAGTCATCTCGGAAAGGTTTTGTTGTCTGTAACAGAGATTTATCTAAAAAACTGTTAGAACATACAAAAGCTTTTTAAAGTTAATGTCCTCTTAGAGAGCAGTGGCTGTGATACCACATAGTAAAACAATCTTACAATCTGGGACAGTGTTCCCTGTGATCTCTCAGTCATTCCCTGATAAGCGACCTTCACAGAACAGCTTGCTGTCAGTCAAGATCACACACTGTGATCACCATATTTGAACTGACAGACTTCAGCATATTGAAAGGTGTTCAAGACCATTCCTGCTTTAACTTTCTGTGATTCCACTCATACCTCTAATATGTTTATACTGAACACATAAGCCAGCTTTAGAAATTATGTATTCTGTAGATGATAGGTTAGGGTTGAATTTATAAAGCAGCTATGTCCTACTACCAATTTCTTTTTTTTACTAGAGTACTAATTTTAGTTCCTTTATTGATTATTCATAGCCTTTGATTGAGATTTTTCTCTCTGGGAGTTTATCACATGGAAAGAATCAGAGATGTCCACAAAGTTACTTATAAGGTGAGTAATCACAACATTTTTATAATAGTGAAATAATTTAAGTTAAAAAAAAGCACACCTGAAGGGGAATGGAATCTTAACTACCAAATTTAGATGCCACTTGAGTACTGCAAATCCAAATTGGTATTTTCTACACAAGACTTTATCAACTTTATCATCATGCATCAAAATACTTTTACCAATAAGTATATAATAGATGTCATCTTTCACTTAAAAAGTTAATTACAAAATACAAGCCATAATTTTTCCTAGTATTATCTAACATCAAGAGCAATGGGAAATTTTCCAAAACTGAATAGGAATAAATCTGCATGAGCGTGTACAAAGCTAACATGCCTGTATATCTGAGATGGGGCTGGGAGCAAGGACAGGTGTGCACCTATGCTAGCAGGACTGATGAAATGGAGGTGCAAATTCCCTCTGCTGGGCAGTCTCTGAAGTCCACTGGAGTTTGCCAACACTCCATTCATTCGTTTCTGCTCTGACACAGAAGAAAGGCCCTTCAAAAGAAATGGCTGGGTTTCCATTCCATTTCAAATTCTACATGCTTATTTCCCCTTGTCACATGAAAGAGGCTGTAGTGTCTCCTAAAAGGAAGGGGATGCTTAGATTTTGTTTGCTTTGTTTTCGTTTAGAAAATCTCTCACAATTGTACAAAAATTGGTATATGTAGGTCACGGTTTCTTTTTTCTCCCAAGAAAGATACCTTATTTCTGCTTACTGTGTAATTAAGGCGGTTGGTAGAGTTGTCTTCCTGATGGACAGCAGATGTCGCTCTGCTGGTGAAAAGCGAACCTACTCAGAATTTATAGATGTTGCCAAATATCTCATTTTAAACATCGCTAGAAAAGAGGTTATTAGCTCAGTGTAAAAATGTCCCACCTGAGAATTCTGATAGAGCCAGTAACGGCCAGACTAAGAAATCACTGGGGAAAGAACAGAAAAGAAAAGATAGTCAAGGCTTTTTCTCTAAAACTGACTTTTTCTAAACCAGCAAAATCTGGGGGAGTAGGTAGATGGGTCACCATTTTCAGACATGATCCAATGGAAATCAAAATCAAAAGGAAATGTACTTTTTAAATGGTGAACTTTGTCCCTGAATTATATCTTAGAGGGATTTTTAATTAGGTTCTGGGCATGTGTGGTATAGAATTCTAAACTGAAATATTATAAGCTTGATACTACTACACATTTGGAAAAGTCAAATATGAAGCTTTCGGTCTACCTTAATTTGAAGTTATAAGGTAAATGTCTAATTCATTGTATTTTGTATTTTATCTTCTGAGAATAAACGGATGTGTAAAGTTATTTTGCTTTGCTTGTATTGTGTTGCTTGATATTGCTCTAATGCAGAAATGGAGCCCAGTGCTGGCTCAGCTAATCACCCGCTGTGTTAAAGTCCACAGCCTCAGCGAATAGGAGCAAGCGGTCTGGCAGAGGATCCTCCTTTAACTTAGCCTGGGAGGCTTCACTCATTAAGTCGATGCCCTCTGCCACTACCTAGGTGACAGACGGTGCTTGGAGGGGACCCAGCCCCACAGAGCAAGTTCCAGAAAGTAGAAGGATGGGGTTTGAAGCTTAGTAACTAGCTCATGCCACCCCTGGCCTTTCAGCTTTGTTAAAATATATATATATATATATACATATATACATACATGTATGTGTATGTATATATATATATATATATATATATATCCAAATAAATTTAGAGACCAGAGAGATTGAGAGAGCCACAGCGAAAGAGACCGAGACAAGGGAGCTGATACGCTCCGAGGCACAGCTGTGTTGTCCCACGTGCAGGCCGGGAAAGCTCGCTGCTGAGTGAGCATTCCACTGGACTTAGTTCTTGGTGCACTCTTTCTAGGGTGAGCAGCAACCCTCAGAGAGTAGTGTTCTTTAAGAAAAAGAATGGGGACGAGACTAGGGATGATGGAGATGGAAGTTTCAACAGAGACAATGCGGGCGCAGGATGCGGTTCAGTGTAAGGCTGGTGTGGATTTTGGAGTCCGCAGAGGGTCTCTCTGAAAACAGGACATGGGTCTCCAAGTCTGCTGAAACAGGATGGGGATGTCATGTCTGCTGACTAACTTGTTTTTGGATAAGCCTCATGGCTGTTCGGAGATCTTATGCAAATGGCCTCACTAGTGCTGGCCAGGAAATTCCACATTGCTTGGTTTAAAATTCAACTTTTGGAAAAGGCTGAAACTGCAGTTAGTTTAGGTGTTAAGTCTTGGGGGCTCAAACTCTACTTGTTTCGTTTTTAGCAGCATCCACTCATAGACTTATATCCATATTAGAATCTCTGTCCACTAAATAGAGCTTTGTGTTTCTCTTAGAGGGTAACTGCCCTGTGTACAAATATAGATGACTTATGTCCTCCCCAGAATGAGGAGACACGCCATCTCAGCTCACTTCTTAACTTCAGTAGCCGTCCTATTTGTTGCCTAGAAACATCAGCCCCAACAATCACATGGCGGGGGGCGGGGTCAGGAGGGAGGGGAGTAGAAGAGGCAGCAGGGACACACCCAGACACGCCACCAGGACACACCCAGACACGCCACCAGGACACACCCAGACACGCCACCAGGACACACCAAGCTGGGGCACCCCACCGGAAGCTCCTCACACACAGGGTAACAAGACAACGCTTCCTCCCCACATTCCAACCTGACTAGCCCTGTCCACCTAAAATTCAGGAGACAATTTTAAAAGACAAAGTGTGTTTATTTGGGATCAAATAATTGCAACTCAGGGAACACAGGTTGAAGAAAAAAGTTAATCAGTATATACACGTCTAAACAGTTTTTGTCTCTACATAATTGGCTACCCATTTTATGCTCTGACAAGGAGTCCATAATCATCAGTTCTTATAATCCGATGACGCCTCAAGCAAGTGTTTGCTTAATGGTTTCTTAAACAACTGCTTTTGGCCAGGAGACAGGTAATGCAGCTTCTCTTTAGAGGCTCCCAGGTCCATCTTAAAAATGGTTCCACAAATGTCAGCCTCTCACAGCCTCAAGCACAATCAAAATGACAACGGCAGGTTCCACTTCTTTTTTTTTCTTCTTGTTTTTCAGGAAAGGTGCAGGCAGGAGTGAAGGTGAGTGGGCAGGCAGGAAGAGGGGAAGAAGCGCTTTCTTCCTTTTTCAGTATTTAAAATGGTGTAACACTTTGTCACCGTCTTTAAGTAGAAATGATTTGCATTTCCACTTGAAACTGCGCCCCCATTGAGGATTTAATTGCTTCCCGAACACGGGGACACCCCCCCAACCCGCACGGCCTCAGCCTTGCCTCCTCTGCTGCAAGTCCTGTGGCCGCCTCAGGCTGGAATCTTGTCAAAAGTTTAACCACGTTCCATTTTACCCTCACTGAAGGGACATCCTTGTGCCCTCGAGTCCGTGCTTTGTTGAATCCCAGCATCTTTATGGCATCTTTTTCCCAGTATGGATGCCATTTTAGAGTTTGTATTCTGGTAACGACATGCAGTTCGTGAAAAGGGCCTATGGATCCCCACCATATTTGTCATAGTCTGCGGCGACGGCTGAAGCACTTTATTTGGCGCATCCAGTCTGTACAAAGGAGAAGTTCCACACCTTTTGTCACCATCATAGCTGCCTGGGGACTTCTGAAGTGTACTGAGCACAAGATCCCGGCCGTGAATGTGATGATCGTTCTCTTTAGAGGCCACAGAGGGGAAGCTGAGCAGGGGAAGGCTATGTTTTAACTCAGTTGTACATCTTGCTTGTGTCTCCCCATTCCCCGGCCCCGGGACACGAACCCGGGTCCTTGGGATGTCTGTGGACAGCACTTGGTGGGAGGCAGCAGACCTGAAAACTGCTCCACCTGGGCGCGCCCTGCAGTCTCCTGATGCAGCAGAGCCTGTTGTGGGAAAGTGTTCCTCCTCCTTCGAGAACCAAGACTTCCAAACTCGTTGCTCGTGGCTGCTGCAATGCGGAGCCCAAATTGCAGTAAGAGGAGCACTCCACAACCACCTGAGCCCCCTGACCATGAGTCTTGGCTTGGGGGCTGGGGGTGGATTCATTGGTTACCAGTTTAAAATGCATATTGCTTCCTACACAATAAAATCTTTTCCTCTTAGGCTATTTTCCCCCGGTCGCAGGGAACTCGGGCTTCCATAGACTTCCTGTCATTCCAACAGCTGCCTCTGGGTGATAGATACATGTCACAACTAATAACGCCTGCAGACTTAGGCCCGTTGTCACATGCTAGTATGGACTGAAGGTGTGTCCGCTCCATACCGATTCCTTACTTGCCTTACTGCCACATGGATCCCTTAGGTGCCGTTAGGTCTGCTGGGTCTGCAGTCTCAAGTGACAGCAGCCAGCCCCACCAGCAGGGACTTGCTGCCGAGCCTTCTCCACGCCACTCACAGCTGGCAGTGCCGTAGTGACAGTGACCCATTCCAGTGGGTACGTGTTGTCTCCAGACATCAAGAGGACCTATCGCACATTGTGTCTCTGTGACAGTGGTCGGCAGATGACACCAGGTACAGCGACGTGACTTTCACCTTGAGAGTCAGAATAACTGCCCGGACCATTAGCACCTCAAGCACCTCAACAAGGTGGAGGCATTCCCTTTAAAAAAAAAGTTTTAATATTTTGTGCAGTAGTTTTTTAAAGTATTTTATTGAGGCAACTTTGTTTTACAAATTAAAATAAGCTCATATGTGTAGGTTCCCCTGTGTGCAGTGTCCCCATTCCTCAGGTAGATGTCACACACCCTGCCCTCCCCCACACCACCCAGTGTCCTTCACATTGGCCAGTGGGCTCCGCCACCACTTACACCCTCCCACCCCGTGCCATTCTCTATCGGTGACCTCAGTTCTATTGCAGGTGTCCAAGGGTTGGTTTTGTTTCCTCTGCTCCTTTGTTTTCTCTACTCACATTCCACCTATGAGTGAGGTCATCTGGTCTCTGTCTTTCTTCTTTTGACTTGTTTCACTGAGCATCATCCCCTCTAGTTCCATGCATGGTGATTCAGATGACAGGGTTTCCTCTTCTCAGGGCCGTGTAGTATTTCATTGTACATATGGACCCCATCTTCTTGATCCGTCATCTGATGTTGGGCATTTAGGTGGTTTCCAGTTCTTAGCTGTTGTGAATAGGGCTGCAATAAATGTGGGGATACATACATCTCTGCAAATTGGTGGTTTCGTATCTTTTGGGTAAACACCCAGAAGTGGGATGACTGAATCACATGGGTTTTCCATCTTTAACTTTTTGAGGCGTCTCCACACTGTTCTCCACAAGGGTTGCAGCAATTTGCACTCCTACCAACTGTGTAAAAGTGTTCCCTTTTCTCCACATCTTGTCAACATTTGTTGTTTCCAGACTTTTGGATAATAGCCTTTCTCTCAGGTGTAAGGTGAGAGCTCATTGTTGTTTTGATTTGCATTTCCTTGATGGCCAGTGACTAGGAACATGACTTCATGTGCCTGTTAGCCATCTGTGTATCCTCTTCAGAAAAGTGTCTCCCCCATTCCTCCCATTTATTTTTTGTCGATTGCCTATTCTTCTGCTGTTGAGCTGTATGTGTTCTTTGTATATTTTGTATATTTAACTAACCCTTGTTGGAGATGTGGCCCCTGTACTCCTATGGGGCTCACTCCCTCTCTCTGGCTCACATGCTCACATTGTTCTGAGGCATCTAAAGCACTTGCTACTGCCTTTTCCTTCTTTTTGCTTTTTTTTTTTTTAAAGGTACAGACAGGAATGAAGGTAAGGAGGCAGACAGGCAGGCAGAGAGAAGAGGAAGAAGCACTTTATTTGTCTTATTTAGTTATTCATTTTGATTGTTTCCTTGGCCCAGGGACCGGATCCCAGTTCTTGTCATGTGCATGGACTGCACTCAGCCAGAGGCTGCAGGCCTAACTTCTCTTCCACCAGGACACACCACTGCTACCCTCTTATCACTTGCAGTCTGCAGTGGGGTGAGCCAGTGTGACGCTCTGGGGAAGGTCTAGCTGCTCTGCAGACAGTGAGTCCATGGCGCTCCAGACGGGATGAGCCATTCTCTTGGTTCCGCAGGTTCAAGACAAATTTCTCGGATGTCATGGGGGAAAAGGCAATTTGCCTGATCACTAATGATTCCGGTGGTGTCAAGGCTTGTGTTGATTTTCCCTCATGAGGGCACCACAGCTGGAGCAGTAGCTGCCATTGGAGTCGTCACCTGATTCTGTTCACCGAAATCCATATGCCTCCTCCAGACCGAGTGACCGTCTGCACAGGATCAGCAGGTGGACTTAGTGCCATCAGTAGTTTCTCAGCTGTGATGGAGCCTCATCGCAGTTTTCTCTCGGGAGGTGGCATTGCACTAGGGTTGCTGCCTTGGGAGGGAAGGGAATTTCTAGGGGCTTCTACTTGACTGTTTTTTTACCACAGTAGCTCTCACTCCATGAATCAGAGAGCAGAGCTGGGTCCTCCAGTAATGAGTGTGTCTACTCCAACCGCACATCAAGAGCTGGAGACTTAACCACTGAGTTCACAGATCTCTCAACTCTGTCATTTAAACTTGGGCCAATACTTGACTTACTCTCTGACTACCACAAGCCCCCACTTTGACTGGTGGACCACAGTATTGTTTGGGGGTCCCAGGAATTAGCATGCGTTCAAGGTCAGCCTCTATTAACCAGTCCCCAAAGGTCTGAAGGTTTTCACAATTGGCAGGCACCCTACTCCAGGCCGCAGGGCTGGGCAGGGGCGGTCTGGAAGTTTAGAGCCCACATGTGATGCGGCGTGGCATTAGTAGGGGGGCTCCGCTAGTCCTTCAGTCAGGAAGCTCTGGCCCTGACAGCTGGCATCCGTGTGGGACCCAGAGGAGAGCTGTGGCTCTGCAATGGGCCAGGCACCAGGTGTGGAGTCATGCTTTAGTAACTGCCCATCTAACTCATCCAGCTCCCCTGTTCCAGGGGCCTGCTGTCTTAGTCAGTGCTTTCCAGGAAGCAGCCACTAGGACCTTGTGTCCACACAGAGGAAAAGCTGCATTGTAAGGAACTAGCTCAGGTCATTATGGGGACTGACAAGTCCAAAACCTGCAGAGGGAACCTACAGGGAGGAGAGCGGTACAGCAGTTCCAGTCCGAGGGCCATGTGCTAGAGAATTCTCTCTTGCTCGGGGAAATTGGTCCTTTTGTTCTTTTCAGGCCCTCCGCTGGTTGGGTGCGACCCACTCACATTCTAGAGGATAATCTGCTGCACTCAGTGTCCACTGATGGAAGTGACTGCAATGCCAATCTCATCCAAAGAACACTCACAGAAATGTTTGGTCTGATGAAGAGGGCGCTGCTGAGCTGGGTCACGTTACACCCAAAATTCACCATCACAGCTACTCCCAGCAGTCCCTGGGGGTCAACTTATGATTGTCCCTGCTCTACCTTCCGTTAGCTGTATCCGCTTTATCTCTCATGACTGCTCACTGCCTCTCGGCCTCTGCCACGCTGGGGTCCCGCCACCCCCCCTGAAATCTGTGGCATTACCCGGCATCTCCCATCACACGGTCTATGGAGAACAGCCACTATGGGGCTCCCAGGGGCTGTGACCTCCTCATGCTCAACACATAGTAGAGGTGTGTCCTCTGAGCCCCCTTGAAGCCTGTCATAGTGGGGGGTGCTGAGGGAAGTTCAAAGGGCACCTGTGGTAAGTTGAGAGTGAGATGTCCCTGCCTTTCCCTCTCTGCCTTATGCCAGGGACGTTCTGAAGTCTCAGACTTGCTCTATGTAGGTCACTGTGGAGTCCAAATTTCTGCCATCCAAGTAAAAAGAAATCCTGTTTTCTCGTGTTAGGCAAATACTTCTTCTTTTAAATGACTGTTTACAATACTGCATATCCCCTTCCGGTCAGCAGAGTCACATCTCGGCTGCCACATGTACCAAGCCGCACCCGCCACCAGAGCGCTAGCGCGTCTGTCACACGCAGTGCATTCGCGGTGTGAGCTGATGCGTTGGTCTGGCAGTGCCACAGAGTAAGCCTGGCCGGCGACAGCCTGCCTTCTCTGGTCTCGCGCTCTCAGAAGCCCATTCCCGCTCATCTTCACAAGATTGCTGCTGCTAGAAATTAGAAACACCCTGCAGTTCTTTGGATTATAAGATTTTTCCTTCAAGACTTACCACTTGTTGCCTTGGAACATGCTGGATGGAACCCTAGCTAGGGGTCCAGTGGCAGCAGGGAAGTTGGGCTGAGTATTGAGGTGTAGAGGCATCGCCTTGAAAAACGCTTGTCCCAGGTGTTCACGTGCCCCAGGTGAGGTTATTGTAGGGCCTCGGAGCAAAGGCAGCCCAGCCTCAGATGTGGAAGGAACAGCCAGGAAGCTTGGAGGGATGCGGGTTTCAGGTCTGCTGCTTCATGGAATCCAGGCGTCCCCACTCCAAGTGTTGGGACCCGTTCCCGATCCTCATCCTGTTTGTAGGGAGACTTACAGGCTGTGAATTCAAGGTAGGTTTCCTTCTGCTGCCCTCACAATTAAGGGGTGTGTCTGAACTTGCAGCCTCACAGGTTTGCAGTCTTGGAGGCCTGCCTTGGGCTCTCTAGTTCGCGCATCAGGACTTGAGCCTAGATTTTGAAGAGCGAGTGCTCACAGAAGATATCCCACCCCTAGACCTGGCATCACCGCTACGCCAGCCACCACTTGGTGTCCCAGGTGACTGCGAGCAGGAGGCTCCTCACTGCAGTCATCTCTCGTCAGTGATTTGAGTAATCAGTGCCACTCCATGCCCTGGGTGCCCAGATCCACTTCAAGGAGGAAGCGCTCATCATTGCATTCAAGTCTAGAGACAAACCCAGGGCCTTAGGAAGAGTCCGTCTTTGAGGATCTGTTTCCTGAGACCCTGAGTGCCAACTTCCATATCTGTCCACATTCAGTCAGGGAACACAAACCAGCCCAGTTACTTTCATAGAGAGAATTTAACATGAAGAATTGTTGACCAGGTATTGGAGTACTGGAAAGGCAAAAGGAATACTGCAGCAAACGAGGAAAGCAGTCACCATCCCTAGGGCTGGAAGAAAAAAGAGAGATTAGGGTTCAATAAAATGTAGAAGTGGTGCACCCTGGTGGAGCAGCGATTAGGTCAGTTGCCTCCAAGGGAGGCAGGCCACATACCCCTCGGTTCCCTGGTGCAGAAACAGCCAGTGTACACTAAATAAAACAAAATAAAAAGGCCTCGACCTCCTCTCTCTACCTGCCTGCCTGCCTACTCGCCTTCATTCCTGCTGCACCTTTGCCTTTAAAATAAATAAATAAATAAAACAAGCTTGGATGAAGCGTCCCGGGGAGTCAACTGATAGCGGTGTCTGAAGACCGTGGGAAAAGGTAAACTTGAACCAGCTGCTCCTACAGGAAGTTACTGTCATTGCCAGGGGGAGGAACTGTGACTTGGGTGACATGGCAGTAACAGGTAGCAGAGCAGCCAGGAGAAGGCCCCTTGCCACCCATTCTTCCAGACAGCCAGTCGCTCTTAGTGCCCTCTGCTGGCTGGCGCAACACCGTTATTCACGCCCGAGAAAACGAGCAGTAATTCCCTGCTAACACGCAGACCTTCTTCAAAGTTCCTCCAGCTGTCCCCCAGACATCTGTCCTTCTTTCCTAACGTCGAACATCATTTCTATGGCATTGACATTTCAAATACTCCTCTCCCCGAGCTGACTGTCAGCTCCCGTGTCGTCTGAGCAGTGCCTCCTCCACATGTGTACGGCTCATCAGAGGTTAGGTCTGCAGGCTGCATGGTCTTCAGGCCGTGATACCCTTAGCAGTGCTAACCGTCCTCACCTGGAGAACAGCGCGACCACCCCATCTCTCCTTGTGAAGGTCTGCGTTTCCCTTTGCGTTTTCTAAAGAGCGTGCATTACTCGTGGTACATAGCACAGACGTGGTGAACCGAAGAGGAGACTAGCGGTGGAAACGCTCCCACCCCGCTCTCCTGTCTCCTCCCACGGGCAGCGCTGTCAGCAGGCTGTGTCTTTGAAGAGAGGGTCACACATACTCTGGTGCATGCGTGTGACCGTTTTCTTCATAAGTGGTTGTACATCAGACATGCAACAGTTTGCTTTGTGGGTTTTCATTTTACGTGCCACATCACAAATTCCATGGATGAGACATGTAGAGCTAAGTGTCTTCTGAGCATTGTTCAACCAAAGAAATCTGTAGACATCTTTGGAAATACAAGGTGTCGAAAAACTAGTCTTCCTTTCTACAGCAGCTAACAAACAAAACGTTTCTTCCTCGCCACTTTCTAGGTTTCATTTAGGCAGTTTAATCAGGCCTTCTTTCCTCTAGCTGAGATTTCTGCTTTCTTCTTAGGCAAAAAGCAGGGATTACCCTTCAGTCCCTCGATGTCCCCCGCAAATGATGCCAGCAAATGTGGCAAAGCCTCGTCACAGGCTGCTCCCTCGAAGCTGGACTCTGCAAAGCCTCTCCATCCTCTTAGCAAGGCGTTTCCCTCAAATCCAGTGCACGTTCATTTCGATCCATACACTGGATGGGAAACCTGAAGAGTTTTTTGCATCAGATTCCAAAATAAAGTCTCCCCAACAGAGGCCCTTCATGTCACATTTGGAAACAGGCTGGATCTTTTCTGGGTCATTTCCCACGGAATATGAGTTGTGTTTATTTAGGTCTGACTTCATTTGCGCTGGGCCTGACTGACTCCAGACTTTAACTCTTCTAAAATCTTAGGCCACCGAACCTCACGGGACTCTCTGGTTCTTGTCCTTCCTGCGAAAACCACTTCACTCAGCTGTGGTGGAGGGAAGCGGGGTGGACCAGGTCCCACATCCCTGGGGAGGCGGGCCTGCTGTGTGCCCAGGTTCCTTCGTCTGTGCAGTGTGAGACACACTTGTCCCAAATGAGAATATGGGAACAGGCTGCTATTGTAAGTGGTTTTTAAAAATAGGTATATAATTGTCGGGGGTGGGAGGATTTACTATGATTAGCCCTCTAAGTTCTGCTACATCCCTAGAGCCAGCTCACCCTAAGAGCAAAGGAAGAATGTCCAGGAACTCCAATACCACTTCGTTTCTTATCTCATTGAGGAAGTAGCATTGAGTAAGAGATTCCCATGGTTTGAAAGCAAATTATTCCAAAAGAAGACGGTGAAGCTGTCTGCCTCCACCTGCTGCTTCAGTTCCCTCTGCAGAGGTGGCTTTTCTGTCTGCTCCAGAGGAGACTCTGCTCAGGCCTCCAGCGTTCAGTTCAGGCCTCAGCCTGGTCTTCTTTTGACTTAATGGTAGCAAACTAAACACGATGTTCTCTTTTTTGTTTTTCTCACTGAACAGTATATCCTGCAAATGGTTCCATAATAGGTTAGAGAGTTCTGCCTCTGTATATAATGCATTTTTTTTTTTTTTAAAGAAAAGGTGCAAGCAGGGATGAAGGTGAGTGGGCAGGCAGGCAGGAAGAGGTTGTTCATCTTAGTTGTTCCCCCAGCCCTGGGACATGAAACCAGGTCTCTGGGTTGCATGTGAGTTGCGCTGGCCAAAGGCAGTGGCCAAGCACTAATCCGCCAGGACATGCCTCTAATGAGTTTGTTTTCCCGCCTAGGGAAATGCTTAAAGGAGGCCTGGAGAGTCAATACACCAGTGAGTTTTCTGATTCCTGAAACATTTTGGGGAGTTGTATAGAAAATATCCCCAAAGAGTTCCATGAACAGGATAATTATCATGGACTGACTGGCTTTTATTTCACGGACTTGCAAAGTATTTTCAACTGTCATTTTCCAACTTAGCTGTGTCCTCCCCACGGGTAATCTTCTGGGTGAAAAGAATTTGTTCTTGTGATAATCTGCAGACAGTTCTCCTGCTTAAAACCAAAGGCAGAAGCTTTAGCTGCGCACAAAGAGCAAGTCGCATACTTGTAATACCAATGACAAGGTTGCACAGTGCATAGCACGGACGATGTCATACCATGTCGTACCCCTTCACAGGCGTGAGCCCGCAGACTCCTCGCAACGGTCTATTACAGATCAGTCCCATCTCACAGATGAGAAAAGCGGGGACAGGAAGGTTCAGGGATTTATCCTAGGTCCTGTAGGCTGGCAGTGACAAATCCAAGACTTAAATAATTCAGATAGTTAATGAATGAATCATTCTTCTCTTCATTCCCATGTTGACCCGCCCTGCACTGACTTGTACTATCTAATTTGGTGCTCAAAGTGACCCTTGAAGAAGAAGTGACTAGAGCTTGCATTTGAAAAAGGCAGAGTAGCTAGGATTCCAGGAGGTGGCTGCACGTGCTGGGGAGGCCTGGGTTAGGGCATTAGTCCACATCTTTTGGCTCCAACGCATTTTGAATTTTCTCAGGGGTGGCAAAACCAGGGCCAGGCAGGTACGGGAACAGGTGGAGCGGCCCCAGAGGGTCTTGGGGGGATCCGGAGGGCGCACATGTTCTGGGGGAGCAGCCCCTACTCAATGATGGTTTCTTAATGAGTCCACTTTTGCTAGGTGGTTAGATGATCTTTTCTTCCTTCAGACAAGGTGACAGCAAGTGTTCTATGCACACATCCAGGACAAGTCACTGGAAAGGAAGCAGCTCAACTGGACAAGACATTGCGTCGTTTTGTTCTGATGAATCTGCAAGCCACCCTTGCAGGTCTGTGCACCTCTCGCATCCTCAGTGGCACGTGCATGGAGCAGCCAGTGTTCACTCCGCATGGTGGCCTTCCAGTGGGAAGACAGTGAGGCCTCTCTGTTGCCGCTGCCTCCCCAGCAAGCCCATGTCTGGAGTGAGCTCATCCCAGGGGATGTCAGCACCAGACGTGTTGAAAGTCAGCATTGACAACGTGGGTCTTGGCCACTAGCTGTTTGGAGTGATTCAACAGTCATTTTTTTTAACACTCCTTTGTACCAAAACCAGAGACAGGAAGGGGCCGAGGAAAGGCAGAGAGGCAGGCCTGCACTTTAATGATGGGTGTGAGTCCACAGGCCTGCACTTCCTCCACTTAGCCTACAACCAACCACAAGTATGGAGGGTCCCCCCCTGGAATGAGGACCAGAGACCAGACTTCTTCCCAGGACCTTGCCTCCTTTGAGATTCAGAAGACTGAGTCAGATGCACTGGCGGCCAGGGACCCTAGTCCTCCCAACCTCACCATCTTCAAAACAGTAAGAGATGTAACAAATCAGCACAATATTACAGCCAAACAGCTGTGAGCATTTAGACAGCACTGTGCAGCGCTGGCTGATTCCACAGCGACTCCACTGTGACCACATCAAACTGCCAGCGCAGGGTGGTGGAGAGGCTCGGACGGCCGGTGGTGCCAGCAAGCATCCAGTTAGGAATTCAAAGAAAGCATTTTATGTGACTAAGAAAAAAATGAAGGAACAGATGAAACAAAACCAACCCTTGGATACTTGCAACAGAACTGAGGTCAATAGGGAATGGTCGGGGGTGGGGGACATGTGATGGCAGAGCCCACTGGACAGTGGCTAAGGACACTTGGTGATGTTGTGGAGGGCAGGGTGTGCCGACATATCTGAGGAATGGGGAACCTGCACATGTGAGTTTATTTTAATGTGGAAAATCAAAGACACTGCAATTAAAAAAAATTGTAAAGCCTTTGCTTCAGTCCGTTCAATGTAGAGAGGCCATAGTGACAGAGAAGAGACTTGAGCCAGGTAGAAGGACATGTCAGGACTTCTTCCAGCAGAGCCGGCCGAAGCATTTGAAGATACAGGAAGAGAGACATGAGCAGGTGCATCTGCAGACAGGCCTGGGTGATGTTGTCACAGCTCCCATCCACTGTTCAGTCCTTGAATCTGCTTGTATTTGTTTAGTGCATCACCATATCCTGCCACCAGCCAGCTCTCTCCAAGTGCAGAAGTCCATTCTGCTACAGATGCTGCTCCTCACAGGCAGATGAGAGCAGCGCCCCCTCATGGCCATCACGTGCGAGGACTGACTAGGCCTGGGTATTGTCCCCACGTCTGGACTCTCAACTGGGCACCAACGGAAGGGTGCCCAGTGCACAGGCCTTGCAGACAGAGGGCGGGCAGAGCACTGGATGGACCTCTCTTCCCCACCACCAGTCCCAGTGAGAGTCATCCCGGCAGAGCCCCAGGGCACAGAGGGATGCTGGGCAGACACAGCCCTGAATTGACTAAGGCATATCGGCAAGACCTTGCAGAGGTGGAGAGTGACACCGGGCAGAGGGAGATGCATAGGTGGAGGCCTGGAAATATCTAGGCACATTTGCTGCAAGCAAGAAGACACCCCAACCAAGGCAGTTGTTCTCAGGGGGTGCTTTTGCTCTGGAAACATGTGGCAATGTCTGGAAACACTTCGGATTGTGATACTGTTGGAGAAGTAGGGCCCATCTAGAGGGTAGAGCCCAGAGAACCCACTAGACATCCCATCATACACGGGATGCCCCCCCACCCCGCGGAGACTTACCAGCCCCCCACATCCATAGTGCTGAGCTTGGGAAACCATGCTGGGAAAGTCAGTCGGGCTGTGAAGGTGTAAAATATAACCCATACTTATTAAATACTTGAATGTCATGTTTATTGAGCCCACTAACTTGCATCCTCAAATAATATTTATGCAATATTAAAAATAATTCTTAACATAGTTCAATGGTATGCCAGTCACCTTTATGGGTAAGTACCCAACTTTGGGAAGGCGAGCAGGCAGGCAGCAGGAAGAGAGAAGAGGAAGAAACATTTGTGCACTTTATTTGGTTGCTTATCTTGGTGGTTTCCCCCTGGCCCCAGAGCATGAACCCATGTCCTTGGGATGCATGTGGCTTGTGTCGGCCAGAGGTGGTGGCCCTAACCACTGCAGCACCAGGGCGTGACAATAATATACTTCTTATTCTTCCTGTTTTTCTGAAATGGAAACGCCGTCTATGACTCGTTTCAGGCGGTGGAACCAGCCTGAGAGTACAAATGCACACCTGTGTTCAGATTCTGACTGCACTGTGGGGCCACGCACCAGCTGCCCACCAGATGCTCGAGCAGCCGAGGAAAACCCTGGAAAGGACAGGGAGAAGCCAAAGCCACTGCCGATGATTTCTGTTTCCTCTAGTGTCTTGCCCGTTCTGGGAGCAGGGCCGCTGACGGGGAGCATCTCAGTGACTTGCAACGGAGCCAGTTAGTGAGGGGGGAGATTATGTGTGTGCACACTCACATCCGGACAAAATCCACAGCCGGGTGCGTGTATATATAGAGACACACAGAATGAGCCACTATACAAGCAGGTGCCACACAGACACACACACACAAAGACAGTCATGTGTGATCTGCACACCCATGCACTTTTAAGCATGTACCCAGCACACAGATTTGCGGCAGCTGAAGTGCCTCTCTTCCCATGCCCAGTTGCAGTCTTGAGCATGTGTGCATATGTATGGACACGTGTGCACACATGTGCGTGGGTATGGGCACACACGTGTGCATCTATGTGTGTATGTGTGCCTGGGTCAGCCTGGTACTCGTCTGCACATGCACTTTTTGTTTTCAAAGGGAAGTTGCAGGCAGGAAAGGAGGCCAGTCGGCAGGCAGGGATGTGAACCCGGGCCTTAGGGCATAGGTGACAGAAGGTCACCGAGCAAACAGCCGCTCCCGCAGGGCGCGATGGACATGCACTTATGAACGCACACACAGCTGCACAGACACACAGGACTCGCAATCGCGCAAAGGCACGCTAGGTCCATAGGACAAGTGCCGTTCCCGCGAGCTGGCGCCCCCACGCCCCCTCGGCGCAGTGAGCCGCCGCCTGCTGGCCCCGGCCACACGCCCTGCCAGTGCGAGTGCAGGGGAGCTGGGGTAGCGGCCACACGCACTGACAAGTTCTACGCACGGAAAGATGCAGGGACACACGCACGTTGTTGCCCCCGCCGAAGGGTTTTTCCCAAACCCGTGGATGGCCAGACGCGCCAGCCCACGTGACCCGGAGGAGGCGCTCCGGGTGACGGGTGACGGGATGGGAAAAGTATGCCTGGGGCGGGGGCTGCGTCCGGGAGGCGGGACGCTGAGCCCAGCCCAGAGCCCCGGCGCTGCGGACGCCCCCGGACGCGGGCCCCGACTGCGAGGGTGAGTGTCCGCTCCTGTCGCCCTCCCGCGGGGCGCAAAGCGCGCTTAGGGGGAGAGACGGGTGGGGTGGGTGCGGCGAGGGAGGGGAGCGGGCTGGGATGCTGGGAGCGCCCCTCCTGCAGGCCCGGCAGGCAGCTCCGGGCTCCTGGCTCTCCGCCTTTGCGTTACGTATCGCGTGAATCAGCATGTGTGGCGTGCTTATGTGCACAGGGTTCTGCGCGCCGTGTTGGAGATGTCCGGTAACCGCTCCTCCACCTCCTGGGCCCCTGCTTTGTGCCGGGCCGCTTGCATCTCCGTGACAACAGCGATTCCCATCTGCACAAGTGGAACCCGGATGGCAGGCTTCATGACTTGTTCGGGGTTGAACGACTAGTAACTGAGGGTAAGGGGATTTGAACCCCGGTAGGTCTGAGTCCAGCGCCTTACATTTATCAAGCTTATTATCTCATTTACTCCCCACGAGGGTTCTTTAATGAAATACACCGTAGACGCCTGCACACTGTGCTCAAGCTCAGAAGAGGCAAGCTGGGATCTACACCAGCTTCATCACAGCCCCCTTCTCTCTCCCTTCTCCCCCCACGACTTCTCTCCCAGCTGTCTTGCTTACTTATTTCTCCTTTCCCAGCCCCACTGCCCCCCATTCCAGGACTGAGGCTCAGACGAACCTCTGGTGGGGCCTCAACTCTCCACATCACCAGGAGGCCTTTGGGCACCCTCCTCTGCTCTTTGGCCACAAAACCCTCCTACCCTGAACCCTTCCAAGGTCTCCTCTGCAGGGTTCCCAGCATCTTGCTGGACCAGCAGCAATGACAAAGTCCAATGCATGGCGCCCAAGGCCGCTGTGCCCAGTTCGCACTGTTAAAGTCCATCATCCACTCCTGCCTCCCCTGGCAGCTGGGGTCACGTCCACTCCACTACAGCAGCCACTCACACTGTTCATCACATCCCTGCAGGTACCTTAGTTCTAGCTGCTTCCATCGCAGCAGTCACCAGCTGCCTGTCCTCGGACACTGGTCTTTGCTCTCTAAGCAACATACATCTCCCAGTGCTCACTGGAAGAGATTCGGACAGGACGTAACATGGAAGGTGGAAAGTAAACTGCCACATGCCCCCACCAACCTGACGGGCACCCCTCTAACTTGGGGAGGTGTCTGCTTTCCACATGCTGGGGGCGTCCTTCTCTATTTATGTTCCAACTTTTTTTGACTCAAAGAAAAGCATGCTTCTTTCTCCCTGCTGCAGCCTGTTTTCACTTAGCAGTGTGTCTTGGCTCTGCCTTCCATGTCTTCATATCCAGGCCTCCGCTGTTCTTTGCCGGTCGGTGTCGGAGCGCATCATTTACAAATGAATCAGGTTTCCTTTCATAAGCCCAGGGGCATCGTTTTTTAATTAATGAATTTTTTTAGGTGGAAGGAGCATTTTCCTTTTTTTTTATTTAGTTGCAAACATTGGTCATTTCCCCCTCCCCTGGTCTTGAACCCAGGACCCTGGATGTATGTGGGACTGCTCCCAGGGTGTACCAGACTGCTAAGCCACCAGGGTGCACCCCAGGGTCATCTTTGAACCTTCTCTGCTGCCATCAAATATTCAGCAAACTTCCCGCAAAGTTGCTTCTTTGTTATACCTCTGTTCTTTCCTGTGTCGCTGTCCCTTCTGTCAGCCTCACTTACCTACTGGACACAGATGACTGACCTTTCCTACCACCCCAGACATGGATGCCTTTGCACCCCGAACGTTCCTCACGGGCAGGAGAGCGCTGCAGAGGTGCACAGCTTCCCCACGCCTCCTCCAGCTCACAGGCCTGCACCCTGACGCCTCTGTGGGGTGAACTCCTTTGGAAACCAGGTTTCTGTGAGTTCTACAATGCTTGCTTTTTTTTTTTTTTTTTTTTTAAAGGGAAGGTGCAGGAATGAAGGTAAGCAGGCAGGCAGGCAGGCAAAGAGGAGGAAGAGCATTTTATTTTATTTAGTTGTCCATCTTAGTTGTTCCGCCAGTCCCAGGACAGAGCTCAGGTCCTTGGGAAGTTTGTGGACTGTGCCAGTCAGAGATGCTGGGCTTATCCACCTCCTCCTTCCTCCCGTCACAATATCAGCTGCTTTCCTTTCTCTCCCGAGGTCCTGGTCTCTGTGGTAGAAAACAACTGTGACAGGTCCAGCTTGACAACTTTGGAAGCAGCCACCCCAAAGCCTGGGACTTACCCTCACTGCCCGGGCAGCTGAGGTCCAGGGGACAACCCCACACTCGCCACCCCACCATGTCACAGGCCACGTTCACTGGTTGGCGGCAGGGTTCAGATGGGCCCACTGAAAGTAGCCCCATCAAGTCCTGACAGCTGAGACTTTTCGGGTCCTGGTTTGTCCTTGGGCCTCTTTTCTGAACTGAGCCAGAATCAGGAGGGAAAGAAAAGAGCAGATGAGCGGGGTCTCTGGGCGAGTGGGCCCAACCCTCTGTATTTAGAGCCTCTGATGGGCATACGCCCAGGTCCAGGAAGGGGAGGGAGGGTCCCGTGTGAGCCCCCACTCCTCTGTCTGTCTCTACCAACTTTTCAGAGAAACCGGAAAAGGCCGTTTCCAATTTGCTTCCTGGAATTTAGGCAGGGCATGGTATGCTTTTCATTAGAGAATTCTCACTGCCCTTGAAGCGAATATTCATTGAGCTTCCTCTGCAAGCAAGCCCCATCCCAGCCACAGCCCTTCTCTTTAACTTCAAAAGCCCAGGAGGCCTCCTCAGCCCCAGGGGCGCCCTGTGGGAGGCCAGACCTGCTGCCCCAGTTCAGCTGCAGTTAGAGGCAACCATTTGCTTTTTTCTCTTTTTCCTAAAATATTTTTAAAGGAAATGTAGAGACAGGGATGAAGGCGAGTACTCCAGCAGGCGAGAAGAGAATGGAGGTAGAAGCATTTATTTTACTTAGTTGTTCACCTTGGTTTTCCTGCCAGCCTGAGGACGTGAACCCAGGTCCTTGGGATGTATGTGGACTGTTTCAGGCTCAACCAGCAAGGAAGTGGGGCACCAGAGCTTCATCAGGAAGCCAGGTTTCCTCTGCCGGCAGTGGCTCAGCGGGTTCGCATCCAGAGACTGAGCCCTGATGGCGCCGGGGCTCCATCTTTCACGCCTTCAGCCAGCATTCCACACAGGCGGCACAGCACAGTCTCCATACGTGGTTGCAAAGAATGTCATTGCCTGTGGAATAGTGTGCCTCAAGTCCTTCCTCCTTGCCACGTCACCTCTGTGCATTTTCACACTCCTCCTGTCTCAGGACTGCACCCAGTGGCCTTTTCCACTAGACCACCACTCTTACATTTCATTCTGTTTACAGCATCCCCGGTCACTTCGTTTTCAGCATCACCCACAGGGCCGTCAGGGTGATGTTACCTCCACCTTGCAGGTGAGGACACAGAGGGCACAGTCACAGGACCAGTATCCAACCCCTGTCATGCCACTGGGCTGCCCTCACAGTCAAGTATGACAGGCATCCACGTGTTTACTGAAATCCCTCGGGCCCTGTGGCTGTTTTGTCACGTGACCATGCCATCGAGGCCGCGCAGCAGCTGCGTGTGGAGCGCCAACTGTGTGCGGGGCGGCCGCTGTGCTAGGCTCTGCGACCCAGGCCGTCCCTTCCAGGGGTGACACAGCCCACTCCCGAGTCAGACGCCCAGTACATTTATCACCACGAGGCGGGTGAATACCGTCATGCGTCGCTTCACAAGGGGGATGTGTTCTGGCTCCCTGCGCGCATGGCACGGGTGTCCTTCCACAAGCCCAGGGGACAGGGCCTCCTTCACACCCAGCTGGTTGGAGAGACCGCCTTGCAGATGCAGGCCTGTGACAGAAACATCGTTAGGCCACGCGAGCCCGTGCTTTGATCTGTGAGCAGAGTAGGCCTCTAAGGAGACTGTCACCCCTGAGACTAGAAGGAGGAGGCAGGGAGCTGAGAGCGGCGAGGGCCACTTCAGGACACGCTCTCCCACCCCTGAGTGTCTGTGGTGTCGGACTCTGGGCAGGAGGCTTCCACTGTCTCGTCCGTCGCCTGCTCCCCTCACCAGCTCCATGAGGAGGGCAGATTATTACAGCGAGTCCTCAGCGTCCACAGTAAGTTTCTTAGAAACTTTGACTTTAAGCGAAAGGAAGCAGGTCCTCAAATCGGTGGTTTAGTTCGACAGTGGCCAGGATGGTTTTTTCTCAGCAACATTTTAGCAAAAGGAAGTCAAAAGGGGGACCTTGCTGAAGGGCCTGCTGTGTTTCCTTTAGACTATTGAGACCCAGTGGCTGGGCTTCCCGCCTGGCGAGGCTGAGGCTGTCAATGACTGAGTTACACACCCGTTTGTCAGTGTGTCAGAGCCTGAGGGCCTGCAGGTCATGTTTGAGCAGACTTCCTGTCCTCCTGGCTCCAGGGGGTGGGGTCAGAACTCAGGTTTAGTAGGTCCTGACAAGGGTCTTTGAAGTTTCCGCAGGCAGGCCTCATTCCTGCGGCATCACAACACCCATGTCCCCACTTCCAGCCCTGCTCACATCAGACTCTGGGCGGAGGGTCCCTGGGATGGCCTGAGAGGCCACATCCTGAGGCCCAGGGGCAGAAGGAGGAGGACGAAGTGTCTTCAGAGAGCAGACTTCAGACTGGGGCACGTTAGCTCCCAGCACGTTCCTAGAATATGTGTATTTATGCATCATTAGCTACTTAACTCCTGCGAGTTAATTTGCTCTGAGCAAATGAAAACCAGACAGAAGAACTGCATCCAAGTTTCGAGTCTCTTGATTCCATCTGGGGTTGTAGCTGACTAACGTTCTTTCCTGGCAGAGCCACACTAGAATGCAGTCCTCAGCTCCCAGCAGAAAGGACAGTTTAGCAACTAAGACTGTTTTTGAAACATGTGAGGAAGGACCAAAGCACCTTTTTCCACTGACAGACTCAAGTTTTACTGAGCACGCACTGCGGGAAAAATATTCTGTAAGCCTGGAGCAGGGGTGGAGGGCCTGCGCTCTGGGCAGCAAAAAGGAGGAGTTGGTTGTGATTTGGTTAGAAAAATGAGAAAGAAGACTTGTTTGAAACCAGGGGCGACCCTTGCCTTGGGAAGGAGGCCCCTGCCCTGTTTTCTCTTTGCCGTTTATGTTCTCGAGGGCAAAGTCTGGCTCCCAAACATTTATTCATTAAGCAAACATTTCCTGACCCCTCGTGGTGTGGCCCCTGCTCCCAAGGGAACCCCGCTGGGGTGGGAGAGGCCAGGTGCAGGCAACTGCAGTGACGGAGTTGTTGCCAGCGCTGCAAGACCCAAACAAGGAGCCAGGTCCAAAGGGAGAGGCATCTGTGAGGACAGCAGGGAAGCCTCAGAGGAAGCCGTATGCTGGCGGAGTAGGGCTTGGGGCCAACCCACATCCATCCCTGGGACCAGGGCTCCCAGGGACCAGGCTCAGCAGGAACAACCAAGATGAACAACTAAATAAAATGCTGCTTCTTTCTCATTCCTGCGTGCACCTTTCCTTTAAAGGAAAGAAAAAAAGAAGCCACTGAAGGGTGAGGCTAAGGAGCCTGCATGCCCAGAGGGTGGGCCCCTAGGATATGGGCAGAGGGGGACTGGAGCCAGGTAGAGGGGACAGGAGCTGGGGCAGGGTCCTTGAGGACAGGGGTGCTGATGTTTGGTCTGCGCAGCATTTGGCCCCTGCAGCAGTGGTGTGGCTGAGTGGAGTTTAAAATCATCCCCGCCTCTGCTTGCATGTGGGGGTGGGGACCAGGGAGACACGGGAAGGAGCTGAGGGGGCTGAGGTGCACTTTTGCAACTGGTCATTTGGTTAAGCTCCTGGGAACACCGCTCCACACAGCCAGTCGGAAAAGTTGGTCCAACAGACTCCCACCCCTTGGCCAAGTCAAGCGTGAGCCTCTCCTAGGACAGGGTTTGCGTCAAGCAGGGGTTAGAAGAAGCTTCACTTTCACATTTTGAATGTCAGTGTGTGTGTGTGTGTGTGTGTGTGTGTGTGTGTGTGTGTGAGAGAGAGAGAGAGAGAGAGAGAGACAGAGACAAAGACAGAGACAGAGACAGAGACAGAGACAGAGACAGAGACAGAGACAGAGAGGTGATAAAGTACAAGATAGCAAAGATGTTTCCCTGCTGCTGCGTGTGGCTCTGGCCTATGCGTCAGGGGCTCTCAGTGATCCAAGATATTTAGAAGTCAGAGCCATTCACATAAAGGAAGGTATCTGTGCATCCATCAGACAGAGTCAAGTTCAAATGCAATTCCTGCTCCGAGCAAGTTGTGTCAACTTGAGGAAATGTGCCTCTCCAAGCTTCAGTTCCCTCTTCTGTAAACTGGGGGAAGCAGGAGGAGGAGGAGGTTAATGCGGTCGAGAGAGCCCTCAGACTCGGTGCCCCATGCTGTCCTTTGCTGACTGGGGTCTGTTTCTTCCTCTGAAAGACGGGGCAGTGAGTTTACTGCTCTGTGGGGTTTATGGTAAACTTCAAAAAAAAAATCATTCCAGTAAAGAGCTGCACATGACTGGGACCTGGTAGTTGTCTAATAAAGCCCACCTGCCCTGCCTCAGTTTCCCCATCACTGACGCGGTTCATCAGATGTGTCTCTGGACTCTCCCCAAGTTTGTGCCCTTGAATTTATGTAAAAGACCCTGTCTTATTTCTTGGGCATGTGGACAGTAGGCTGGAGACCAGACCTGGGAGGATGGAGAGCAGGGCTGTTTAGAGCCTTGTTTTTCTTGGAGGTGCCCTGGAGGCCAGAAGCCCTCATCTCTTTCCCTTCAGGTTTGGAAGCAGAATCTAGTCTCTCTTCCTTTAGTTCCAGAACACTCCCAGGCTCCTCTGCCAGTGTTCCCCGGTACTACGGGAGCCGCCAGACCCAGCTCAGAACCCTTCTCTCCCTGCCTGTCCCAGAGTCCATCTAAGCCCTGGACCATGCCTTGGGCCAGTTGTCACTCAGCAGGACTCCTGTAGTTGTCCACAGACCCTGCAGGGCAGACTCCCCTTCCACGCTGACAGCAGAGGTCAAAAGAGGCCGTGACAGATTAGCAGCCCTCTGTCCCTCCCCTCCTGCCTCCAGGTCTCTGTCCTGCTGTCTCCATCTGTTTGCAGGACTCTGTTCCCACCAGCTTCCTCCTTCCCTCCAAAATCTGGTGCAAAATCCCTTCAGGTTGCCACTTGCCAGGTCATGTCACTGCTTGGAGAACCCTGCTTCTCTTCTGGGAGCCCAGGTTGCAGCTCATAAGTATCACAGACATTTCCAGAACTCTCGCCCAGTAGACAAGGAGCTAAGATTCCCAGGGCCTGGAGAGTGTCCAGGGCACACTTTCCAAAAGTGAGTCACGCCTGTAACATTTGCATGCCTCTGTAAGCGACCCCAGAGCTGCATCGAGAGGCAGCTTCAGTTTTGCCTCGCCCCACCCTTATCCTTGGGCCAGTGAGGGAAACTCCTAAGTTCTCTTTCTGAGGGGCTCTTTCTCGTGTCCCTGGTGCTCCCTACTCATTGGAAAGGCTCACTGGAGTCCAAAAGGCTTAACATCAAGAGGGGAAGGGAGACTAGGGTTCTCAAAGCTGGCCCTGGCTGTCCAGTGGTGTGTCACATGGTGTTGCAAACCCTCCAGCCGGCCCAGCCCTGCTGGGGCACACACTGGGGACAGCAAGTGTGGGGGCCTCCAGCCAGCCCAACCCTTTGTTCAGGAGGGGAAACTGAAGCCCAGACTGGGAAAGGACTTGCTTGAAGGTCACAAATGGTCACATCCAATGGCCGGGCGTGGTCAGGCAGCTGCTACCAGCCTTAAGCACACGGTGACAAACGAAGACATATCGAGACTTTAAGAGTCAAGTGTCCAAAAATCTTATTCCCAGATGTCTTTTCCAGGAAGCTACTACAGGCTTTCTGCTAACAAAATGTGGCTCAGGCAGCTGAGATGCTGGTGTGTGGACCACATAAACCAGGGTTCCAGACCCGGGGCTGCGATGAAAAAACACGCAATAAAGACACTTCTTCCTTTTCTCCCTTCCTTCTTCCTTTTTTTCCCCTTCCTTCCTTCCTTCCTGTCTTTATTAAATTTTTTTTTAAATATTTTTTAAAGGAAAGGTACAATCAGGAATGAAGGTGAACAGAGGCAGGCAGGCAGAAAGAGAGAGGAGAAAGCAGCACTTTTTAACTTTATTTATTTTATTTAGCTGTTCATGTTGGTGGTTCTCCCCAGCCCGGAATGTGAACATGTGTCCTTGGGATGTACATGACTTGAATTCTTGGCCAAAGGTGACTGACCAAACCACTACTCCACCAGGGAATACCAATAATTTTTTCTTAAGAGGAAGAAATGGGGGTGCACCCCTGTGGCTGAGGCAGCTAAGACCTGAGGTGGCTAAGGTGCAGGCCATGTAAAGCCTACGAAACTAGGTTGGAGATGGGGGCCAGGGGTGGGCAAAAAATGAGCACCTGGGAGTCGTAAACCAGGAAACAAAACACGGAGAGTCGCAGAATCATCACGATGATTCTAAAGCAGAGTCAGAATGACAACATTAAGCAAAATACAAGGCATCTACAATGAAATAATAGTATTTATTTGGGGGATCTTATGTTTACAAACTGGGCTACACATATTGAGATATCAACCCAAGTTTTGTTCTGCTGGGAGCCTTGTTCATGGGGATTTTAAAGGGAAAAGACAGAGAGCAAGTACAGATTTTATTCCTTGGAGTTTGCTGACTTTTGGTCAAATCGATCTGGGTTACTATGGAGACAAGAAAGAAAAAAATCGATGCACCCTGGTGGCTCAGGGGTTAATCCATGCCTGGGCACAGTCCATGTACTCACAACCCAGGGCTGGGAGGAACAACTAAAATTAACAGCTAAATAAAATAAAATGTTTCCTCCTCTCTCTATCTTTCTGTCTTCTGCCTGCCTGCCTTTATTCCTGCCTGCTGCCTTCCTCTTTAAAAGAAGAAAAAGTTGGCACACCCTGATGGAGTAGTGGTTAAGTCAATCATCTCTGAAGGTGTTAGCACAGCTCTGGGTTGGCACAACTGGGTTCAAACCCCTGATGCCCTCCTCCACCCTGTCCCGGGAGAAGGGGTCTAATTACCGATCACCACCTTCGGTTCCAAGTATTCCTTCCCTTGTGACTTTCCAGCTGTGACACATTTGAGCCAAGGGTCATTTCTCTTCATCCACAACTCCTCCTGGTCCCCAGTTGGCTGTCACTGGGCTGTAAGTCTGGCTCCGTGTCAGCCACGGGAGGAAAATGCTGTGATGACGGCTGCCTACCCCCAAGGCCCCTCCAAGTCCACCCTGGTCCTCCAAATAAAATGACACGTGGACGCAGGAACAAGGAAGAGGCAGGACTGTCCCTGTCTTCCCTGTCGCCGCCGTCTCCTCTGGTGCCTCACACACTCTTTTGCCCCCGCAGGTGACCACCATGCTCCCCTGGGTGCTCCTGGCCTGCGCCCTCCCGTGTGCGGCCGATCCGCTGCTTGGTGCCTTCACCCACAGGGACTTGCCGAAGGGTACCCCTCAACTCGTCTGCAGCCTGCCCGGCCCCCAGGGCCCCCCTGGCCCCCCAGGAGTGCCAGGGCCCTCAGGAATGGTGGGAAGAATGGGCTTTCCCGGCAAGGACGGCCAGGACGGCCAGGATGGGGACCGGGGGGACAGTGGAGAGGAAGGTAAGAGCTGGTGCCTGTCCCCGTGCCCCCTGGGTTGACAGCATATGACAGGCAGTGGGGGGGGGGGGATTATAAAAACTACTATTAATCCCATTTCATTACAAGCCAGGCTAATGTCCCTTTAAAAACCAGCAGTGCATTTACTGAGAGGGACAGTGGCTATTAAATCTTATTTGCCTGACCCAGCAGCACCTTGATTGACTGCGTGACTTTCCACAAGTTTCCTGAAATGTCATTCAGGACTCTATTGGTTGCAGGCGACAGAAACCCAGTTTAGATCCCAAGAAATGTGTAGTTCAGATGGCCAGGAGTTGAGCTTCAGGGTGGCTGGCGGCAGGAGCTCGAAGGCTCTGTTCCTCTCTGTGATGGCTGATTCTCACAAAGCCTGGATTCTCTCTTTTATAAAGGAAAGGTGCAGGCGGGAATGAAGGTGAGTAAGCAGGCAGGTGGGAAGAAAGACGAGGAAGAAGCAGTTTATTTTTATTCAGTTCATCTCAGTTGTTCCCCCCGGACTGGGACGTGAACACGAGTCTTGGGGATGTATGAGGGCTGTACCTCTGCTGAAGGCAGGGGACCCAACCACTATTCCACCAGAGCAAGCCAGCAGAGGCTGGATTCTGCAATGGCTACTGGTGGGCTGAAGGCTTCCTCCTCATGGCCATCTCAGGATGGCCCCTCTGCCTTGATCACAGGTGTATCGCGGACCACCTCTGTAACGAGGGAGGGGAGACACCACCGTTTGCCAGGACTGGGTCCTGTGCCCACCCCAGTGTACATGAGTGGATGCAGAGGCCGTTGGTCACTGTGACGGACAGTCCCATGGGGGCCACATGACGGGATTCCCAGCAGCCAACATTTGGGGTACTCTGTGCAGTCTCCTCTCAACATTGACATCTTTCTTACGTGTCTGAACTCTTAGCCCTGCAGCCAAGCACAGGTCAGTGTCACAGCTCCCCAGGTGTGCATTTTCGACACTGACAAAGAACTCTGAGAATGAAACTCATCTTTATTTAGTTGTCAGCTTGTAACCAGGTTTCTGACTTCCAATACTTGCCCAACTCATCACTGGTAATGCCAGCCCACGAAGGAGTAGTCTTGTTATTATCCCCACAACATTCTTTCTCGTTATCCCTGGGTCACAGATGAGGAAACCGAGAGTCAAAGGGACTCATTTGGGAATGACGTTTCATACCTACAAGAACATGAATTTTGGAAACAAACCTGGATGCCAGTTTTAGCAAAGTACATAACCACTCTCCGCACCTCAGCTCCCTTATCTCTGAAACGGGGGTGATAATAGCACCTCCCTTTCATGGCGCAGTGAGGTCAATGTAAAACAATACCCGGGAAGCCCAGAATCAGAGTGGACCTTCAGTGAGTAGTGGTCACCCCAGCTGAGCTCACGTAACATGACTCCAAATCCAGGTCTTTTCTATTACACCACATTAACTTCTCCAAACGCACTTGCTTCCTAGGAGAATGACTACTCAAATAACGCTAACCATTGCGAACTGAGGGGGTCTCAGTGTCAGGCCCTGGACAGCCTGGTAGCCCATTCCCAGACCAGAGTGAGAGAACTGGACTGAGCATGTGCTCAGCCAGTTACTGCTGACTTTCACCTCCTGGACCTAGAGGAAAGTGTCTCTGCTATTGACATATTGGATCCAGAGCAGACAGGATATAGTTGGGGGGCTGCTGTTGACCACCTCTCCTGCCATTGTATTGAGTCTCCACTGAGAATGGAGTCAGCACAACCAGAAAAGCAGTGTAGAGAGATGAGAGTGCAGACATGTGTGACCCAGACAGAGCAGGGTCTCCCGGGGACCAGGATGGGGTAACATCCAACCACCCCCACCCGCTGCCCAGACATCTCTGGAAAGGTCTAGAGAAATCAGCTTTTCCTGAAGCTTCTCAAGAAGGTCATCAAGAAGGGAGCACATAACGCTTCTGGATAAGCTTCCTTATCCATTTAGTTACCCCGCAAACGCCAATCCAAAATGGCTCTTTACTGCTCTTCTCTCCATCCCTTCGCCCACCTTGTCTTGATTTTTATTTTTTTTAAAGGAAGCTTTGTGACCTTACTTAGTTTAATTATTTCCCATTCTTTTTACTTATTTGTTACCCCCAACCCTGAGTCTTAAACCCAGGCCCACTGGCTTTATGTGGTCTGCACCCGAGCTGCCTGAGCCACAGAGCCCTTGATTTCTAATTGCATGAGGAGTACCAAGTACATTCTCAATGTGCAGTTCAATCAGTACAAATAAAGCAAGAGTCTTCTTCAACCAATAACCCTTCTTACGCGTCCCTTATCTTCCAGAGGTAACCACTCCTGATTGGTTAGCTATGTGCCTTTCCTGACCTTTTCTCCATACTTGCATGTTTCTATAATCATACCAGCCATTGCCAGGCACTTAGCGTAATCTCTTCCTGAAAACCAGATGTCCGGTGAGGAAATTCTATTTCGGAATTTATTTCCCAGTTGCTTAAAATAGGAAAATTGTAAACACACAGCCTGCTAACATAAAACTCTAAAACACAGTAAAGTGCCAACATGCTTATGCATAAAGGCAAAGTACCTTGTTAGAATGCAAAATGCCTAAAACATAGCTTCCTGATGACCCAGTTCATGTGGTGGTGAACAGACAGTTGCCGGGGAAGCCAGGAGAGTCTGTGATTCCAGGAGTCTCCAGGATCAGGCTCCGTTCTGTACGCTTTCCCACACATCTTCACCCCTTTCTGCCCGTCCATCAATCACACTAATGGTGCAGCTGTCTGTGGGTGCGACCTGGGGTCAAGAGGAACAACCAAAAAGGTGAACAAATAAATAAATAAATAGAAATCCATCTTCTTCCTCTCTCTTCCTTCCTGCCTGCCTTCCTCTTTAAAAATAAATTCATTCTTTAAATGTCACATTGTGCTTAGGTGACAGAAGCATAAATTTTCATATATAATCATTGGCCAGAAATATTAAATTTATGAAATACGGGTTTTAAAAACCAAGAAGCGTTCTATAGGAAATATTACCAGGGAAATTTTCTGCAGGAATACCAACTACCCTTAGCAAGGTTCCCTCTGGACCAGAAGCTTTTTTGCACTTAAATGGGTATAGAAATAGCATTGTGGTTTCCTTTGAACAAACGAGCGCCTGCCACCTGCTTTTTCCTCTTAACATGTCTTAGAGATGTTTTGCCTCATTGGTTTCTTGACTCCTGCATAGAACTGCACAGTATAGATATAGAGTCAATTTTTTAATCATTTCCCTTTGGATGAGCCTTTAGTTGTTCCCAGTTTCGCTGTCTTAAACAATGCTTCCCTAAAGCCCTCATAGGTGTGGGCAGGAGGGCTTGGGCACAAGGCAGAGATTTCATTGAGATGGGTGTCTTAAAGCCACAAAACTTCTTGCAGTTCTTTTCTTCTCCAGTACAGCTCACTGAGGGACTGGTCTGGCAGACAAACCAGACTTCTTAGAAGGAGGAAAAGGGGAAGGGTGTGCTTTGTTACGTCTCTCTCTCTCTCTCTCTCTCTCTCTCTCTCTCTCTCTCTCTCGAGGAAGGAAGGCAGACAACAGGAAGGAAGAAAGATGAGGCAGAAGCAGTCTGTTTAGCTGTCTCCCCCTATACACACACACACACACACACACACACACACACACACACACTTTCCCCCTCAATCCTGGCACAAACCGTGGTCCCTGCGTGTGTCCAGGCTTAAACCCTGAGCCACCAGGGCTCATCACAAGTCTCTTTTTCCCCCTGATCCACAGTGGTTCTGGGAGGAAAGTAAAGCAGCCTGCCTTGTCCAGACATCTTTTCCCACTGCTTCAGTTATTCTCCATTAACCTGCACCAAAAAATGTTAGTATAATAAGATATTGAAAGAGATCAAATCTGTAGAACTGTATACACTCTTTTTCTTTTTCTTTTTTTTTTTTGTAAGGAAAGGTACAGGCAGGAATGAAGGTGAGCAGAGACGGCAGGCAGGACCAGCAGGAGGAAGAAACCATTGTATTTGGTTTTCCTTCCCGGTTGCTCTCCTGGGACCTTGGGATGGATGTGGCCTGCGCCCAGCTGCTCCACCGGGCGCGGGTGTTATTGCTGCTGACCTCCTGCTGTGCCTGCCTGAGACTAGACTTGGCCACGGGTGTGTATATGCAGGAAAGAGGCATATGCGTGGGGTCTGGTCTAGCTGGGGTTCAGGCACCCGCGGGGGCCAGTGAGGGGCTGCGCGGGGCGCCCAGGGCACCATCAGGATTTGCACCCCTGTGTGCGTGAGACTCCTCCCCCAGCCCCACGAGCCCCTCCATAGCTGCTGCTCTGTCTTCCAGGTCCACCGGGCCAGCCGGGGAACCGGGGAAAGCCAGGACCCAAGGGCAAGGCCGGCGCCATCGGGCGGGCCGGCCCTCGAGGCCCCAGGGGGGTCAGTGGCGCCCCGGGGAAGCATGGCACGCCGGGCAAGAAGGGCCCCAAGGGCAAGAAGGGGGAGCCGGGCTCCCCGGGCCCCTGCAGCTGCGGCAGTGGTCGCGCCAAGTCGGCCTTCTCGGTGGCCGTGACCAAGAGCTACCCGCGGGAGCGGCTGCCCATCAAGTTCGACAAGGTCCTGATGAACGAGGGCGGCCACTACAACGCGTCCAGCGGCAAGTTCGTCTGCGGCGTGCCGGGCACCTACTACTTCACCTACGACATCACGCTGGCCAACAAGCACCTGGCCATCGGCCTGGTGCACAACGGCCACTACCGCATCCGCACCTTCGACGCCAACACCGGCAATCACGACGTGGCCTCGGGCTCCACCATCCTGGCCCTCAAGCAGCGGGACGAGGTCTGGCTGCAGATCTTCTACTCGGAGCAGAACGGGCTGTTCTACGACCCCTACTGGACCGACAGCCTCTTCACCGGCTTCCTTATCTACGCCGACCTGGAGGACCCCAACGAGGTGTAGGCAGCCGGGCCCTGGGGAGGGGACGGGAGGGGCGGTGCTCCCGGGCTTGTCAGCTTCCAGGCCCGGAAGTCTGCGGCGGGGCCGGGGGCTTCCGGACTCAGGCTCACCTCTGCCTCTTTCTCCCCATCATTAAAGCCCAACTTCGATACATCGTCCTGCTCTCCCCACCAATCTGTTGTGTCTCCTGCGGGCCAGGCGCCATGCTGTATCAGGGAACAAGACAGACAGCAGCTCCGTCCTCGTGGGAGGGACATCCCAGTGGGGACGTGGTTTACAAACAAGCAGGCAAACAGCACAGTGACCGCACCGGATCGGAGTGTCTTGCAAGGTGGAGAGAGAGAGGAGTAACTGGGAAGAGGTCGAGTGTTTAATTTCTTCTGTGTTTTCTCATCCAGTAAAGTCCACAGTTTTGGGGTTTTTGTTTGCTTTTCCTCTAAAGGGAAAGTACAGGCAGGAATGAAGGCCAGCAGAAGCAAGAGGAGGGAGGAGAATGAAGCATTTTATTTATTTTACTTACTTGTTTATCTTTGTAGTTCCTTCATCCCGGGGCAGGAACCCAGGATCTTGGGATGCATGTGGAGCGAGCCCAGCCCCTGCTCCATCAGAGCACGTCTACAAATCTGCAGCAGACAGCCCAGAGAATTTTTGCCTTTGTACACAGCTTGTAACCTCCCTGGTCATCCAGAATGGAATATTCCAGCCCCTACTCCCCAAGGCTCCCAAGTCCCCTCCCAGTCAGTACCAGGAGGAGGGAAATTTTGTTCTGATGATTGTGAGATTCTTTAATTCAGTCACAAGGCCCAAGGGTCTTCTTCTAGCTTCACTTTTGCAGCAGTTCTTACTCTTGTGACTTTTTTTTGTTTATTAATAAGTACTTACAAATTGCCTTAGGAAAGAATGAGACTCTTGTAAAACCCTCCCAGCTCTGATTAGCAGGCCACTTGTTAAAGTTTAGCACCTAAAAATCAAGGCGGAACACCCCTGTGGCTCCGGAGGCTAAGGCGCAGGCCCTGTCAAGCCTAAGAACCTGGGTTTGAGAACCCAGACTCAGGGATTAAAAAAAGAAAAAAGGAATCAATGCAAATTACCCATCCTTCCTAGGTTAAATCAAAGATTGTTTTTGTTCTTTTCATCTGCTCATCTTTATCAAAATGCAAAGCTTCTTTTCAGGGGAACTAGAAATTCCTAATGTTTTGAAAGGCACATTACAGTAGTAACAGCACCAGAATCTCCAGATTCATGCCCTGGAATCCAGTCAAGGAAAAGTTGGTGGTGTTTTTTGTGTCCTGTTCTCGCATGTGTAGCCCTTCTTCCACTTTGTGAAAGTGGAAGCTTTACCGCCTGCAAATGCCACCTCATGTGGGACACCAGTGTCCTGAGGCAGAGAACCAAACATCTGGTCAAAGATGTGTGGTTAACGCTTTCAAGGTAACAGTGCTTGGGGCACCCTTGCTTCCTGAAAGATCGATGGGTGGGGGGAGTAGTACTGGTGTTTCAGACGTACGATCTTGTAACTCGGCATCTGTATATACTGTGCTATCTTCGCCACCAGCAGTCTAGTTTCCATCCACACCTTCCAGTTGACCCCTTTAACCCACATTACCCACCCAGCTCCTGCCCCCTCTTACCTCCTGGTAATCACTAATTTGGTCTTTTTTTTTTTTTTTTTTTAAGGAAAGATGCAGGCAGAAATGAAGATGAGCAGGCAGGCAGGCATGAAGAGGGAGAAGGAAGAAGCATTTGTTCATTTTATGTATTTGTTTATCTTGGTTGTTTCCCTCAGCCCCAGGATGCGAACCCAGGTCCTTGGGATAAACGGGAACTGTGACTGGTGAATTTAAGTGTTAAGCCACCAGGGTGTGCCCTTTTTTAGATTTTTTTTTTTATTTAGTTGTTCACGTTGGGTGTTCCCCCCGGCTCTGGGTCTTGAACGGGGGACCTTGTGATGTACGTGGGGCTGCTCCCAGGTGTGCTAGACCGCTAGGTTACCAGCGCGCGCCTTTTTTAAAAAGTTGTTTTAAAGGAAAGGTGCAGTCAGGAAGGAGGGCAAGCAGAGGCAGGCAGGAAGAGAGAGGAAGAAGCAGCTTTCTTTTATTTAGTTGTTCATCTTAGTTGCTCTCCCCAGCTCTGAGACATGAACCTGGGACCTTGGGATGGGTGTGGACTGTGCTGGCAGAGTGCAGCTGACCCAACCACTGCTCCACCAGGTACCTCATTTGATCTTACAGTCTAAAAATTTGCCTTTGTTTAATTTTGTCTCGTTTGTTTCTTTGTGACATGAGTGAGGTCGTGTGATGTGTGTCTTTCTCCTGACTTAGCTCCCTGAGCATCATCCCCTCTAGGTCCATCCATGTGGCAAGATTTCCTCCTCTTTGCAGCTGAGCAGGACTCCATGAGTCTCTCCCACTTCTTCCTCACCCACTCAGCTGTGGGTGGGCGCTCGGGCTCTTTCCAAGTCTTGGCTGCTGTGAGTGGTGCAGTGGTGAACCCAGAGACGCATGTGTCTCTTTAAGCGGCACCTCCAGCAGGAGCGAGACCAATGCAAAGTCCCAGGAGGAGCGACAGGAGCAAAGGTCTTTTGGAGAGAGCTTGCCCCTCTGTGGAGCGGACTGCAGCCACAGGGACGAGGGGCATGAGCGCGGGAGGAGGTGGAGGCAGGAGGCCCGAGACTGGAAGCAGCACAGCATTGTGCAGACCCCTGCAAAGAGTTTCTTTCGCTGGAGAGAGCTGATCAGACCTGAGAGAGCGTGGTGTTGGTGTGGGGATGGGCTTGAATCTGCTGTCAGTCACAGCCGCTGTTATCGGTGACAGATAAATCACCACAGGCCACTTCTCCCTCAGTGGGACATGGGGAACTCCTGGCTGCCTGGGAAGCGCGGCTATCCTGGAGAGCGGGGTGCACATAATGCACCCCCTCCAGTTTCCAGTGCAGGGATCTGCCCAAGAGCCCCACAGGTGTATGTGGGGGTGTCAGGATGCTAGAGCCCTCTGACCTGTCGCTGGAAATAGGGTCCCTTAGGACCTTTGGGGACAGGGTACACTACCGGGGGTCCTGGGGGGACCCTCCACACATGTAAGGGGATTTACTTAATGTAAGTCCATGCTTGCTGGAGGTGGGGCATCAGGATGAGTCTGAGAAACCCAGGAAGGGGTTTGGGACCCAGTGGATTCAGGTGCGGGTTGGGGTCCTGCCCGGCGTCCCGGTAGGAAGGGTGAACTTCTGACCTCGAGGCACGTTTGTGTGCCAACAGCCATCTTTTCCTTTATTTTTCTCTACTTAAAAAAATTGGGGGGACCTTTAGTCACTTCCTCATGTCCCCCCCACCAATAAGCATTTGAAGGCCGTTGACTTAACCCTTTGTAGCCTGGGTAATCAATCCAGCCTGAGCAAGGGCAGACCCCGAGGGTCTATGGTGCCAGGCCTGCCCTCGACTCTGTCCCCTTGGCACCCAGGGAAGGTAGTGGGTCAGCAGGGGCTAATCAGCACCCTTTGTGGGGGTCGGACAGATGGAGGCAGAGACCTTGCAGGGCCCAGGGAATGAGATGGGGCACTGGGTTTGTGGCAGGAGGGGCAGAACATGGTGACACGGTGGGGGTTTCTGGTGAGACTGAGGGCTGGTTTCTCCCCGGATCTTCTGAGGGTGGCTGCCTCCTAAGTGAGCCCCTTGGAGTCCTCAGGCAGAGATGCAGGATGCACGCCCAGTTAAGGAAGGTGTCCCAGGCTGGCCGGCCCAGGCACACTGGGGTCCAAGCTCTCCACTGGCTCTGGCCTTGCATACTGGACCTTCCTCTGCATTGACCCACAGCCAGTGCATGTTTGGGCAGTGAAATTTCCCTTGACCCCAAATGTCATTGCAGTTTCCCCTCGACAATTTAGAAGCGCCCAGCCCGAACTGAACTCCAGCTCAGACAGGGGTGGCTGGGTGTCTCAGAGCAGGCTGAGTGGGGCTCTGCGGGGTCAGGGAAGGGAAGTGCAATGTGACAGAATACAGGAAGGGGTGGCTGGGGGAGACCCCCCCTGGGTTTGCAACCTGGAAGGTGGGGGCTCCCGTCCCACAGAGACTCCTCCTTGCAGACCTTGGCTGAAACAAATGAAGACTTCTTTTGGCTGCCTGCTCTCTGGGGCCTGCAGGGGACTGGGGTTGTCTGAGGGGTGGGTCCTTGAGCTGTTAGGAACATGTTAGTGTTTTTACCAAGTCTTTCTGGGCTGGCTAGAGATTGAGGGAGGACATGGCTTTGTCATTGTCTGCTTCTGGAAAAAGCCTGCAGTTTGGACAACACAGCGCATTTCTGGATTAGAACAACTCCATCAGGCACAAAATGTAAGGGAACCCAAACCTCAGTAACCAGTGTAAATAATGTTTTCAAACCACGTTTTAGTAAATCAACCTTACAGCGAAAGATGCTATGATCAACAAAATAAAAAGATTCTGAGTAAGAAGCGGTTCTGACAGTCCCGATCAGAAGGAGGTGAAAGAGGCAGAGTCATTCAAGAGCAGGTGAGAAGTTTCCTCTCTGCACAGCCCACCCCAAGCAGCCAGACCCCGGAGACGGAAACAGGATTCTTCCTTCACGCCGTGCCTGTCATCTTCGCTCATTTCATAGGGGGCGAACTGTACCACACGGACCTCCAGTCCTCAGGCTCAGGCTGCAAGATCAGTCCAGGCTGCCTTCTAGATTCAGAGCCAAAGACAGAAAGAGAAAGAGATTCTGGCCCATGAGATTATGCGACCAAGATCTTACATTGGGAGAAGAAAAAGAATAAGATCAAAAGCTGTATGTCGTCACATTCCTGTTAAAGGAGTGCGCCTGCATCTCAGAGACAGCTGGTATACCTCAGTAATACAGCATTTGTCTAGGAGATGGAATCTTGCTTCCAGTCCTCACTCTGTCTGTGACTCTCTATGTATGACTTTGGCCAAGTCATTTCCTATCCGGTGGCCTCGGTTCCCCTATCTGTAAAATGAAGTGTTGGACCAGATGATCTCGCAATCCACTTTAGCTCTGTATGTTAGTGGGTCTGTCTCCAAAGCAAAGCTCGGCAAAGAGTCTGAAATCCTGAGACCAAAAGTCAAACAGCTGAATGAATCAGGCCAGCATGCTGGGGAAGACTGAACTTTCACATTCTACCCTCTACTTCCATCGAAGACTTCCAATAAGGCGTCGTTATTAGGACCCTGAGCTAGAAAGCAAATAATGGCTCACACCAGTCCTACGCTGGGCATTATGTGTGCTGTCTTCTTTCACCCTCTCAAAGTCCTGTGAGCAGCTGTATCAGCATCACCTCCACTTCACAGCAGGAGAAATCAAATTCTTAAGAAGGTGAGATCAGTGCCGAAGGTCACTAGCTAGTCAGTGCCCATCTAGGACCAGAACCGCTGTCTGAATTCAGACGCTGAACTTCTAACTCCATCACAGGAGCCATGTGCATCTCCTGTGGGCTGAGCTGAGGAATGATAGGTGCTTTGGTTCGGAAGCCCTGTAGAGAGGTGGGGACCAGTCCCCAAATACAGTGCTCCTGTAAGCAAGGTCCTGTCCAGTCTCTGGGAGGACTCATCCAATGCAGCAAACATCTCCTGAGCACTCACTATGGCAATGTTGAGGAAGCCACCAGTGTCCCCAAGTCAGGTGAGATGTCAGAATTCTTTTGCATCACAGCCCTGCCCAGAGGTTCAGAAACCCCAGGCACAGTGGGGTTGGTGGGGAGGCTGAGACAGCACCCTCTTGCTACTCTCCGGTCTCTGGTGGGGCCTAGGACACACTCCTGGGTACAGCCAGCTCTGCCCATCCCTGGGCAGGCCTGAGGGGAGAGCTAGAACAGAGGACTTCCTTTCTCCTCTTCCACTGGAGGGGTGGGACATGGGCGTGTTGCCCCCTCCTCATTTCCCCCTTTCCCGCGCTCACGCCTCGGCAGCCCTAGTGGGCATGGACGGTGGAGCTGGGAGGTGGCTTGGAAGGTGTCCCCAACCACAGTGTCTGCAGTGAGACAACAGTGCCGTGGTCTGCTCGCGCCCAACATTTCCAGTCTCCCTCCCTGCTTCGGACACAAAAACCTAGAAAAACTCTCAGAAAAGTCCCGAAGTTGGCTCTCAGAAAAACAAATTTCGTAAGATATCTTTCTCTACCTTAAATTTTCCTTTCGTTGGCCCTAATTAAAAATAGGAAAGAAAGGTTCTCCATCGTAGGTGTTTGCTTTTCAAAGAAGCCCGTGACCCCTGTTTGCGAGGGGCGGAGTTCAGTCTCAGGCTGGCGTAGTGTCCCTGACCGCCTGGGGCCCGTCGTCCCATAAAACTCATCTGAGGTGTGAGCTTACCTGCAGGAGATCCTGGGTCTCCGGTGAAAGTCTGCTTAGGACAGCAATCCTTGAACTTGACCAGCTCCCAGGCCACTTGAAACCTGTTCCCGGCGCCATTCAACCAGACCCTGGGGAAGCACCTGGAGTCTGAAGAGCCACCTTCTACAGAGAACAGGGGAGAGGAGGGGGGGTCCCCAGGGTGCCAGCCCTCCTGCAGGGGCCATGGGGTTGAGGACGTCAGCAGAGCGAACTATAAACTCTCAGTGAACTCTATCCAGAGGCCAACTGACCAATTTACTGATGCAACAAATGTCTATCGACCCTCAGTGATATGTCATGAAGTGAGTTAGACACTGGGAATGCGAGGAGGACCACAACCAGATAGGGTCTCTGTTTTCTTGAGTTTAGCGTGTAGCACAGGCAACAGATGTCAGATAACCAACCACAAAACAGATATAAAATGTCACCTGCGACGTTAGTCCTGGTAAGAGTGTTAAGAACTTTACTGGGGGAGTGATGACAAAGTTGAGGGCTGAAGGGTGATTTAGCCCCAGAGAGCAGGGTAGGGACGGCACTGGGGTTGGGGGGCGCATCACACACAAAGGTCCCGTGGTAGGAAAGAGCATGGCGGGTGGGGAGGAACCAAAGAAGTCCCTCCCCCAAGTCATGGGAGCGGGAAAGTGCAAAATAAGAAGGTGAGGAGTCAGGCCGTGAAGGCAGGTAAGTCCAACTAAAGACTTCTGTCTTGACACTGAGCATAGAGGAAAACCACAGAATGATTTTAAGTGGGCGGATGAGGTAAGCGGACGGGTTTTGAGAACATTGGGTTTTCTTGCAGCCATAAGACGACTATTTCAACTTAACCTAAGAAGAGTTTTCTGCTGGAGTGTTCCGCCTTGGGAAGTAGTAACAGTAGACACACAGTGGCAGGGCTCTTCGGAGAATGGGGCCCAGGCCGCGCGCTCCATGCGGATGAACACTCGGCCTTGACAGCAACATAAAGGTGTGTGCATTCCCATGATGCACCTTTTGCCAAAGAGGGACAGGCTCCGGGAGGCTCAGAGAGTTGGTTAAGGTCACTTGGTTGTCAGAGTTGCAGAGCAGAAGTTCGGATCCAGGTGTGTGGGACACAGAGACACCCGCCCCGCCACCGCCGGAATTACCACTGCACCCTGACAGCCTGCACGCTGCAGGGCGCCACCGGCCTGGGCCTCACCCTCAGCTGCACGTCGGTTTTAATTCAAATCCTCCCCACAAAGAGGGGCCAGTGTGAGTAGCCAGGAGTGTGGCCTGGGCTTCGGGGCATTTTATGAGACTGCCGTGCCGCTGCTGGAGGCTGGGGAGACACCTGGGAAGGGCCCTGACCACACGGAGCCAGCTGTCTGGCCGCACACAGTGACGCTGAGTTCCAGGTTGGATAGCTTGTGTGTTAGGACACAGCAGTTGGGCTGCCAGACACTCCCCCGCCCCAGGTGACTGGGTTTCTGGAACTGACATGTGGAGACGGAGGGGCACTGGCCGAGCTCTCAGGGCTGGCCAGGAGAGCCAGCTGCTCCAGGCTGCAGCCAGCCCTGCCAGCGCCTTCCGGGCCACAGACCCCTTCCCGGGGCGCAGACCCACCTGTGGTCAAGTAGGGAGCAATGGCAGCTCCAGGGGGTACTGCCAGAGCTGGTGCTGCTGATGGGGGACCCATTCCTTTGAGATCATCTGGAGCCTTTGGGGGTCCCCCCCCACAAGTCCCAGTGGTTGGAGCAGGCACTCTCCTGAGGCTGGATAGCAAAAAGACTGGGAACACCCCTCACCTACTTGCTTGGGGCTTCCTGAATTTGGGGGATCCTGCTGCCTGGGGCAAGTCACGAGTTTGACCTCTTCCCCTCCTCGCTCCTGCAGGTCACTCTGCCGTCACTGAACTTGCCAAGTTCATCCCCCCCAACGCTGCAGGTCCCTGGACTTGGGGTGTCATCCCCCACATTCACTCACCTGTCTTGTCCCCTCCTGCAAGTCCCAGCTCAGAGGCCACCCCCTCAAGTGACCTTCTTTCATCCTAACTAAGACCCATTGCCTCCTCTCACCTGCCTCACTTTCATTTTTTGTTTTGTGGTCCCCTTCCTCACCCCTGTATCCCAGGTCTGGAACCCAGGTCCTTGGGCTTTACACGGTCTGCGCCTTAGCCACAGCTAGCATCAGCTGCCTGACCCACAAGGGCGCGATCCTCCCCTGCTTTTAAAGCAAGGCTTATTGATCCCTGGGTGTTATACAGGCAGGAGGGTGCCCTGCGTAGGGTCGTTAGATCGACCATCAGGGAAGACAACCTATAACCCTGTGGGTGTCCTCCCTACCTCTGAGGCTGTTCCTAATCTCTTCTGTTATACAAATCCTGCTGGGCCTGGCAGGCCCAACTCAAGTCCCACTTCATTAGACTTTCTCTCACTTCTCTAGTCACCACAGAGAGCTTTGTTTTATGACCAACATCTGCATTGCCCATAATAAATAAATACTCAGTTTTTGTTTCTAAGGAAAGGTGTGGGCAGGAATACTGGCGAATAAGCAGGCAGGTAAGAGAGAGGCAGAAGAGGCGTGTATGTGGGGATGTATGCAGGCCACACTGGCCAGAGGCAGCGGACTTAACCACTGAGCACCAGGGCGCACTAATACGCACAGCATTTTAAATTTAGGTATATTTTAGCCAGAATTTAGATTTCCTGTAACTCTACTATTTAAAAAAACAGATTTATTAAAAGTGTTATGAAATGTCTGCCTCCCTCACTGTGAAACACTAACCTGTTTTCTTACCTTCTGCCCTTTGCAAATTTTCACTCGTGTGTTGGTGCACGTGTGTCTGTCTCTCCTTCACTGGGATGGACAGAGTTGAGGGAGGCTCGTTCTACCCGAGGCTGCAAGGCAGCCTGACCCTCAGTAGGAGCCCCAAGTATTTGCTGACTGGCGGCTGAGCCCTGAGTGGTGCGGGTGGCCCCAGAGACAGCTGTAGTCATGATTGGGAAGGAGTAAGAACTTGAGCCAGGCTGGCTGCGTTAGAAACCAGGCCTCCCCACACGCGGACTGCGAGACACTGGGCAAGTTTTCCTTTCTGAAAAAATGGAATCAAATACTCTCTGTCAGAAGTCATTGTGAGGGTTAAGGGACGTGGCAAATGGTCAGTCGAGGTTATTATTATTGTCGATTGCTTTGCAATCAGTGGCTGTCTAACTCCAGCTCTGCCTCCCTCCTCACGCTGGCTGGAATGAGCAGGCTCGGAATCTGTCAGGGTCTGTTCATCAAGCCAGCCCCACACACCATCCTTGTGAATGGCGTCTCCATTCCCACTTCTTAGGGGAAGGAACAGATGCTGAGGAAGATGAAGCAGTTGCTGGGGACCCCAGCTGGTCCAGGGCCAGTTCTGGCTGAGAACCCAGCCTGACCACTTGACAGGAGGGGTCCCGAGCTCGAAGAAGATCAGAGCTGAGAGCACGGGAGGGCTGAGCCCCTGCCCTGTGGTTGCCTCCGCCCTGCTCCAGCATATCTACCGTCCAGGGACTCAGGTCACTGATGCGTCAGAGCCCTTGGAGTCAGTGGCTGCACAGCCACAGAACGTAGAGGATGCCCCACCTCTGGTGCTGCTTTCTGCCTCTTCCTGGGCCCCTGGAGCGAGTCTCACTTACGATCTCAGCACCTTTCAACCTTGTAGTGATGTGATGTGCCCCCACATAATGTGAGTAACACACTTGGGGTACAGATATCTAATGTCGGGTACAAAGTCACACAGCCTCTGAGCGACAGGCTGTAAAATATGACTGCAGCCAATCCTGAAGCTCCCTTGATTCTCAGAATAACTCTGCAAGACTGGCCAAGCTGTCACTTCAGCCCATTTTGCAGGCGACGAAACAGAGGTGCAGAGATGAAGCGTTCTGCCCAAGGGCACACACAGGACCTCCCTGGCAAACAGAGACCAGAAATCTGTACCCTGGGTGCTTACCACCATGGAGCCTGAGAGCCTGCTTCTGAGGAGCACAGAGAGGGTAGATGGGTGTGTGTGATGTGAGCGGGCATGAGTTCTTCGTGGGAAAGTTGCATTTAGGGCTGTGAGTTCGCGACTCCTCAGAGGTAGGGTTCACCAGAAAAACTCGGTCCCAGCCCTGGCTGTTTCCCTTGGCCTCTGCCAGTCTCAGCAAAAGGGATCAAAGACCTAGACGTAAGAACCGAAGCCATAAAATACCTAGAAGAAGAGGTGGGAAAAACACTCCATGACCTCAAGCACAAAGAGATCTTTGGGGAAGAGATAGCTATGGCAAAGAGGACGAGGAAAACCAAGCAAGTGGGATGACATCAAATCGAAGAGCTTCTACACAGCAAAAGAAACCACTAAGTCAAAAAGACAATCCATGGAACTGGAGAAAATATTCACACAGCATACATTAGCTAAGAGCTTAATCTCCAAAATATATAAAGAACTCCCTCATGAAATGGGCAAAAGAACTGAATAGACACCCATCTATAGGAGACACAGAGGGCCTTCAGACACTTGGAAAAATGTTCTACATCACTCATCAGAGAAATGCAAATGAAAACTACTAAGAGGTACCACCTCACGCCAGTGAGAATGGTGTCTATCAATAGGACTGGAAATAGCAGGTATTGGAGAGGGTGTGGAGAAAAAGGAACCCTCCTTCACTGTGGGTGGGAATGTAAGTTGGTGCAACCTCTTAGGAAAACAGTGTGGAGAGTCCACAAACAAAGACAGAGCTGCCATTTGACCCAGCAACCCCACTCCTAGGCATATACCCAGAGGAGACAAAATCTCTAATCAGAAAAAAAATATCTATACCCTGATGTTCTCAACAGCACAGTTCACGGTAGCCAAGATGAGGACGCAACCCAAATTCCCGACAACAGATGATGGATAAAGAAGCTGTGGTCTGGATACTTTATGGGATTCTGTGCCGTTACTACAAAAAGTGAAATTGTGTCCTTTGTAACAATCTGGACAGAATTAGAAGGGACCATGTTAAGTGAAATAAGTCCAAAATAAAAAGAGAAAAACAGCATGGTTTCATTCATATGTGGAATATAATAAAATCAAACAAATAAATAAACCCCAGAAATAAACTCTCAGGCACAACGTGCTGGCTACGGGGGGAGGGGGGGTGCGGGTAGGGTTGGGGGTGCGGAAAGAGTTGGGAAAAGTTGGTGAAGGACACTGGGACTCTGGTGGAGGGTGTGCTGTGAACTATACACTGAGATACAATGTTAGTATTCAAAACTGAATATAACATTGTTAGCAAAAGAGTCAATACAAATCAATATTTTTTTAAGAAATGAGGGTTGAGTAGCCCTATGTCATGGGGTTGTCTGAGGGTTCAAGAAATGCCCAAATGCACAACCTGTACTTGGCAGGAAAAAGGAGGTGCTGCTATTTTTAAGTACCGTTTTTTACCATTTCCATTATAATCATAACCATTCTGGAAAACAAACCCCCAAAAGAGCTTCCTCCCAAGAGAGGGCCTCTTGTCCTGCCTCCTGGGACCCCAGCTTGTGAAATCAATCCCAGAAACTCTCTCCCTCTTTGTCCTTTTTATTCCTTTTTCCCTTGAATTGCTGGCTTTCTGGAGCCAGCTGTACTGGCTTCTGAGGGCCTGAGGTTGCATTTTCAGGAATCGTGTGAGCTGGTTGTTAAACGCAGCCATTGCTAAAAATTAAATTATATTAGCCGCTTAGAGCCCATTCCCCCTGGGTCTCTCTCATGTCCACCAGCCTCTTGAGTGGAGGCCTCACTTCTGTGTCCACGATTATCTTTTCAAACTTGTTTGTTGAGTATTTCCTACCAGAAAAAAGGGCCAGCTTCGCTTGTTGTCCAGAATATCGAAGATATGTCTACTCCTGAGCATTATAAAAGACTGTGGTGTACAGAACCATGCAGCTAAAACTCGAAAACCTAAGCTCACAACCCAGGGCCAGGTGAAAAAAACAAAAATTAAAGAAAGAAAAAAGGTGCTTATTCTTCCTTTCCCTCCCTTCCTTCCTCTCTTAAACAAAGAAAAAGACGCAAGCTCCAAGCTTGCATTTGTAAGTAAGAAAAAAATAAATTTCAATAGAATCTCACAGCAATTAACTCAAAATGGATCAGAGATTTCAATGGAAAATATTAAACTAGAAAACTTTTTTTAAAAAAAATTTGCAAGCAGGCAGAATGAAGGCGAGTAACAGGCAGGCAAGCAGAAACAGAAAGAGAGGAGGAAGCACTTTATTTTATTTAGTTGCTCATCTTGGTTGTTCCCCCAGCCCTGGGACATGAACCCGGGACTTGGGGATGCATGGGCATTGCGTCAGCCAGAGGCAGTGTACCAAATCACCACTCCACCAGGGCGCAGGGTATTTTACGTTTTAGCTATTTTATAGGTGTGTAGTGCAGTGATGTGGTGGTTTTAATTTGCATTTCTCTGATAGCTCACAATCTTAAACATTTTTATGTGCACATTTGCCATCACTATATCTTCTTTGGTGAAATGTTTCTTCATGTCTGCACCCAAGTGGAGAGGTGAGATGTGGGTGCCTCCTTAGCACCCAGGACAAGCTTTCCCTAAATGTTTACGAGCATCTTTTCAACTCGCCGAATCCCGACAGCCGCCTTATGAGCTGGCACCTGTCTGCCTCATTACATTTTAAATCAGCATCCAGAAAAGGAGTGCGCTCCCAGCTCTTGCTGCCCCTGTTCAAGGCAGGCACTGCCTCTTGGAAGGGATTCGTTTTAAGGCGCGGTCTCAATTCCAGAATTGGCAAAAAGTGGGTGACAGAATGGAGGAAACCTCGAGTCAGCAACCAAACCACAAGCAAGGAAACAGTCTCCTGCAGCAGGCAGGTCAGAGACCTGGACCCACAACCCTTCGTTCCAGCCTCAACTCCCCATTTTAGCAAAGGCCCACCTCTTCCACCTCCATGCTTAGCTCAGCGGCGTCCCCCGCTCACCGCAGTGTGGACACCAAGAGTCATTTGAATCCTCACCTCTCAGGACCTCACGTGGCAGATGAACCTCTACCGCATGCCCATCCGTTGATTCCTTTGCTCCCCGGTCCAGCTCTTGAATTTTGCTGCTCTGTTTTTGCCTTGAAAATAAATGTGATTTTGCCACTGCACTCACTCACATCTCTATTTGCATGAAAACAGAAAGCAAATGCTTTTCATCATCAACTCTTCAGGTCGTGTTGAAGCTTGAATAATAATGGGCCATGGCCTTGGGCACCAGGAAGATGTTGATCAACTTGATTCATTGTGTCCTGTGTCTCCAGTTAGCCGCCCACCGCTTGCACTTGGCAGATACGGCGGACAGAGAGCAGGCACTCTGTGTCAGCATTGACGGAGCCCTGCCAGCAGCGGAGCGGGTCTCCTAAGGCGAGGCCTGTGTCCAAGAGAACACCCCCGGCTATTAGGCTGAAATATTTGCAGGGGTAGCTGCCCGCTCCAAATGGAAAGGCTGGTTATGTGTTTAAATTGAAGGATGTGTCTCATATGGTTTTCCCATGTAACTTCTTATAAATTTAGAGTTGAAAGGCAATGATGACTTTTCATTCTGGTGGTGGGTCCAAAAAATGTTTTTATTTGATTAAAACTAATATGTGTGTGTGTGTGTGTGTGTGTGTGTGTGTGTGTGTGTGTGTGTGTACAGATATACAGGTACAGGAATATATACATATCTATGTGATACGTATATACTATGTATAATATATATTATATGTGTGTATACATAATATATAGTTTATCTTTGTGTTGGGTTATATTGTTCTATCTCTCATTTATAGGGGTTGGGGTTTAATTGCAAGAACTTCAGTCGAGTATAATTCCGCAGTTAATTTTTCAAGGTCTTTTTTAGCCTTAAAACTACTGTTAGTGTACTCAGGAAGGATACTTGTGGAAATAATAGCTCTTGCTTATTGAGTCCTTGTAATGTGCCAGGTCTGTAGTAAGAGCTTTATATGCATTATCTAACTTAATTCCTTCTTATTTGGTTTAGATTTCATAGCCCCACATGCTAATCATGTCCTTACACAAACAGCTTAATTTCCCTGTTCTTCTCTTCCCATCTTTCTTCCTAATCAAAGCCTTCGTCTGGCCAGAACTCCTCTTTCTGCCATTCGTTCCCAGCTGAACGTTAAAGAGACCGCGCAGCTGTGCTGGTGAGTCTCACTTCAAATTCACGTCTGCCAATCTCCAAGGGCATGGGTGTAGCCTGGCGGCCCCACCACTCCCTCCCAAGCCGCCGGCCTTCTCAGATATGGGAGCATGGTAGGTTCGAGGAGCCGAGCAATGAAGGAGGCAAGGAACTGGAAGTGATATCAGAGAGGTTACAGGTGTCTGGGTCATGTCGCCCTTGTGGGAGGTTGTAAGGACTTGGCTTTTATGTTGAGTGGGTTGGGGAACAACTGGATGGCCATCTGGTACCTGGCCTGATCTGTTCCATGTGGCACCATCACTGGCCAGTAATGGCCATGTGACATTAGTGACTCATGGTTCCAAGTGGGGATTCTGGAGCTGATCTGCCTCACATAGAGGTGCGACCTTGGCCTGTCTGTATTTTGGTGTCAGCGATGATAACAGCAGTATGACTCACTCTATGCAAAGCTCTTCCAATCGGAGCCAGTTCAGAGGTAGGTAGTGCGTATTAGTTTAAAGTGAGACCATCAGCATAGACTTGTCTTTTTTTTCATTTATTTTATTTTTATTGTAGTAATTATTCTACACATTGAAGTAATTTCCTATGTATAGGTTCCCCATATCTTAGATATGCCCTCCACCACATCACCAGCGTTCTTCCCCATTGTCCAGTGGGCTCCACCACCATTCGCCCCCACCCACCCCGTTCCCTTTTGGTGACCTCAGTTCTGTGGCAAATGTTTCAGGGTTGGTTATGTTTCATCTGTTCCTTTGTTTTGTCTATTCACATTCCACCTATGAGTGAGGTCATCTGGCATCTATCTTTCTTCTTTTGACTTGTTTCACTGAGCATCATCCCCTCTAGTTCCATCCATATTGATTCAGATGACAGGGTTTCATCTCTTCTAAGGGCTGTGTAGTGTTCCTTTGTATATACATACCACATCTTCTTCATCCATCCATCTGATGTTGGGCACTTAGGTAATTTCCAGTTCTTAGCTATTGTGAATAGGGCCACAATAAACATGGGGGTGCATACACCTCTGTGGGTGGCGCTTTTGCATCTTTTGGGAAGATGCCCAGACGTGGAATGATAGGATCCTATGGGATTTCCATCTTCAGTTTTTTGAGGAATCTCCACAGTTTTCCATAGGGGTTGCACCAATTTGCACTCTCACCAACAGTGAAAACTGTTCCCTTTTCTCCACATCCTTGCCAATATTTGTTGTTTCCAGACTTTTGGATAGTAGCCAGTCTTTCAGATGTAAGGTACTATCTCATTGTTGTGTTAATTTGCATGTCCCTCATAGCCATGGAGTAGGAACATAATTTCACGTCCTGTTGGTCATCTGTAGATCCTCTTCAGAAAAATCTCTCCAGTTCCTCCTCCCATTTTTTGATTGGACTGCCTGTTCTTCTGTTGTTGAGTTTTATGAGTTCTTTGTATATTTTAGATATTAAGTCGTTGTCATAAATAGCAAATGCAAATCTATTCTCCCAGTTAGTAGGTTTCCTTTTGGTTTTGGTGATGTTTTCTTTTGTTGTAAAGAAGCTCTTTAGTTTGATGTAGTCCCAGTTGTTCATTTTTCTTTTTATTTTCCTTGGTGGTGGAGTTGAGTCCCCAGACTTCTCTACAACTGATGTCATGGAAAATCTTTCCTATGTTGTCTTCTAAGAACTTTATGGTTTCTGGTCTTACGTACAAGTCTCTAATCCATTTTGAGCTAATTTTTGTGAACACAGTGTTAGAGAGTGGTCTAGCTTCATTCTTTTGCATGCGGCTGTCCAGTTTTCCCAGCACCATTTGTTGAAGAGACTTTCATTACGATTTTGTCAAAGATTAACTGACTGTATGTGAGTGGGTCAGTTTCTGGTGAGTCAGTTCTGTTCCACTGATCTGTGCCTCTGTTATTATTCCAGTACCATACTGTTTTCTTCACTATTGCTTTTAATATAGTTGAAAGTCTGGAAGTAAGAGCCCTCCAGATTCGTTCTTTTTTCTAACGATTGCTTCGGCCATTCAGGGTCTTTTGTTGTTCCACACAAATTTTAAGATTTTTTGTTCTATTTCCTGGAAATAAGCCCATCAGATTTGAATGGGGATTGCATTAAACCTATGTATTGTTTTAGGTAAGATGGCCATTTTAATGATATTGATTCTTCCCAGCCATGAGCAAGGGCTGTCTGTCCATTTCTCGTGTCCTCCTCTGTTTTTTTTAAGAAAGACTTGTAGTTTTCATTGTATAATAGGTTTGTCTTTTTAATTTATTTGACTAATTGTTTATCAGTTGGTAATATTTCATCAATTGTTTATGTAGTTGAGCAGGCAGTGTGGACAGAAGTTACAGGTAACAAGGCCTGGGGCTTGGGGGTTAGAGTGGCCGACTATGGATATAGTCCTGTCTGGAATGGAGGTGGGGCCAGTGGGGGCAAGCAGTGTAAGTGGAATGGTTGATGGAGCTGGGGTACCAGAGGGCTGAGCTAGAAAAACGGGTGGGTGGTCACAGCAGGCGATGCCCACAGTGGATGGTTTGCAGTCATGAGTAATGATACCTGTGTTTGGACAGTGATCCTCTGGAGCAGCCATCAAGAACCAGGTCTGGGGTGCATCGTTCACCAAGATGATGAAATAACCCAGAACAAGGATGAGGCAAGAGTGGGGACAGTGCCAGTGAGCCCTGGGTCACACCTTCAGGATAGAAGGGAAATGACAGGGTTTCAGCGGAGAATGGGACAAGACCGTCTCATCAGAGGCTGGGGGTTATGGAGGATGGTTTGGGTGTGGCTGTGACGGGGCTGGTTACTCCCTCCCCACCAGGCCCTGGGCATGAGAGGAGTGGACAGAAAGTAAACACGAGTCAGGGCTAATGTGGAAGCACATTCTCAGAACGGAGTCAGGCTTTCATGACAGGAAGAATAGGATGGGAACACTTGAAGAAGTTGATGGTATGAACTCAATTTCTGTGTCCAACATTTGTCTGGGAACGAAGACAATGAACCAAAATGCAAAATATCCTGCTCTAGTAGATCTGTTCTTATGGGAAGGCAAAGTAAACAAGACTGAAAATAGCAAAGACCGTATTTTGCCTTGTATAAAGCGTGCCCACATTTTTTGGACCAAACTTTCAGGGAAATAAATCTTTTAATTTTTTTAATGCAAAGTCCTATTTATTTATATTTAGGTATTCTTTGTATTATAAACGAATTTTAGCATTTATTTTTGAACATATTATGGCACAAGAAATTTTCTGTAACAAATAGTTACAAAATACAAGAACATATACAAGTTATGAGAAATAAAAGAATTAAAAAACATTTATATAGACACAGAGTCAGTACTGCCCATATATAATGTGCATCCTTATTTTTCCCTCACAAATTTGGGTCCAAAAAGTGCACATTCTACATGGGAAGACATGGAATGTAGTCTGTAAGACAGTACTGAATGCAGGGAGGAAATAAATGAAGCAGTGAAAAGATTGAGGCACCTGTGACTGGGAGTTAAAACTATCTAGGTGGCCAAGAATGACTCCCTGAGAAGGTGACATTGAGTAAAGACCTAAAGGATATTGGAAGACAGCAAGTGCAAAGGCCCTGGGGTGGGAGCTTGCCCAGAGGGTCTGTGGGTGATGGAGGAGACCAGTGTGGAAGCAGCACTGGAGGGTGGACGCCTGGGGGGGACCAGGTCAGAGTGGGAAACAGGGATGGGCAGCTCCTGTAGGGCCAAGTGGGTATAGGAAGGACCTGGCGTCTATGCTGAGTGAGGTGGGAGCACTGAAGGGTTTTGAGCAGGGAGAACATTGCTTTCCTCCCGGCTCATTCTGGCTGTGGGGAGAGCGCTGTTAGGCAGCTTTTCCCATAACCAGCAAAGAAGGGCTGGTGATGGCACAGACCAGTGCGGCACGCGGGGCGTAGCCTTGGGGTCGTGTGTTAGGGCACAGGTACTGGCAGAGGGGCCTGGCGTGTCGTGGGAGCCTGTGGGGCCCCTCTGCTTTCTTTGTGAAGAAGGAAAGAAGGTGAAAGGGGTGCGGTAGGCGGGGTAGGGCACCTCGGCAGTGGGAAAAGGGGAGGGGGCTGGCCTAGAGAAGGGGCCCTAAGCTGAGCATGCCCACCAGGCTCGCCTGGACCTGGAGGCCTTGGTTCAGCCCCGTGCTGGCCTCATCCCCAGTCTCCGACTCAGGCTCCGTGGGGCTGTGTGGGGCCTCGGGGATTCTGACAAATTTCCAGCTGCTGCTGTGGCTGGAAGTCTACCTTGGAGAGGCACCATTGTGCAATCTTTTAGTTTTATTGTTTTGAGGAAAGAGACGGGCAGTCAAGAAAGAAAGAGGAGGAAGGAACATTCATCTATTTAGTTGTTCCTGTTGGTAGTCCCCCCACACGCCCCCCCACGCCCACACCCCGCTGCGTCTCGAACTCAAGTCCTTGGGCTTTATGTGGGCTACGCTGGAGCTGCAGACCTAACTCCTGAGCCACCAGGGCTGTCACCGGTGCGGGCCTGACAGCCTGCCCGCAGCAGGGACATTACTGAAGGTCACCAGCACGGCGGCGGCGCGTCCAGACACCCTCAGCTGCACGAGGAATGTGGTCCACATCTTCTGATATTTTAAGAGAAGGCTGAAACGAGAATTTTGTGTGCTGCTTCCCAATTCTGAAAATCTAATCTAGGCTTCCATTTTGCTCTTCTCATTAGTTCTTACCATATCGCCACATGTACTTCTGCTCGGGAAATAAGACATAAATATCAACAACCACAATACATGGGGCGTGTGAAAAGGACTATAACTCAAAAGAGAAAACATTTCTGCTAGCCTGGGGAAATAGTTTCGACAGGCTTAATGGAGGAGGTGGTTTTAGCTAGGCATTAAATGTTAGGTAATATTTGTCCATGTTAAAAAAAATTTTTTAAAGGCAAGGTGCAGGCAGGAATGAAGGCGAGTTAGCAGACAGGCAGAAACAGAGAGGGAGAAGCGGCATTTTATTTGTTTTGTTTAGTTGTTCATCGTGGTTGGTTCCCCAGAATGAGAACCTGGGACCTTGGAATGTATGTGGACTGCATCTCCGCCAGAGGCAGCAGAAGTGCTGCTCCACCAGGGCAGATCTCCATGTAAAATTTACAGTTTGGGAGCAAGGCAAGGGTCTGAGCAAACGTTCTTGGGTAACCACAAGTATTCCTTTGACAGTGAGCAGAAATCAGGCCGGGAAGCTGGGAAGGAGATTGCAGACACTGGGGTCTGGTCTCCAGACCTTAAGTCACAAGCCCAGAACTGCTCATGAGGAAGGCTAGTATTAACCAGGTTCACTAAAGACGGGGTGCATGTCCCCAAATTGCTGTGTGAAAGTCCTAATCCCGAGTTTGGAGGTGGGGCCTTGGAGAAGTAATTGCGTTTGAATGAGGTCATGGGGTGGAGTCCGCTTGATGGGATTGGTGCCCTTATGAGGGGATGAGGAGACCAGACCTTTCTTTCTAAGAGGACGCAGAGAGACCCTCTCCTCAAACCCTCGCTGGTGACCTCAGCCTGCAAGCTGTGAGAAGCAGGTGCTAAGTCGCCGCGTCTGTGGCGATTCCCTGCAGCAGCCCCTCCTAAGAGCGAGAGTGTCATAGCAGGCAGGAAAGGTGCCTTGAAATGAGCTGCAAGCCCAGAGATAAATTTCTAGCTCGTTAGCTAGAATTGTGGCTGCCAGAACTGGGAGGACAATGAGGGTCTAACCAGATCTGCTCCCGCGCCCGTGGGCAGACGGGGAGGCTGCGACCCGAGACACAGCTTCTCATCAACCTGCAGCCGTCTGTGCATCTCAGTGGCTCTGTGTGGGAGAAGCGGTTTGACTGCTCATGCTCTGCGGGTCATAAACCCAGCCTAACCAGAGGGAACACAAGACACCGAACTCTGCAGATCGAGCCTTGTTAGTTTTAATGTCTCACTAGCTCGTCCTTCCGCAAAATTCCAATATGCCCCCAGAAAGACGGGTAAAGGACAGATTGTAGGAGAAATACAAATAATCACATTTAGAAAACTCCCATCTTGCTGGAGAGTGAAGAATGTAAACTGAGCCAATGGACTCCATTTCTTAATTTAGGGGAAATTTTAATTTTTTTTTTATTTTTAATTTTTTTTTAATAATGGTAGCTTAGTTTTGGTGAGTATAAGGTGCAGGCAGGAATGAGGAGGAAACAGGCAGGCAGGAAGAGAAAGGAGGAGGAAGAAGAATTTTTATTTTATTTTTTTTTAGTTTTTCACACTGGTTGCTTCCTCTCTGGACCCAGAACTCAAACCCAGGGGTGTGTGACTTGCGCCGTCAGAGGCTATCGACCTAACCACTGCTCCACCGGGGCGTGACTATTTTTTTTTTTTTAAAGAAAGGAACGGGCAGGGAGGAAGGCAAGCTGGCAGGCAGGAAGAGAGAGGAGGAGGAAGCATTTATTTCACTTGATTTAGCTGTTCATCTAGACTGTTCCCTTGGCCCCGGACACGAACCAGGTTTACTGTGTGCCTATATGATGGATATTACGCAGCAATTTAAATGTGTGAATGGTAGTTTTCTGCTGAAGGCTCACAGCTAATTGTGGACTTAGAAGCAACAAAGACACAAAACTCTGTGTACGCAAGTTCCAGCACAGTGTTTGCACCATAATGCGGCTCACGCTTATTCAGTGCCCTCAGCTACCAGGTCTGACATGACTTGACCTTCCTACACCTCCACAAAGGAGGTACTGTTACTACCCCCATTTTGCAAAGGAGGCATCTGGGGTGAAGTGGTCTGCCCCAGATGATGAACTAGAAAGAGGCAAGGCCAAGAGGAACATCAGAGCAGCCTCACTCAGCCTCGCTTTAACCTTGGAGCTGGCAGACGGGCCAGATGTGGAAAACAGCCTGGGTGCTGGCACTGAGTGCCCCTCGGTAACTGGGAACTCCCGCCTTCGGGTTCCCGAGTCCCTGGTCTCCTCCACACCTCACATTTGGTCCATCGGCTGATGCCAGAGCAGCTCCACCTTCCTACTGTGCTCCCAGTCTGACCCCTTCACACCTGCCCGCTAGTCCCACTGGTCTCCAGGGCTCGTGACTCTGCCCAGTCCTGGGGGCCATCGCTTTGCTATCACGTGGTAGAGGTGGGAGGACATGTGGTTCAAACTCCTAAAAATACACTTGTGTACTGAGTCGAGCTAGTGGCAAACCTCGTGAAGTAGATACAGTGTTGATTTACAAGGGTGCACTCCCAAGCCCAGATCAGCTGGCACAGCCTGGCGCCTGCAGCGCAGGCCACCTGCAGCCCAATGAGCAGGGTTCAAGGCCTGCGACCGGAGAAACCACTGAAATGAGCAACTGGATAAAATGCTTCTTCTTCCTCCCTCTTCCTTCCTACCTGTGTTCATTCCTCCTGCCTTTCTCTTTTCTTTGTTTTTTTAAAACCCTAACATAATGACGATACAATATTCCTTCAGTAAAATTATGTTTTAATGTTACAATAGAAGATTGCCCACCTCCCTCCGCACCCAGCTCAGCGGCTGCCAGCCTCGCCCCCGGCCCTCCGGCCCGGGCACTCTGCGGGCCTGGAAGCTCTGAAAGCCCCTCGTAGGAGGTGATTCATGCCGTCCATGGCCTGTGGCTGGCAGGGAGGACATCTCAGCTTGAGGGCCCCTCAGTCGCTCCCATGGGCTCGTCTGGCTGCATTTTACTGTCCAGTCTGTTTCCTTCCTGTTCATGGTCTGTCAGAGGAGAGGCGCTGGGCAGGCTCAAGGGCTTTGAAGTTAATGGCCGCTTTAATTTCCTCTTCCAGGGCTCAGGGAAGCTCTTCAGGGCTTGCTCCATGGCTCCCCTCAGACTTGTCAGGCTGGAAGCCCTTTACCACACGCCCACTCCAGCCACTCTGGGGCCAATGCTGGGGGGGTGAGGGGGGCACATGGAGGTACCCTCCCCCCCCAAAAAAAATTTTTAAGCCAGTATTCAAAAAAAATCAGGAAATATTTTGACTTCTTTCTTTGAAAACTTCAACAGTCTGGCAATAAAGGCCCAAATTCTGGAACAGGAACAGAGAGGCAGAGGGGCTTCCTGGAGCTACTTGAGTTGTCACAGTCCCCACTACTCCATACTGCCTCCCTGGCACCTCAGCTGGGTGGCCATGGCCAACAAACATGGGCTGTTGTTTTCCTCACAGAGATACTTCTCTACCCCCGGGACTCTCTCAGAGCCGGCAGTGGGCGTGAGTTCTCGTCCACCAGCAAACTTCTCTCTCTGACACTCTTCCTGATCCACGTACCACTCCCAAGCCCAGGTGTGTGTTCCTCGGGGAGTCCAATCCTCTTCCTTCCTTTGACAGAAAGAGACACTGAGTCCCTGGAAGGAAGGTTACTTGCCAAATCCCCCCTGGTGAGTTTGTACAGCATTTGCATCAGGCTCCAAAGAGCATCATCCTAGGTAGGTTCTAGCATGTTCTGCTCTCATCACAAAGGACAAATGTTTGAAGGCAATTTGCACTTCTACTCCGATTTCTTCTTTTGATGGCCACACAGTCTCTGAAGGAAAGTCAGCCCTCTGTTTTACTGCAGCAGTGTGAAGAGTGCTCAGGGCCATACGCTTCCTGGTCTCACAGACAAACAGGGACAATAAGTCCTTCGCCCTGCAAAGTCTGGGCCGGGTGATTCCTTCAGCACCTGTGAGTTCTGCTCTCCCTGTGTCCACCAGCAAGCATAACCATATTTACTCGATTCTATGCCAGTTTTTTTATGGTCCCCAAAAATCAGGTGCAGCTTTCATTCAAAGTGGCCAAGTTTGACCTGAATGGATCATTGCTAAGTAATAGGTCCCTTATTAAATTCTTAAAATCTGTTAATTCTGTTAATCCCTTTTTTTAAATTAAGTCTTCACTCCTTGTTACTTCGCACTTTAAATTTTTTTCAACTTTGTAAATAAATCTTATGATTTTTTTTCATGAAAACCTCTTAAGAAGTTGGGGTGTTGCTGAGAACCAAATCAATACAGTCATTCAGTAAACCTCTCTGGATCCCTCCTGAACCTCAGACACTGTGCTTGTCTTCCAGAAGCCCACAGGGTGTGGGGGTGATGGTAATAGTGGGGGCAGTGAGTCCAAGGATTGACCATGGAGGACGGTGGGTGAGCTCAGACTCGGAGACAGATGACATAGGACATCTTTGGAAGCAAGCATAAGTGGGTGTCTTCATCCTTCTGAGCTGCCGTAGCAAAATACCACAGACTGGGATGCTTATAAACAGCAAACACTTGTTTCTCACAATTGTGGAGGCTGGGAGCTTCCAGGTCACCGTGCCAGCATGGCCGGTGAGGCCCTCTTCCTGGTTCATAAATGCACGCTCAGCTGCCCTCACCTGGAAGGGCCCAGGGATCTGATGGTTTCTCCTTTATTAAGGGCTCCACCCTCGTGATCTAGGGTGCCCCCCAAGGCCCCGCCTCCTGATGCCTTCTCCCTAGTTTCACAAGCACTCAGACCAAAAGTGGCCATGGGCTTCCTCAGGGGTGGAGTTCAGAGGGGTGGTTCAGGGGCCAGGGGAGCTGCACGATTTTCACTGCAAAGAGACAACACAAGCGCCTTGTCCACAATATAGGAAAAGTGCTCGTCCCAGAGCTGACACACAAAGGTTGTTCCTGTGTTGACTTGTCCGTCTCTTGTTCCAGCTCTTGACCTGTCATGGCTTCTTTTTTGAATTGTCTATTTCATGTTGTAAGTAAAAAAAAATACAAAACATTAGCATATTTTTATCATTCCTCTAAGTAATGGAAGCTATTAGCAAGAGCTTTATCATTCATCTTCAGGTTGTACAAATGCAAAAAAGGAGAGTCTTTGACTCATTTTCAGGACGCCTAAAATTTTCACAATTCGTATGTGAGAGTTTATACCTGCCTATGGATGTAGTTTATAAGATAGCAATGGAAATGTGGTCTAAAACCTTATCTCTTAACAAATTTCCAGTACACCATGGTGTTATGGACTGCAGTCACCATGCTGTCCATTCGACCTTTAGAACTTTTCATCCTGCATAACGGCAGCTCCACACCCAGTCCAGTGTGTCCCACTTCCCCTCCTCCCCTCTGGTAACCACTGCTCCACTCTGCTTTACAGAGTTCAGCTTGTTAAGTAAAGTTCCACATATAAGTGAGCATGTATGTCTGTGGCTGGCTTATTTCACTTAGCATAATACCCTGAAGATACTTATTATCACAAACGGCAGGATCTCCTTTTATAAGCTAATAGAATGTGTGTGTGTGTGTGTGTGTGTGTGTGTGTGTGTGTGTGTGTAGATAAATTACAATTTCTTTGTCCATTCACCTGCCTTATTTGTAAATAAGGTCATTGCAGATGGAATCAGTGACAATGAGATCATGCAGGAGAGGGGTGGAACTTAACCCTATAGGACTGGGACTGCTATTCTTAAATAAAAGCAGAGACTGGAGTGATACACCCACCAGCCAAGGGCTGACAGCCACCAGCAGATGCATGGAAGAGGCTGGGCAAGATTCTCTGCAGAGAGAATCAGGGAGCATGACCCTGCTGACGCCTTGATGTCAGATTACCAGCCTACAGAGCTGTAGGGAAAATCCATTCCTGTTTGAAACTCCCTAGTTTGTGGCCTTTTGTTAGGCTAGCCCTAAGAAAGGGATAGACCATTGTTCTGCTTGCAAATCAAGTTCCAACTCAAGTGGTAAGCCTGATCCCTCAGACTTGTCACTTCCTCCTGTCCCATTTCCCCCAGTTGTCTGCTGACCTGCCATGGAATCTGTGCTCTGGGTGTGGACAGCACTATGCTGTGCCAAGAGGCAGCAGGAACACTGATGTCTAGTGTCCAAGTCTTCTCTGCTAGGTTCATGGCCCCTCGAATTTCATTTACAAAACAGAGGTTTAAAGACTCAGTTTTCAAGAATTTCAGGATCAAGACAGGAGAGCATGAAACCAGGCACAAGACCCTCTGAGCATGGCTGGTGCAACTGCAGAGAAGCACACCCAGTGGGAGAGAGATTTAGTTTTTACTTATTCCTTTTAGTACTTTTGTATTTTACACTTTTTTTAATTGAAAAATAGCATGAGCCAACTTAGTGTCCTTGGTTTTGAGTTCTATTTACAAAAGTCTGCCTTTTTGTTTTCTTCTTCCTGCCTGGTTCTCATATTTAACCTGTAGAGTCATGTCTCAAGAACTTCAAGAGAACATCGACTAAATCCTTTATGATCTTTGACTATAAATTATCTCCCTCATTTTATTCCTGGGAATTGTAGACAGGTAGAATGCTCTTGCTCTAAAAGTGTGGTTCCCAACATGTGAGTTGAGAGACTGAGGGCAGGATCATGGTAATTTTCTCAGAATAAGCACTTGATAAAGGTTTAATTTTGGGATGAGTGGATGGATGGATGGATGGATGGGTGGATACGTGGCTTAGTTGGGGAACAGGTGGCTGGAGTAACTAGCTACTTTGTCCTCCTGCTGTCCATCATGGGAAGCCATTTCTACCTGTGGGCATGACTCATCAGCTAACTGATATAATGCTTTGGGCTCTTCAGAGATACCCTGAAAGTGACCCAGAGAATGACACATAAAGGACTGAAGATGATAAAGGATACTTAGAATCCTCTCCAATACCTCCCACAGGAAAGTCCAAAGTTTCTGCTTCCCTCTCTCACCTATAGGAATCGATAGCTGAAGTTCAGGAAAAGAGGACTCCAAATTAGAGAATATTATTAAAAGTCTTTCTTCTTGCAGTACACCCTGCATAGAGAGATTATGGGGAGAAAGTAATACTGCTATAAAAGAAAAGACAAAACACTGTGACTTGTGATTCAATGGAAAGACATTCTAGTAAATATAACATTTTGAAGAATTCATTATTTTTCCTGACTATGAAAGTAATGCATATTTCTTGTAGAAAGTTGAGAAAATACAGATATACTAGAATAAAAAATAGATTAAAATTTCCCATAATCCTACTAGTTATTTTTTTTAAAGAAAAGGTATAGGCAGGAATTAAGGTGAGCAGAAACAGGCAGGAAGAAGGAGAAGGAAGAAACTCCTGTAATTATTTAATTTAGTTGCTCATCTTGGTTGCTCCCCCTACCCCAGCCCTTGGCCCCGGGTCACAAACCTGGGTCCTAAGGATGTATGTGAACTGTATCACCCAGAGATAGTGGACTTAACCGCTAAGCCACCATAGTATGCCCACAATTAGTACTTCGCCAGGGTATTCTTCCATTTCTTTTTTGTGTGTATGTGAATATAGTATAATTAGAATCATACTCAAATATCCTTCTTCATTTAACACATTGTGAACATTTCCCAAAGTCATCATTCCTTCTCTTGAAAAATGTTATTTTAAAGCCAAGTCATTAACCAGTCCCTATTCTAAGTGTTTACTAAAATAAAGAAGCATTGTGATGAAAACCCCTATAAATAAATTTTAGTACTCATCTGCTCATTTCTTAGAATAAATTTCCAGAGACAGACGAGTTGGATCGAATCATACATTTTTTTTAATTTTTTGAGTTAAATTATCTTTCAGAAAGATGGTATTTATATTCCCAACAACACAGTACATTTGTCAACCTTGAGTGTTACATTTTGTAAATCTTCGACAAAGATGATTTCCACTGTTTTGACATTTTATAATGTCTTTGCTAGTGAGCATGAACACTTTAAAAAATGGTATTTATTCATTTGAATTTCTTCTTTCATGGTGTGCTTGTTTATCTATTTTTACATTCCCAGTGTTAAAATTTTTATGTGTTGATTTACAAAAGATCTATCTAGTAAAAGCAACCGTTTGACAAATTTGTTAAACAGTGTTTCCAGTTTGCTAGTTGCCTTCTTGGTGATATATGATATATCTCAGTCTTGCATATTTTTATTTTTTAAATATGTATATACACATACTCATCCTTGCCTTTGACGACTTCCTATAGTTTAATATCTGGACCATTACCTCTTGAATAATTCTCTTAATGTTTTCTTCTAATTCTCTTATGATTTGTTGTTGTTTGTAGTTCTTGGAACTGTTATATTTATTTTGGTGATGGCATTAAGTCCCTCACTTTACTTTTTCTCCCCCAAATTAATTTCTTCTGTCTGTCTTATTGAAGATTTTATCCTTTTCCCCAAAACAATGAAATGCTACAGTCTTCAGTTAATCTTTAAGTATTTATGTTTGTAGACTTTCAATTATTTCACTGCTGCTATTCATCTACTCTTGTATCAACACCACACTGTTTTAATTACAGCTTTGCAACATGTTTTAAAATTTTGGAAACACAGGTCCCATTTTTAAAATATAGAAATCTTACTTTTTCATAAAGTATCTGAGTATTAGAAAAAGTAATGTCATCCCTCCCCTCCTCCATTCCCATAATCACAAGAATTTTATTAGAAGGATCAATTTGAGTAAAGTTGATATTTTCATCTATTTCTTCAAGCCTCCTTATTATGTTTCAGCCTTTATAATTTTTCTATTAAAAGCCTCTACTTTTAGTGAGATTATTCCAAAGTTTTTACACTTCTACAGAATTCATAGATGTATTATTGAAACTGCCCATCATACATGAAACTTAGACAATGTTATTATGCAATGTAACTTCAATAAAAAAATTATAGTACAAAATAAGAAATCCCCCACCACACACACACACACACACACACACACACACACACACACACACACACACACACACACACACCTCTTTAAACTCCAACTGAAGCTTATCAAAGCTGACTTAATTTTTTTTTTCTCCCAATTTGGATTTTAATGGCAGGGAATCCGTCAGAAACTAAAGCTGCTCTTTGTGGGCTGAGAGCTCGTTTCATAGTTGGCCTGCAGATTACCCCATTTACACGAATTAATCATTTAATGATAGGGCATGGCCAGCAGGTTGGTGCCAACTCTCTTCCCAGTTTAGATAGGTGGTTTCCCAGAGTTTGAGCAACTTGGCAAAAAAATCACTCTGTGGGGAGGTGGATTTGGTCGGCAAAAATTTCACAAAAGCTATCAGTCAAGAGGACAGCCCAAGGTTGGGACACCGGATGAGCTGACTCTAGGGAGTGCCTTTCGGAAAAGCAATCCACTGAATTAAAAAAAAAAAAAAAAAACAATGCTTTTCCAACCAAGCATAAGGCGTAACTTTATACTTCGCAGAAGCATCATAAGCACCAGTCGGTTTACTAAGACTCCTTTCTTTAGAATTAGGGATCGTGGGTCATTAAGAGTGGCTTTTCTGGAACTTTCGTGGGAATTCTGCTTTTGGAAATCTAACTCCTCATCACCAGAGGGCAGGGTTAAAACAAGCGAAAAACAGGTGGAACCGACGGAAGCTGGGCTGGAGCCGCGCGCGCGGGCGACGGAACTTTCTGGGGCTTCCAGCGCGCGCTGCCCACGGGGTGCGCGCAGGTGGCGCCGCGGAGCCTGCGCCTGCAGGTCAGCCCGCGGGGTGCCCGGGAGCCACGGGAGGCGCCGCCAAGGTGACAGAGAGCTCGGCGCCCCGGCGGGGAAGGAGGGAGGGCAGGAAGCCGAGCCGGCGAGGGTAGAAGAAAAACTCCAGTTCCCAGGACCCCGCCCCACGGGGCGTGGGGGCCGGAGGCGCATGCGCGAGGCCGGGCCCGCGTCTCCCCCGCGAGGGTGGCTGCGGGGGCGGCCGGCTGGGCGTGCAGCGCCGCGCGCAGGTCCTTGGGGCGCCGCCGGCTGGGACCTGGGAGCACCCGGGCGCCCGGAGACGGATGCGTGAGTTCGCCCCGGCTGGAGGGCAGCATGTGGGAGCAGGACAACGGCAGGGCGGCGGGTGAGGCGTGGGGACCGCGAGCCGGTGGCCGCCGGAGCCCCAGCCTCGGGCCAGCTGGCGCCGTCGGCAAGTGTCTCGGCAACTTTTGCAGAAGGGAAGATAAAAAGTCTCCTAGTGACCGCACAGCGACTCCCGGTCCCTCCGACTCCCGCGAGCGGCGGAGTTGAGACCCTGCCACCTGGCCGTCCAGGCAGGCGACCGCTAGCGTCGCCGAGCGGGGAGGGAGGGCGCGTCGGGCCGGGCCCGGTCTCGGGGCGGTGGGCGACGACCGCACTGTCGGGGTCCCGGCGCGCCGCGCCACTGAAGCTGCCCGTGTGCACGCAGGGTGCGCGCCGAGAGCCGGGTAGCGTCGGCCCACGGCGCTTAGACGCGGCGATGGACGAGCCTTGGTGGGAAGGATGCGTCGCCTCGGACGTCCACTGCACCCTGCGCGAGAAGGTCAGTCCCTCCCAGCACTTGGCAATGGCAGGACTGGGCATTTAAAGGCCCTTTGGCTCTGGATTCGGCGTCCTCGGGTCGCCCCAATGGGAACTCGGGACTCCCTCCGGGCGCCTTGCCTTCTTGCTGCGTGAGTCCTCGCCCAGAGCGTCGCGGGCGGAGACGCTAGATCGGAGACTTACCGGTTCCCAGAGCCCTGAGCCCCTGGCCGACTGGACAGATACCTCAGGCAGCAATTCCCATAGTGCAGCGGCCCGAGGTGATTTTACTGGTACGTGAATGGGCTTAAAAAGTAATTACGTTGTATTTTAGTGTGCCATTAAAAATAAATACCTAGCAAGTTCTGCTTAGGCTAGATGGTGCTGACTTTCCATTTGTTGTAACCAGGTAGCAGTTCCTTTTAAAATAAATTTAAGTAAACCTAGTAACTCAATGTAAAAAAATATGAGGGACCTGAAGTATAAGGGCTCTATCATTAGGTGCTCCCTGCCCCGATCTTCCAAAAGAGATACCTCTGGTCTCATGACTGAATAAAATGGAAGAAACACCCATCTAAATGAGAGGCCAGGAAACCCAGAGGCTGCAGGGAGAAAACAAAAACTCCCCAGCTAGTCTGCCTCAAGGGCAGAAGCTGGGGCAGCTGAAATGTGAGTCCTCCTCTCCCAGCCCCTCAAATGAGCTTCTTTGAAGGGCGTGGGAGGCTGGAGGGCCAGGCCCCTGGGCTGACACTGGGGAGGAGGCCTTGGGAAACAGGTGTGTGTATCATTTTCTAGGGCTGTGGTGACGGTGCACTGTGGGCAGGGGACTTGAAACAACAGAAATGTGTCCTGGGAGTGGGGAGGTTTCTGCTGGCTGGAAGTTTGCTGAGATGGGGGAGTTATGGGGCGCCCTCTTCCCAGTGCTTCCTCTCCTGGTGGCAGCCAGTAATCCTCCCTCCTCCTCCATGTGGATGCATGGTGCCAGTCTCTGACTTGTCACATGGTGTTCTATCTCTGTCAGTCTGCGTGTCTGCTTTCTGTTCTGATAAGGACAGCAGTCATTGGAAGAGAGGCTACTTTAATCTAGTTTGCTTCTTAATTTAACTGGTTACATGTGAAAAGATCCTTTTTTCCAAATAAGGTCACATTATGAAGTTTCAGCTGGACATGAACTTGGGTGGGACACACTCTAGCCCAGTAGGGGCTAGTAGAGGGAGGGACAGGTCTTCCTAGTGTGATGCCTGGGTCCCCCACAGACAGGCCCCACATCCAGTGCATGTGCCCCCACTGTCTGGAGAGCTGCTTAAAACCCCTCCACTTCTGCGAATTCTTTCCCTGTTAGAGTAGCCGTCTTCCAGCCACATGAATGCCTTTTTTCCCTTTCCATTTTTTCTGTACCTGCCTGTTTGTTTCTGCTGTCCAGCCCGTGGCTTCCTTCTGCTGCTTTTGGTCTCTTGGGAGCAGCGGACCGGGTGCATTCTGGACATCTGTCGAAGTCCAGGTCTTGATTCCACTAGCAAGTGGGGTAATAGGCAGCAGGCCTTTCACGGAGATGTCGGCTGAGTGGAATCAGGGAGGCTGCTGTGGACTTTGGACCTTATTGTTTATCATAAACTGAGAGGTGAAAAACTCAACCCCCTCAGCTAGGAGGTTCTGCTTTTCTTCTGGAATCTTAGCTCTTGACGAGTGGCAGGGTGGGTGACACCCTGGTGCTCCGATGTCCTTTGACTGCTGTCCGTAGGGCCAGTGGTTAACCATAACCACTAAGCACCGGCCCCGTGGTTAGGTCTTCTGGGGTATGTGGAAGACTTTCAGAGTGCGGGCACACACCGTGGGCTGTCGGGGGGGGTTCCAGACCCCTGCCGTAAAGCGCGTCGCACAAATGTTAGTGTGCAGCAGTACGGTGTCCGAAAAACCACACTGTACTTTAACTAAATGTGACACGCTGTCGGGAAGATGGTGCCAGTAGACTTGCTTGACAGTTGCCACACGCCTTCAGTTTGTGGACAGTAGTGACACTTTCCTACTGCAGTCAGGCGTCGCCTTATGGGGTTTGGCAGGCGAGTCCCACCTCCCAAAGCCATGTCCACTGCCCCTCTTGGCCTGACCTGGGAGTGTGGTCGTCAGGGCTCTGAGGTGTTCGTGGGCCAGAAGCCCCCTCCTCCTCTGTGGAGTCATGGGGTACCTGGGGTCTTCTCACCCACCCGCAGGTAAGAGGTCTGCAGTCAGTGCACTCGGTGTGTTTTCCCCATTCCTGAAACTTCCTTCATGGCCCACTTAGAGGACCTCAGCTACACGGAACCACTGGCCTCCTGAACCAGTGGTCTGATAAAGGACACCTTGACCGACTTTGTATAAAGATTTTCCAAAACACCACCAGGAAAAATGACGTCTAGTGGTGATAACATTATAGCCACCATTGCCTGAGACTGTGATTCGGGCTGTGTGCCAGGCGTGTCCCCGCACCTGTGCCCTGTCTCTCTCCTCCGTCCGCCCCAGCGCTGGGATCGACCATCTTAGCTTTGGGAAACTCCAGGGCTCAGAGGGCGAAGCTGTCTTGAGATCACATTCTCAGTTATGTCAGAGCTTGAACATACATTCATTTGATAAGTCCTTTTAACAGAAAGTTGAAGTGTTAGGCAGGGAGCAACCCCAGGCTGTCCACAGAGCTGGGGCGCTGGAACACACATTGGGAAACGTTGCCTTTGAAATGCCTGCACGTTAGGGCATGATTTTTAATTCTCGAAGCGCCCGGTCCTTTGTAAACACTGACCTGCTTCCTCCTTGGTAACCTGCTTCTGTCGGGTAAATTGAGGCATAAGCCACTCCAAGGCAAGGACAGACTTTCTCTTCTTGGAATCACCTTCCCTAGTTTCTTGTGCCTCCTCTCTGGTCTGCATGAGAATTAGGAATGGCTCATTATGATACAAAGTCCTGTACCACCTAATATCAGGAGCAAGTCATTATTTCTTACCTTTTAATTTTAAGTATTTGCCACCTTCCCTTGATTTTGGTGATTACTGAGTGTCTCTTTTTGTTAGGTTTTGGGTCGCAGAGTTGAATAAGACAAATTCAAACCCTACCTTCATGAAGTTTATAGTCAAGGAGTGAGGAAGAACAATAGAAATTTACTGAAGGAATCATGGAGGACTGGGGTGGTGAGGTTGGACAGATGGGTGAATGGATGGACAGATGGATGGGTGGGTGAATGGTTGGATGGGTGGGTGGGTGGACAGATGGGTGGGTTGGGTGGATGAGTGGGTGAATGGATGGTTGGGTGGGTTGGGTGGATGGGTGGGTGGGTGAGTGGTTGCATGGGTGGGTAGACAGAGGGATGTGTGTGTGGGTGGGAGGGTTGGTAGGGGAGTAGATTGGGTTGGTGAGTGGATGAATGGGATAGGTGAGTAGATGGATGGTAGGTGAAAAGTCTTACATGCTTGGGGAACGTCTGACAGGGACATGAACAGGAGACACTCTTCAGAAGGGACTTCTAAAATGAGATCTGAAGGAAGAATGGGTTCATCGTAAGAGAAACCAGGAGGTAATTAGAAAACAACAGAGTAGGTAAAACCAGGGTTCAAGTGAAGACACCCCTTCCTACCCTAATGTGAGAAACCTGGTGACTAACTGAACTTTTATAGTGCCTGTGACCCTCACACCACTGAGGTTAGCCTCAAATGCCGGCAGGCCTGTGTGTGCTGAGCAGACGCTGCTGAATTTCCCGTCTGCCCTGCAGCGGTGGCAGGTCTGCCCTGCAGCGGTGGCAGGTCTGCCCTGCAGCGGTGACAGGTCTGCCCTGCAGCGGTGGCAGGTCAGCCCTGCAGCGGTGGCAGGTCAGCCCTGCAGCGGTGACAGGTCAGCATTACTGGTGGTCCCAGACACATCAGAGTCAACAGGCGGCGCGTTTACACCGCTGCCACCCTCAGCCTCTGTGGGGAGCTCAGTGGAGACAGACACACCCCTGGGCCCAGCGGTGCCTCTGAATAGCTGGGTTTGGGGGCTCTGCTGGGGGGAGGCCGGGGTCAAGCACCCTTGTTCCTGCCCTTTGTGAAGCTGTCCCTCAGATGATCCTTCCCGCGTCCACACCCCAGGCAGAGCTCTTCGGCACCAGGACCAGTGGTTTCTGAGGACTCAAGCCTGTCTGGACACCCCCTTTCCCAATGGCACCCACTTCCCAGGGGGGTTCCCATTCTGGGGAGCAGTCCCTGGTGCCGGGCTGGGTGAGGCAGCCCTGGGGAACAGGGGTGTGACAGAAGGCCATATTCCTGCGACGTGCACGAGGGACTGTTGGTCATGCTCGCTGTTTCCTGCTTGGGGACACTTGCTGGTGAACAAAATTTATCATTCGGAGGAAGAGGGGAGGGAGAGAGAAGGAGACAGATAAAGAAAAGAGGGAAGGAAAAGGGCAGGGAGAGGGTAATTTTGTCAGAGCGCTGAGGTGCGTTGCCGCAGCCCCCTGGATCCCTGCTGTGCTGGGTCTTGATACGTCATGGACAGCTGCTCCCTGCCTCTGTTTCTAGCTGGAAATAGTCACTGAAACAATAGCAGGGTTTTTCAGTGAAATTCGGGAGTTGCAAGTGAAGCCGCATGCAATCCCAGCTGACATTTCTGTGTGGAGCTTCTCCTGTATTTAAGCTCATTGGTTTTAAAAAGAAGCTCAGTCTCTGAGGTGACTAAAGCCAGTGTTTGGAAGGTGGCCCCACCAGTTCCTGCCCGCCCCCCACCTCCCATCTGGCTGCACTGCCTGCCTAATCTGGGGAGCTTCCCAAGCTGCCCCTCTTTACGGCTGGGTCCTGGAGGCTGGCTTCCAGACTGGCTGCTGCCTGGAGCCCAGGCCGGTCAGGCCTCAGGTCAGGCCTCAGCAAACCGCCCTGGTGGTGGAGCCCTTCCCCGGTGAGCCCTTCCCCTGATGGGGGCCAGCATGCGGGGTGCCCGCTGGCCCCCCAGTGCCATCTGCACAAGAATTGCCCTCTCTGGGTGAGGTGCAGCGCTCTCTGTGTCTGGGGGCCCTGCAGAGAATGGGGAGGCAGGTCTCCTGTCCTGAAACTTGATGCCACTGAACACGGGGGGATGTGAGTGCCCATTAGCCTCTGACAGCAGGTGAGTCAACGTCTCCGAGGGGTGACAGCCGCCCCCCCCCCCCCCGTGAGCGCCACATGCCACAGACTGACATTTAGGGGCAGTGGAACCCCCATTTGTTAGATGAGGATCCCCTGTTAGAAATTCATATCCCAAGGTGAGTAAGCAGTCGAGGTGCGATTCCACTGCCGGACCTCACAGTCTGTGCCATGCTGCTCCCCATAAGTGTTGGGGGGTGGCTTTGGTCAAGGATGGATGTCCCAGGGTTCATTTTTCAAAACTTGATTTTACCTTTTTTTTTTTTTTTCAAGGAAAGGTGCAGGCAGGACTGAAGGCGAGCAGAGGCAGGCAGGAAGAGAGAGGAGGAAGAAGTACTTTATTTCTTGTATTTAGTTATTCATCTTGGGTGTCTCCTTGGCCCCGGGACGCCAACCCAGGATCTTGGGGTGCACGTGAACGGTGCCCAACTGCTGCTCCATCACAGTGTGCCTATTTTTAATTTTTTTAAAGAGGAAGGAAGCAGGCAAAATTGAAGGCTGGCAGGCAGGAAAGAAGAGAGGAGAGTAAGAAGCATTTCGTTTATTCATTTTCATGATTCCCCATCCAGTCCTGGGCCCCCAACCCAGGTCCTTGGGCTGTATGTGGGCTGTGCCCTAGGCATGGGCTTAGCACCTGCGCCACCCGGGCATGTCTGGACTTTAGTTTTTAGAGTAGTTTTAAGACTGCAGCAGTACTGAGCAGAAATTTCCTCTATCCCCCATCCCTCCACACATGCACAACATCCTCATTAGCAGCATCCCCAGGACCAGAGGGGGGTCTTGTCTCAGTCAGTGAACTTTACCTGGACTCACCTCAGCACCCAAGTCCAGAGTTCGCGTTTGGGTCTCTCTTCGTGGTGTATTTTCTGTGGGTCTGGACTAATGTATGATGACATCCGTCTGTCATTACAGTGTCATTCAGAGTAGTCTCACCGCCCTACAATCCCGTGTGGTTACTCCTCCCCCGTAACCTTGAACCACTGATCTCCTTGCTGTCCTAAGTTTTCCCTTCTCCAGAAGGTCCCGCCGTGGGGCTCCTGCAGGAGACAGCCTTTCCAGGTGGACCTCTTTACTCGCTGCGCTTCCTCCCTGTCGTTCCGTGTCGCCGTTCTTTTTAGCTCATGCAGCTCTTTCTGAGCACCTGCCTCTGTTCCGGGCAGCAGTGCAAACCAAACAGAAAAGGCCCCTGCTCTCTGGAGCTCAAGTATGGCAGCAAGAGATTCAGCCTAGGTGAATATTTGGCCAGGAGAGAGAGCAAGGGAGTGATGGGGGGCGGTCAGAAAAGCCTCTCTCAGGAGGTGATGTTGAAACCAGTACCTGAAACCCTGCCCACCCGTGAGACCAGCCTTCCACTGGAAGCCATCCTGCTGACACCTTTGCTTGCACCCTCCTGGTCCCGTGGTCCGCAGCTTCCTTCACACACCGGTAGCTTCCAGGCAGAACGTGATCACCATGGGTCCCTTTTTCCCAGGGGAGACACACGGCGTGTCGCACAAGGAACAACCCAGGAATTAAGCTTGGCTGAGTTGAACAGAGGAAGAAGTCAGGGTGTTTTATATCGACTAGCATTTGGGTCTCTGAACTACTTGGTGAGGGAGTCAAAGGTCACATAACCTATTTCCAACACAGGGTACCTGTGACGGTGGATGCTTCTAGTCAAGAGCCCCAGAGTCCTCCGCTTAGAGGAGACGCCCACGTTGCCTGCAGGCTGGTGGGGCTGTTGGAGGGTGGGAGGAGGCCCATGGAGAGTGGGGGGCTTCCTCCTGCGGTCTGGCTATAGCCTGGGTGGAAGCTGGCCACCTTGCCTTTACTCCACACCCCTCGGTGCCTCCCCATGACCCACAGGGCAGCCCTGATAGCCTAGCAGGGCGGACAAGCCGGGACCCTGCCCCCTCCCCCAGCCGGCTCTATCCAGGCCTGCCTCGCCCAGCTGCTGTACCAGGTGCTCAGTTCCCCAGGCGGGACACCCTTGTGACTCCGAGGGTACTATTTTTCCCACAGAACACCCTTCCTTCCTGCACCTTCAACAGGTCAAGTCCTAGATGTCCTCCCAAAACTTGACTTTGTCCTCGGAGTTCCACTGACCTGCTGCCTCACAAGATGGCCACCCGTTCTCTGCGGGCCCAGGGCCCATGCTGCTCACACATGGCCCCGTCCTCCTTCCCTTCCTCCCGTCAGCCTCTGCCACGTCCAGTCCCACGAGTGTGGTGGGAAACGGTGGTGAACAAAAGCAGGCCGGACCCTGGCCTCTAGTGAGAGCCTCTGGCGGCCACACGAAGTCATCAGACAAGACAGATAGCACAAGGAAGTCAGGTCATAAATAATCTTTACATAATTAAAAAATAGTCATCAAAAGTTGGAAGAGAGGCTGCATTAAAAGTCTTCGATTATCTGGTGCCCCGCCGCTGCCGGAGTAGAGGTTTAGTCGGCTGTCTGCTGAGAGTGCAGTTCACAGAGATCCCAAGGACCCAGGTTCGTGTCCTGGGGACCTGGGGAGACAACCAAGATGAACAAATGAAGTAAAAATAAAGTACTTTTTAAGACCGGAAACCATAAAATTCTTGGAAGACAACATAGGAAAGGCATTCCTGGCATCAAGGGAAATAAAAACAAAAATAAAACAGTTGGGACCACATCAATCCAAAAAGCTGCTTCACTGAAAGAAAACATCACCAAAACAAAACTGGGAGAAGATATTTGCATTCCGTATCTCTTACAAGGGCTTAATATCCAAAATATACAAAGAACTCATAAAACTCTAACAGAAAAGCAGACAATCCAATCAAAATATGGGATGACTTAGAGAGACACCTTTCCAAAGAGGACATGCAGATGGCCAACGGCACATGAACAGATGTTCCTCCTCCCTGGCCATCAGGGAAATGCAAATCAAAACAAGAGTATCACCTTATACCTGAGAGACTGGCTATTCTCCAAAAGTCTGGAAGCAACGAATGCTGGCGAGGATGCAGAGAACAGGGAACACTTTACACTGTGGGTGGGAGTGCAAATTGCTGCAACCCCTGTGGAGTATTCTCAAAACGTTGAAGATGGAAATCCCATATGATCTCACCCTCCCATTTCTGGGTATTTACCCAAAAGATACAAAAACACTAGCTTGCAGAGATGTATGCACCCCCATGTTTACTGCAGCCCTATTCACCATAGCTAAGAACTGGAAACGACCTAAGTGCTCAGTGTCAGATGATGGATAGAGAAGATGGGGTCCATATACACGATGGAAGACTACACAGCCCTGAGAAGAGAGGAAACCCTGTCATTTGAATCAACATAGATGGATCTAGAGGGACTATGGTAAATGAAATAAACCAGAAGAAAGATAGATACCAGATGACCTTACTCATAGGTGGACTATGAATAGATAACAAAAAAAAAAAAGGAGCAGATGAAACAAAACCTCAGTAGAACTGAGATTATCAGTAGGGAATAGAAGGAGGTCACATGGTGGTGAAGCCCACGGGACAGTGGGGAAGAACACCTGGTGATGTGGTGTTCTCTACCATAAAATAAATAAGCTGCTCCTGGTTCACCAGCGATCTTGAAGGCCCAGCCATCAGGGTCCCAAGCCTCTCTGACCTCACACCTGTCTCTTCTCCCTCCCTGGGCCCCAGCCTGGCCCCTTCCTGTCATAGACCTTGGCACATGCTTTCTGCTGCCTAATCAGCTTCTCTTCCCTGTCCCTCCCCTGCTCGTCTGGTTAAGCATCACCCAGCCGGCGCCCCCAAGAAAGCCTTCCCCCACTGCCTCGGGCAGGCAGGGCCCCCAGTGTACATCTCATGGCCTCACGTCTTTGAATTCACGCCCGCCTGCCCACTAACCAGTGAGCGTCGGGGAGGTGAAGGGGCCTGGCACGTAGTCAGACGTCGGAAATCAAGTATCTGTGCAGTAAGTGAGTGAGTAGAGCTGGCTTCCATATTCTCGAGGCACCTTTAATGCTGCGAGCAGTTGCCGTCGCAGGCCAGCCGCAGCCCTGGCATTTTTTTGACATCAAGCATTGAACCTTAATATGCCATCCGATCGGACCTTCTCCTTTCTCACTGCCCACTTTATGACATGAGCCACATCCCAGGTCCCGCCAGTGCAGTCAGAAGATGGTCCTCTCTTGAGCCCCAGTCTGGCCTCTGGCCTCCAGAAGCTGGTTGTAAAGTTTGCAGCAGTCTTGTCTGGTTTTTGACTCCAGCACCGCGGCCATTCTGTGAGCCTCTGTCCTCTGGGCAGCTGGGTTTCCCGTGTTAGAGGGGCCATCTTGCTGGGCCTGTTTGCTGTTTCCGGGCCCCGCTTCTCCCTGCAGCCATGCCGGCTCTTGAGCCCCATCAGCGGAGAGGCAGGATGGGAATTGAGTTCCAGGCCTGCAGCCTGTGACCTGGGGGCTTCAGTTCCCATGTGGCTTTGGAAGCTGTCCCCAGGCGTCTGTCTGGGGAGCGGGGACAGGAGGCGCACACTGGAGCCGCCTTTGAGTGTGCAGGGAGGGGGCTGTCAGATGGACAGCAGATACCCCGACCCTCACGTCTGAGGTTTCCAGGACACCTGCCATATGCTCAGAGCCCCAGGAGAGAAAAGTTTCCACAACAGCCTGAAATCCTGCTCACTCCCCCAGGCCCTCTGTCAGCCACTGGGGCTCTCCCTGCCTCAGGGAGTTTTGAATTCTGCTAGTTTGGTACCAGTAATTCCTAGGTCGGAGAAGCGACCCTTCTGCCTTGTGCCACCTGTCAGTTCTTAGGTTTTTTTGAGCTGTTTCCTGATAAGGGCCTTTGCACAGATGGAACCTTCTCACTGACATCCAGCCCCTCTGCGCCTAACACAGGTCAGAGAGGCCTGTGTCTGCGGGCCTGTTACAGGAGGAGGGAAAAGCGAGGCGGGAAGTGGTTCCCATGTGGACAGGCGGAGGCGGCACTCTGTGGCCGAGTCATTGTGTGTTTCCTCCATTAACACGGGACAGAACCCCGCTACAGTGTGAATAGCCTAGGTGTCTGTTCCCTAGAGATCCCGCTGTGACGGGAGGACTCCAGGTCTCAGTGTTCCCTGGAGGAAAACACCATCTGCTCGGAATGAGCCGTGACTGTGCCGCTGACCTGCAGAAAGGCCCGTCTGTGGACATTTTAGTTTAGTTTTTTTGTGTAAAGAGAAAGGCAGGCAGCAAGCCGGAAGGAAGTGAAAAGAGAAAGAACCATTTCAGTTATTTCATTGTTCTTTTTAGTTGTCGTGTTTCCCACCCACACACCTCCCGCAGCCCCCGTGCCCCCATCCCAGGCCTTGAACCCTTGGGCTGTATATGGACGGTGTCCCAGGCACAGGCTTGACCCCTGAGCCTCCGGGACATGCCGAGAGGTAACTTCTGGGGACAGTTTCTTGTGTCTTCTTCCAAAATGGATTGAGCATATTGTGTAGAAGCATTGGGTGTATATACAAACTTGCACTTAGTCCTCACAATTCAGAGATGCCATGCTTGCAAACTGGCCTACTCGCTGAAATGTATTTGTGTCCCCAAAATCAGTCCTCACAGAAGATCTGTGGTCATTTGCAGGTATGCGCAGGGAGGCCAGAAAGTGAGTGCTCCCCGCAGGATCTCAAACCAGACGAGCCTGCCTTCCTATTCAGCTCTCAAACTGCAGACACACGTCCTTTTCTCCATCTAGTTAGTTCCTGTTGGTGATTTTCTCACCTTTCTGCCTGGTGGTGAGCTTGGTGTGTTTGGCTTGCAAACACACCCTATCGGTGAGGCCGACACTGTAACTAGTGTGTGATGTCTGGGAGGCGGGGACGTGTCTCAGGAGAAAACAGGTAGCTCAGCCTCCGCAGGCCTGAGCTGCATGAGAATGAACGAGAGCATTCGACAGAGGTACACTGAACAAGGCTACGCGTGGACGCTTGGCATCCTAGACTCACAGAGCCCGACCCTGTGCTCCCCTGAGAGCAGAGCATCTGTGCCGCGAATCCGTGGGGGTCCTGTGTGGACAGAGGGCGGTAACAAGTCGACCGCATTCTCACAGTGGGCTCTCAGAGCTGCTGTCCTCGGAGCATCTTCCCTTTCACTCGGCGTGGGTTTCCTCGCGTGGACCATTTTTAGATACAGCTCGTCACTTTCTTTCATCGGCTTAACGAGAGCCCCCCGTGTTCCAGAGGCAACCCCCACTCAGGACAGAGAAGGAAGAACTTTGGGGTGGCGCAGATGCGGGGAGCCGGGTGGACTCTGAGGCTGGCGGTGATGGGAAGAGTTTTCGGATGCGGCGCAGATGGCACCCCCTCGGCAGAGCTTCTGCGTAGTCGGGATGGGCGTGGGTGATGTGGGAGTGACAGCTTGAGGAATCGTTTTAAATTTTATTTTTAATTATTGTTATAGCTTTAATTGAAGGAATATCGCACTTTATCATTAACTTGTTCTGAGGTAGACATAATAGCAATTTTGCATCTGTATATAGCACAGTGGTTCGCCACGGTTCCCTTTTTCCCCTTCACTTTACAATGAATCCCCTTTATCTGGTTCCCCCCACCCTCCCTGTCTCTTCCATACTCTTTGATTTGCCTTTTTCCCCACCACTAAGAGTCTGTGGTTGTTTGGATTAGTTCTCTTTCTCTTTTTCCCTCTGTCTCACTCTCACTCTCCCTCTCTCTGTGTCTCTCTCTCCCTCTCTCTCTTTTTAAGTCTGGTATTGTTTAATTTTTTATCATTCGTTTGTTTTCTGTCTCTGTACACATCACATGAGTGATATCATACAATGCCTGTCTTTCTCATTAACTTACCTCGCTCCAAGCCCATCCATGTTTCTGCAGATGGCAGGGTTTCTCCTTTTGATGGCTGCGTAGTATTCCATTATTTTATTTGTTTTTAAGGAAAGCTGAAGGCAGGAATGAAAGCAAATAGGCAGGTAGGCAGCAAGAGAGGAGGAGCGGCATTTTATTTATTTGATTTAGTTGTTCATCTTGGTTGTTCCCCACCAGACCCGAAACGTGAACCCGGGTCCTTGGGATGTACATGGACTGAGCGCTATCTGCCAGGGCCTGTAGACCCCACCCCTCCTCTACCAGGCACGCCTGCTTGAGTTCTCTCAATCCTGTTGAGAGTCGTTGAGAATGGTTTGCACACAGGAGGAGCCGAACACCAGCTCTGCTGTGGATGGTAGCGTTCTCTGTGTGAGATGGCCGCTGTCCTCCCCTCTGTCCTCACACACTCGGGACTGTCTGCGGGAGACACCCCAGCAGTGGAGTCACGTGGCACAGAGCGGAGTGCGTTTCAGACTCGGATTGCTTGCCGCACGCTGCCAAGGTCAGAACAAAATCGACAGTGACGGGTCCCGCTTTTCTGAAATAGGATTTCATTTTCAGGAGTCTTGCTTGGATCCTCCCCACCCAAAGCGCAGCCTCTCAGAGGACCATGCCCCCTCCATCCTGGCCTCTGTCAGGGGCCACTGTAGTTTTGTAGTTTTGTATTTGTGTTTGAGCTGGGGGGCTGGGGATGGGGCGCATTTGCCTTCGGCCTCCTGCCTCATTCTGTTCGGGATGCCCAGGTGAGGATGAGCTCCCCAAAGCTGCACATCAGTAGCAGCCTGCTCTGTGAGGGTTCTCGTAAAAGCCATCGCCTGTCTTTCTCCCAGCAAACTGACTCCTCCCCTACTCCGGCCCCTGTACCCCTCCATCCGCTCCCCTCCCCTGCCTGGTCCCGGACCACTGGGGTGGGATGGCGTGGCTCCAGTGGGGCGCTCAGAGACTTGAGCAGATGTCACCCCTCCTGGTGAACCGGGGTGCACCTGGCTGTCTCCCTGCCCGGGGACGGTAAGCACCAGCCGTCTCAAGCCGCGCTGCATGGGATGGCTGGGAGGCTCGCGTTGTAACAGTGGGGTGCACAGGGGTCCAGTTTTCCAGGTGACTTTTTCAGAGACGTGTTTCAGACAAAGCATTTATTCATCAGATTAACCCCAAATCAGCAAGGAGGCATGGCTGCCCCCAGCAGGAGACAGTTTAGCAGCTCCTGGGCTGGCGTGTGTGCCGAGTGTGACCATGGTTTGTTGTATATCTAGGTACATCTTCTCCGCAGTGGCTTTTTGGTGGTGTCCACGCAGCACAATGAGTCTGGGAAAGGTGATTTGTCACACAAGGGCCACGCTCAGAAATTCGAGCTGGGGGTTCCGGGTCACATGCAGCGACTTGGCCCTTTCCCAGCCCTGGCTTGCGGACTGGCAGGCGCCCCCTTTTCTGGGAGGGTTTCTCTGCAGTCCACTTGCTGGGCTGGAAATCCCGAAGGAGTCCATTCTGCTTTCACAAGTCTATTGCCCAGACCTGTTTGTCCTGGGCCTGGGGTTCTGGGCTCAGGGGTTTTTATTGTTGATTTCACTACCTCCAGCCCCAGCTCTCAAACCCAGGCCCATGGCGTTCATCATCTGAGCCTTAGCTGCCTGAGCCACCGAGAAGGGACTTGATTTTTTGATCTTAAGCCGTGTGATTTCATGGAACATGCAGTGTTCAGGGCCCTTGACCCCACACAGGTAAATCATATAAAGATAGGTTTGGGACCTCTGCTCCATGCCAGGTGCTGTGTTCAGACCCCAGAGACGCCGGTGAGCAGAAGGCTTCTCTGTGGTCCCTCTCGGCGACGCAGGTACCTAGGAGAAAACATCTAGCTAAAACCTCACCTCTAGTTTGTCTCCAGCGCTGGAGTCAGGAGTTGATTTAGCCTGTTAGAAATGTGCCTGCCTTCATTCATTCATTCTTTCGTATTTATCAAGGCCCCCGCTGTCCCCGAGACGGAGCCACAACGGTGAGCGGAGTGGCCTGGCTGTTGGGCGAGGAGGGAGACACCGTGGTGGGCTCTGTCCTCCTTTCCTAAGGAGGGGGCCTCGGCCAGGGAGGGTCCGCAGTCCAGCAGGGCTGCTGGCACGCCCGACCACCCACTGCAGCTTCCTCCCTTCCCCGAAACACTCAGGAGGATTTCTCGCCCTGTCCTGTCCCCCCACCCCCAGTCAAATCCTCCCCAGGAACTGAGCTTCACTGGCCCGTGACTGAGGTGGGCAGAGGCTCGGTGTGGTGCGGACTCGCCCAGCCCTCCTGGGCCCTCACCGGGCCTGTCTGCTCCTTGCCTGGAGGTGGCGCTGACCCAGACCACACTCATGCCCCTGAGCTGCCCGGCCCGGGAAGCCAGCCAGTGGTTGTGGCCAGAGGTCACACCCCAGTTCACAGGCCTCGGTTCACAGGCCTCGGGTGCTGTGTGGCAGGGGTCCCTGGGCGCCCATTAGATTGCTCAAATCCATCTCCTTGTTCCTTAAAAACAGTCTTGCTGCATGTAGGACAGTGCACCCCTCAGGGACAAGGCGCATGTATCCTCAGGCCTCTACAAAAAGTCAAAGCGCTGTGCTTTAATAAAAGCTGCTTTGCACAGAGGGTCCTTTGTTTCCTAGAGTGTCCCCTGAAAGGTCCACTCATCTACTTGACTTCTGTCAGGGAGGAGCATACTCTGTTCTCTGGATGTCAGCTCTTCAGTGTTAAGGCTCCAGATTACATTACCAAATACATCAGGATGGGCTGGTGGAGACCATACTCTTCCCCACTGACCTGCACCTGGCATGTGGGGACTCCTGCAGCGGACAGGACTCTCCTGCAGCGGACAGGACTCTCCTGGAGTGGACAGGACTCTTCTGGAGCCGACAGGACTCTCCTAGAGCAGACAGGACTCTCCCAGGGCGGACAGGACTCTACTGCGGCTGACAGGACTCTCCTGCGGCGGACAGGACTCTCCTGCGGCGGACAGGACTCTCCTGGGGCGGACAGGACTCTCCTGGAGCCGACAGGACTCTCCCGGGGCGGACAGGACTCTCCCGGGGCGGACAGGACTCTCCTGGGGCGGACAGGACTCTCCTGCGGCGGACAGGACTCTTCTGGGGCAGACAGGACTCTCCTGGGGCGGACAGGACTCTACTGCGGCGGACAGGACTCTCCTGCGGCGGACAGGACTCTCCTGGGGCAGACAGGACTCTCCTGGGGCGGACAGGACTCTCCTGGAGCCCTGTGGGGAAGCAGGGTCCTCGGTCTCCAGCTGAGATCCCTCTTGTGGTGTAGAGAGCTCTGAACTCTGGAACCATTTACTAAGTCATTCGGAACAAGCAGTGGGTGTCCCCTGGTGGCTTGGGTGTTAAGATTGTGACTGCAGCGTAGTCCAACAAAGCCCAAGGACTCGGGTTTGAGACCAGAGCCAGAGGGAACAACCAAAAATAATGCAGTAAATAAAAGTGTCTTCCTTCCTTATTCCCTCCCTCCCTTCCATCCATCTCTTTTTTCCTTCCTTCTCTCTCTCCTTCCCTTCTCTCCCTTCCTGCCACCTTTTCTTCCTTCCTTCTCTCTTTTCCTCCCTTCTCTCTCTTCCTTCCTTCCCCCTCCCTCCCTCCCTCTTTTCCTTCCTCTCTCCTTTCTCGCCCTTCCTTCCTCTCTCCCTTGCTTCCTTCCCATTCTCCCTCTCTTCCTTCATCCCTTGAAAAACAGTAATAGAAATACTTGACTTTCTTGCTCACCCCATTCAATGGTTTCCCCAGTGAGGATCATCTTGAATGCCAAACCAGTGCGTTACAGGTTGTTGGGAAACTGGACGTCCCATCTCACAGTGTCATCACACAGATCACATACTTATTTCATCGAAAACCAGCATCTTTACAGTGGAGGGATCTGGTGTCACCACCTTATCAAACGGTCCAGCATGCCGTCACTGTGTGTCTGAGACAGACTGATGTCCTATAACCCTGGTGTGGGCTGGAAAGGACAGTGCACCCGCTCTGGAGTTTTCTTGTTGGAACCGTTAGATGTCAAAGAAACACGCGGTACAGAATCCAGCAGGCATGCAAGCCCCCGGGCCTGGGTTCATCCCAGGTGTCAGCACACAGCACGGGGCCAAAGAGACAGGACAGACCTCACGTGTGGGGCTTCCTGGGTGCTCGATCCAAAGCACCGAGGTTTTAAAGGCATTTGGAGGCCCGTGGGGAAGACAGATGCTTGGGTGGATATTGGCAGATGTTGCTGCAGTGACGCCGGCATTCTTAGGGCAGCTGAGAGCATCCTGAGTGTGTGTGAAAATGACCTCAGGGATGGATGCCGACGTGTCCGGGGTAGCATGGCATGTCTGAAACTTAATTAGAAGCACACACACCGCCCCAAGCATGACTATCAGAAATCTGGGTAAAGGGTGACCCGGCTTCATAGTTCTCTCTTTGGTCTTGTCTATGGATTTGACAGTTTTCCAAATAAGAAAGACATCAAACAAGTTGCACAGAGTCTGTGGCTCGGGTCTGACTTGGAAAGACTTAGGCTTCTGTCCCGGGCCCGTCCTGGGGGACCGCCTGACGCCCCCCAGACATTTGTCACCTAGAGCGTGGCGATAAGGTACAAGCAACTGGGTGGCGGTGCTTGCTGATGGCCTCAGAGCAGGGGACAAAAGGCCGGCCTCTTACAGTCATGGGAGGAAGGAGGAGACGTCTGCCTGGCCCGCGCGCACAGCAGACCCAGAGTCCTGGGGGGACTAGCTGCCAGGGGCGGCGGGCTGGCCCGCAGTTAAGAGTGCAACCCAGAGGTTGCTTCTCGTCTGGAAGCTGAACTTCCTTCAAGCCTCAGGGAGTTGGAACAGACCCTTCCTGGGAGGCCCAGGCCGATGCAGCCTCAGGCCACCATCCATTTCTGAGTTCCCGCACGCCTGTCTCTCCCTGTCCTGCACAGCCCGTTCAGTCCTCGGGTGCCTCCTAGGTGGGCAGGAACGTGCACGGAATTCATGGTGTTCGGTGCAGAGCAGACGTGTTAAAGGTCCATCTTCAATGTGGCGGGCCTCCCAGGAGCCCCAGCCTGGGGAGCGGAGGAGGCAGGTGCGGTCAGAGTACTCCGCCGTGGAGACCCCTGCCACACGCCCCAAATCCTGGGCCTGGGGAGAAGGGGGCCAGGCAGGGTCAGAACCACACGCGCCGCTAGCAGCGAGGGCACTGCGCTGGTTGAGCACCTGCCACGGAAGGGTCCTGTGCCCCCCTAGCATGGAGCAGGTTTCTGCCTGCGACCTTGCCCTGTGTCCCCGGCTGCTCCTGGGAAGATTCAAAGGAGCTGGTGTCTCGAGCGCGGGCAAGCAGCTCGTCTCAGTGCATCATGAGGTTCAGGGAAGCCTTGACTTCTGCAAAGTAGTATTTTCTTTCCTTCCTTCCTTCCTTCCTCCCTCCCTCCCTCCCTCCCTGCACTTGGCTGCAGGTGGCTGACTTAACTGCTGCTCTACCAGGCTGTGCCTTTTCTTTCTTTATAAGTTACACCACAACACATACATAATAGTTGGAGAAAAACTGGGGAAGACAGATAATCAGAGATCGTTAATCAGAGGGCACCCTCTTTGGAACAGTGACTGGGCGCAGTCCACATGCATCCCAGGGTCCTGGGTTCACGTCCTGGGATGGTGGGAACAACCAAGATGAACAGCTAAATAAAATGCCTCGTCTTCCTCTCCCTTCCTGACTCACCTTCTGCCTGCATCTGTCCTTTAAAGAGAAGAGATCATTGACGAGCACGTCAGTGCCCCAGACCCCCACCCAGAGAGGACCGCTCTTTGTTTGAGCACACTCATCGGGCTCTGCTCAGGGACCTGGGTCACCATGGGAAGTGGGTCAGACACGTTCTGTCCTCGTGAGGCTGACACCCATCGACTATCGATGGCATTGGCCACTAACATTCTGCTTGATATTTATTAAACAAGCCACCTGAGTGAGAAGGGCTTTGATGACATCTGGTGGCGGCTGATCCCAGCTCTGAAGGACACATGAGAGGATGGATGACCCCTCAGGCATACCCAGCTGGAGTTGGGGTCAAAGCCATGGGTGGCTGGGGGAACAGGGGCCGGACGGGGACAGGAGGCTACAAAGGCCTTTGAGGCCCCAGAGCAGGATTCCCACCATCCTGCAGACACTCCCCGTCAGGCAGCATGGAGCTTGCCTTTACCTGCCCTGGTTGCCCATCATATAAGACCTGGGAGGTGGGGCCCTGGAAGAGAGCAGATCGGGGTGCTCTAAGCTGCCTGGGAGGCATTGGCACTCACCTCACCCCTCCCCGAGCTGGGCATTCCCACTCCCTCATGTCATGCCTCTTCGCCCACATGGTAGACGGCTGCCAGGCCAGCTGAGGAGGGCCTGCCTCACACAGTCTGCTCCGTTCTCGGGCACCTTGCAGGCTCGCTGGTGAAGGTGCATAGGGCACATGCTTCCTTATCTCTGCGGAGGCATGAAAGTCTGAGAACTGGGTCGGAGGTGCCCACAGCTGCACACAGGTGTGTCACTGTCCCTAACGGCCTCTGACGTGCACCCAGCAGCTGCTCTACCTGCTGCGAGGTTGGGCCTGGGGGCCAGGCCTGGGGCTCACCCTCTGATGTGGGACTGTGACCCAGGGGGGCTCACAAGGGGCAGGGACATGTTTGGCATGAAGAGGGGTGGTGAGGGGCCACAGCCTGGTGGCGTGGCCCCGTAGGTGAGCAGTGTTGAGGCTGGGAGGTGCCCCACAGCCCCTGGACCTGGCCCTTCAGTGGGGCTGGCCTCCGAGTGGAGCCATCCACTAGCAGATGACTCCCGGGGACCGACATGTCCCTTCCAGGTTCCTCAGACCTTGAAGGGGGGTGACCCCAGCTCAGGTTGATATTGTCTCCAAATTCCCTATTTGCTCCGCTCCAGTTGTCCTGCTCTTGCTGCACTGATCATGTGCCCTTTGGACTTTCTTCCCTCCCCGTCTCCTCCCGCCACCACCTTTCCTAGGCTCCCCCACAAGCACCGTGATTCTAAGGGGCTCCTGACAGCATTCAAGCTCAATGCCGATGACTGTGGGCTCTTCCACATCTGGAGGGACAGGGTCAGAACTGCCAGGTCGTTTTCCCTGTGGCCTCACCCCCAATCAGTCCTGAGTTTGAATTAGAATTCTTTTTTTCTTTTTTTAAAAGAAAGGTGCTGGCAGAAATGAACTCAAGTAGTCGAGGAGGAAGAGCACTTTATTTTTATTTTGTTTTTTATTGGTTGTTTCCCCAGCCCTGGGTCTTGAACCCAGGACCTTGGGATGTGTGTGGACTGCACCCAGGGTGCACTAGACTTCTAGGCCACCAGCCATGCCTAGAATTATTTTTTAAAGCATTTGTTTACTTTATTTAGTTGTTCCTCTTGGCACCCTGGGTCTTGAACCCAGGTCCTTGGGATGTGTGTGGACTATGTCCAGTGGTCTTATCCACTGGGCCACGAGGGCACGTCAAATTAGCGCAGAATGAATGTCCTCACTAATCTCCATCAGACGCCTTCACAATCCATGTGCTGGTCTGAACATTTTCATGGAACCCGAAAAAGCCTCCTGAGGTAAGGCCTCCATTTCACAGATGAGGGAAATGAGGCCCGGAGAGGGTGAGACACCTGTGCACAGTCACACAGCGGGTCGGGGAGGGGCAGAGGGGAACGTAGGCTGGGCGTGTCCCTGCAGGCTCACCCTGCCCTCCGGCACCCTCTGCTTGTCTGTCCCACAGGCAAGTTCGAGGACTGGGAAGACCACGTGCCCAGGCTGGAGCAGATCAACAGCGCGCGTGCTGAGCAGCCGCAGCTTCTCCTTCAGCCGGCAGGAGCTGCTGCGCGCCGAGCTCGGGCTGCTGGAGGCCTCCGCTGGGGCCTGTGCCCGCCCACGCCCGCCCAGTTCCTCCACTACTCCCTGGCGCCTCCGCCAGCCACCCGGAACAGCACCGCCACCGCGGGCCCACCGCCGGCCCCCGCAAGACCAGCGAGTGCCTCCAGGAGCACGCACGCTGCTTCCTCGAGGTCACCCTGCAAGGTCAGGACCCGGCGCCCCAGCCTGCCCCCAGGGCCAGGGGCCCAGAGCATGCCCCCGTGTGTCAGCAGTAATGCGGAGACGCTGGCAGCGGCACCTGCACGCCACGTACCCCTGGTAGCTGTCCTTAGGGTAACATGCACGTGATCTCAGTAACCCCGATTCGTGGCTTGGGCACCCCGCAGGAGCTGTTCTCAGAGTGGCCAGAGAAGGAAGACGACTCTGTCCGTCTTTCCCAGTGAATTTAGCCTGTGTGGGGACTTGATTTGAATCTCAGTCTTCCCAGAGTTGTAGAATTTAGTTATTAGATGAACGAGCAGATCAGAGATGCTGTTGAGGTGCACCCTCGTGGAGTAGCAGTTAGGTCACTTGCCTCCTGAGGAGCGCAGACCACAGGACCCTGCGTTGGAATCCCAGGTCTGGGGAGGAAACAACCAGGACGAACAACTAAATAAGAGTGAAATAAAATGCTTCCTCCTCTCTCTGCCTGCCTGCCTGTCTCATCTTGGCCATTGACTGTTTAGTGTGTACAGTTCCTTCTTCTAGTGCTTCATTATGTCAGTTCAACTTCGCAGAGACGCCATAAATTGTTCTCACTTTACCAGTCAGCTTCCTCCACTGGTGCCAGCGGTGAAGCCACTCACCCGGTGCTAGGATTTGCATGGGGAGACTGGGTCTGTGATTGTGTGGCTCTGAGACTGCCTTGCCTGAACTTTGCATGAGCTTTGAAAGGCACACACTGGAGAAACTGAAAATCATGACAGGTCACGCTGCACAATTTGTGAAAACTGTGGGCGTAGCCACTTGCTGCTGCTTCTGCTGGTGCAGCTTAGCCGTGTTCCAAGAATCTCCCTGGACATCAGATGAGCATTTCACAATGTATGCATGCCCAAAGCATCACGTGGTCGGCTCAAACATGCATGGTTATCTCCTAAAAAGCTGTGTGTGGGGAAGGGAAGGGGGTACCTTAGCAAAGTGCCCCTTTTACTTAGGAATAGCAAATTCTCCTAGGCATTTACTCAGCAGACTTTGATCGACTGTCGACTGGACCAGCCCTGGTTACTAGTCACGAGTGGCCTTTAGTTGTCCTTTGAAGCAGAAACCTTTGGCATGGTGTGCGGTTCACCCCGAAAAACCAAAAGAAGAGTAAATGGCCTGTGAGCCTATGCCACCCACCAGCTAGCCCCTTGTAGCTTAGAAACCAGGGACCACATTTTTGTTTTGTTTCGTTTAAAGGAAAGATGCAGGCAGGAAGAGAGAGGAGAAAAAGCACTTTTATTTATTCACATTGGCTGTTCCCCCCACCCCACCCAGGTCCTTGGCATGTATGTGGACTGTGCTCCTTCAGAGGCGGCCGACCCAACCGCTACTCCACCAGGATAGGCTACCAGGGACCATGTTTTGAAAATCACTGCTCAATACTGACATCAGAAAGCCCAGACTTTGAGCCAATGTGGTAGGATTCCAGAATTGAACCTCCCGCCATTTCTGATACTTCATCCTGCATGCATACGTATGTACCTTGAACCAAATCAGTTCATGTCTTCAGTTCTCAGAGGCACTAGGCTGCAGGGAGACTTCACGATGCTGATTTCCCAGAGTTCTCTTTCAGACCATATTTTCTACAAGTTCCAGCCTTCCGTGGTGGCAGCAGCCTGCCTCGGGGCCTCTCGGATCTGCCTTCAGCTGTCGCCCTCCTGGACCAGAGACCTGCAGAGGGTCTCAAACTACTCCCTGGAACATCCCAGCACCTGCATCGAAATCCTGCTGGTGTAAGTGCCGCTGCAGGGCCTCCATAGTTCTGAAGCTTGCGGGTTCTGCCCGCTCTGTGGCCCCGCTCGGGTCACCTCCTGCTGGTGTCTCACATGAAACAGGCCAGTGACTCCTGGCAGTGCTGGGGTCTGCGGAGTTGGTCCTTCCTGCTTCAGGTTGCTTCAGGCTGCGTGTTTAAGGTCGCAGAGTGAGGGAGAGGGAGGCTGTGTGCGTCTCATCTGGGCCTGAGATCCGCGTCCGGTGTATTAGCCCCTTGTAGGGGCGATCGCGTGCAGGGACTCATTATAAGCTGCTTTTCTCAGCCTGGTCACAAAGCTGACCTCTTAGCCAGCTTAGCCCATGATAGCTTAACCTGAGCAACCACAGCCTCCTTGCAAGTGTCCCAGGGACCCTTGGGGAAGGGACATTCATGTATCAGAGAAGATACTCAAATGCACCCCAAACCGACTCCGTGAAACAGAAGGCCCTCATTGGTGACCTCAGGGAGGAGGACAGAGAGCCTGCCTGACTGCACCCAGACCCCGCCCCACCCCACAGGTGGTCGCATCCCCTGGGTGCTGGCGATACTGACCGCCAGACCAGGCCCCTGAACTGCTGCCTCTCGGCCTCCTGATGGGGGAAGCTGTGCCGAGTGTCTGACTTTACCTCAGCCTCCCAAACGTCCAGCCAGCTCTGCTCCCAGGGCCTTTTAGAAGCCAGCCGAGCCAGAGTGCCGTCCGGCGGAGTGGTGACGAGCGCCCGGGAGGCAGCCACCCCTGCCTCCACTCCAGAGCTGGGCTCCAGGTCACCCATGGCTCAGACCCTTCTGCAGCTTCATCTGCGCCTCTTACATGAGCCCCTCGTCCTTTGCCCAAAGGCTCTATCCTGAGAAGCTTTATTTAAATGGAAAAACCCCATCCTATAACCCTTTTCAGACGGAGAAACTTAGGCTCCCGGGGCACTGGCTTGGGACTTACTAGCTCAGGGGTGACCTGGATGGGGCCACCAGAAGAGTCTGGGAGGCAGAGGCTGTGCCAGCGGGGGCGCTCTGCCCGGTCAGTGCCCGGCAGGGTGCAGTGCCCGGTGTGGGGCGCGGTGCCTGGTGTGGGGTGTTAGTGCCAGGCGTGGAGGTGCAGTTCCCAGTGTAGGGTGCAGTGTGGGGTGCAGTTTTTGGTGGGGGGTGCAGTGGTGAGCCGCAGCAGCAGGGTCCCCTATCTTGGAGCTCACCCTGCAGCTGGCACCGGGCAGTGACCCAGAAGTTCTCACCGAGGCTACTGACTACCAACAGCGGCCGTGCAAGAGTCGAGGAAACACTCGGCTCCTTGTGGGGAGTCAGACCTTGTGGGAAGTGGATCCCGGCCGAGACACTGAGGCCACAGGCAGCGCGCGCTGGCCGGGCCACGCCAGCCTCTGGGACCCAGAGCGCTCCCCATCGGACGCTGCAGCCTTCTTCCTCCGCGTCTCACCCAGCCCTTTCCTTTCAGAGCATATGACAACGTCCTCAAGGACGCCGTGGCTGTCAAGAGCCAGGCCTTGGCCCTGGTGACCAGCACAGCCCCTGCACCCACGCCCTCCACCCACCGGCACCCGCGGCGCCCTCCGCCCGTGCAGGACCTGTGCGTGGCCTCCCAAGAGTCCTGCACCCCCGCCCCGGGAGCCTGCTCTCAGGGGCACCGGCGTCTCCCTGCACACCCACTACCCCGCCCTCCAGCCCCTGGACTTGTGTCCGGAGCCGTCCCCACGTCCCTCCGTGTGCAGATGGCCTTCGCAGCCGAGTCCAGGCACCGCCTTGCTGCTCCCTGCGGGAACAGCCCCTTCAGCGGGAGCTCCGCGCTCTCCGCAGGCTGTTTCCACAGACAGAGCACCGCTGGCCATGCGGGGAGGCCTCAGAGGCCCGGGCAGAGGCGGCTGCTGAGGGGAGCTCCGCGGAGCAAAGGCCCCGTAAAGCCTCGCTGCCCTGGGACAGAGGCGTCCTGCTCTTCCTGAACAAAACTGGCCCAGAGCAAAGCGGCCCAGGACATTACTTACGTCACCGGAGAGCATTCTCCAGCAGCGTCTTCCATCTGTGGCTGGGACGGCGGTCACTGGAGTCAGGGCCCAGGGACGCAGACCCGGCCACCTGAGTGTGGACTTTCAGCATCAGAGACACCTTTATTCTTTGACAACAGCAGTTTCACGTCCGAGAAAGAGGGGACCACCTGACCTGCGTGTCTTTGCTTCCCCTCCTGGCCCCGTCGCGGGGCTGGGCGTGGTTGTGCCCCAGGTCAGTCTGTCTCCTGGCACGTGGGCAGCTGGCTCACCTCACGGTCCAGCCTAGCACCTCCTTCGGCCTTTTAGCTGTGTCGCGTACTCCTCTCACCAAAGTGACCTAGCTTCCCATCGGTAAGATGTCTTGTTTGCACAGCACGTCAGGGATTTGGCAGTACTTGAAAACTCCGTGAACAAGTGTGGGTTGCCACACCGCCCTGCTGCAGGGCCGACGTCGTCACCCGGCTGGGGACTGGCGCAGGTCACAGCACACTCGCTTTACACAAGCTCCTTGTTGGGGAGAACCTCTTTCTGGCTCTTGGTTCCAGAAGACTCCATGTCTTGGATGCTGGGTTCACTTCTACAACTTGGATAATCGCCCAGAGGAAGAAAGTTGTTGAAAGACAAAGACTTAAAATACCTGGCTTGGCGTCTGGCGAGGGGTCCTGCACTGGGGCGTTGGCGCAGTGCCCGGGATTGGGGGGGTGGGAGTGTCCAGGGGTCCGTGGCCGCAAAGCCAGTATTCTGGTGTCCGCAGCAGAGGCTCAGGGAGACTCACCCTGTGCAGTACGTTCCCCGCTCTCTCGCTCGGGGGCTCGGGGCTCGAGCTCAGTGTGTGGTTTGGTTTGGTTTGGTTTGGGGTCTGGTCTCGCCCATCAGAACTGGGAGGTGCAAAGAATCACAGAGGCTTAAAAAGAAAAGAGGAAGAACTCCCCTTGGATTGCCTGCCTGGCTGCCAGTCCCAGAGGCTGTGGCAGGGGCTGCCGGGAAGGCGGTCAGCTTCGGAGGTGATTTTCAGAGCAGTTGAAAGCCGCCTCCTGGAAACAGCAGAGAGTGGATGGGGCTAAGGACGCCGCCACCTGTCAGACGGCATAGGAAACTGCACATTCGCTTGCTGTGTTTTCTCCTCTTCTTTGTCACACCTTCTAGTTGTGTACGACCTTGGATCCCTCGTTACTATGTCTGCTGGGGCTGGGCGCCGCTCCGCTCCAGACAAAAGGGGTTCTGCAGTAAACCTGCTCTTGGCTTCTCAGTTGTCTTCCTGAGCGCCCCTCCCCAAACCCTCCCTCCTCCCCTGCATTGGCCCATGGTGTCTCGCCGAGGGGGGCTGAGGCAGCGGGGTGGGGTGGGAGGCAGCCAGGCTGGCCTTCGAGGGGTGGGTGGGTGAGGCGTGACATCCCAGCTCTGCCACTGACCATCAGGGTCCTCCTAAGGACCATTTTCTGCAGAGCAAGAGAGATTTCATTGAAGGAGTTGGCTCGTGATTGGGGGGGTTGGCAAGTTAGGAATTTGTGGGGCAGGACAGCAGGCTGGAGATTCAGGTGTGAGCTGAGGCTGCAGGTGAGTCCAAACTCGATAGGACCTGCTGGGAACTCGGGCAAGATTTCTTTACTGATGTATTTTTTATTTGTTAAGGAAAGGTGCAGGCAGGCAGGAAGAGAAAGGAGGGGGAAGCATCTTTCTTGTTTTATATAGCTGTTCGTCTTGGTGGCTCCCTGGCCCTGGAACATGAACTGGGAGCCGTGAGGTGTCTGTGCACTGCAGCAGTCCGGGGCGGCTGACCCAACTGCTCCAGGGCACGCGGGATTTCTGTGTCACGGTGTTTGAGGCAGAATTCTGTCTCCAGGAAATCTCACTGTTTGTGCACAGGCCCACACACTCTCGGGGGCAGTCTTTTCTGAATGTGCTTCAACTTTCAGTGTCCCCTCGGTGAAGACACCTGGTTGGGAACTGAATCTCATCTACAAAACGCCTTCACAGCAACATCTAGACTAGTATCACACCAAACAGCTTGGGCCCCGGAGCCTAGCCAAGTCACCGCTTAAAATTAACTGGCATATCCATGCTTACCTAGCTGATAAGCACTTCTTAGCGGCCAGGAGGCAGCTGACTCCACCTCTGTGGACCTCAGTCTTCTCACCTGTGAAAATGGGGGTCATAATGCTTGGGGGTTCTCATGAGGATCAATCACCCTAAGGCACATCAAAGCCAGTGCCTCCACAAAGATGATCGCTCTGTTCCTTCGGGCATGTGATCTTCTCTGTAAAATGCACCGTATTGCAGGTAAGATTTAAAAGTGCCAGCTGCGCTAGGAGGCAGTGTTTGGGATAGCATGATAGGAATGCCCGTTCTTTCTTCATGGTGGAAAGTGCCATGGGCCGCTGTAGCTTTTGCACACGTGTGTTTCACTTCTGGCTGGGGAGGAAGAACTGTTTCCAGCATTGCAGTGCTCGGCTTGGGCTGCTAAACAGTGTCATTAGCCATGCCATCATCCCTGCTCTCGATCTGGACAGCTTCCACGTCCAGTTCACTGCGTTCCTCCACTGAATGTTGCATTCTCATTTCAAGAATGATAAAATGTAAAAAAATGAACATCAGGAGCGAGTCAGACTCCTACCTCCCCGGAAGGAGGCCCCACCCAGGAAGGCCCACCCTCTGTGCCCCAGGCTCCTGCAGGAGAGGGATCTGGCATCCCTGTGAACCAAGCGTGTGCCGAGTGCAGAGCTGGTTCAGGTGGGAGGAGCAGAGGGACTCGGGACGTGAGGTTGCTGTCCGGCCCGTGAAGACTGTCAGGAACCACATCTGATGGCAAGGTCTCTAGGTGTGGGGTCTTCCCAGGAAAGGCAAGTGCAGACAGGAAGAGAAAGGAGGAAGAAGCCTCTTATTTATTTTATTTAGTTGTTAATCTCGATGGTTCCCTGTAGACCCCAGGATGCGAACCTGGGACCTTGGGATGTATGTGGACTGCACCAAAATCCTCCACCAGGACGCGCCTGCTTTTGTTTTGGGGGTTTTTTTGACAGAAAGGCACAGGCACGAATGAAAGCAAGCAGGTAGGCAGGAAGACTGAGGAGGAAGAAGCACTTTGTTATCGTCTTTGTGGTTCTTGGGATGTCTGTGACTTGTACTGGCCGGAGGTGGCCAACTTTGCCACTAGGCCACTAGGGTGTATTTGGACTCAGTTTTTCCATCTGCAAAATGGGAAGGTTGGAACTGGACTCGTCTCCAAGGTCAGTGCTCGTCACTTCAAAGTGACGGCTCCCTGGTCTTCATAATTTCGGAGCTGGTTTGGTAGGTCTGGATGGGGCTGGGCTGTCCTTTCAGCAGGCTCCCCAGGGACGCTCACATGGAGCCAGGTTTGGTCCTTTCTTCCTGCTCTAACATCTCACACCTTGTGTGCCCATTCTCCTTAGCATAGCACCTGGAAGGGCCCTCAGTAGCTGATTAGTGAGCACTTTTCTTTGTTCCGGTCTCAATATGTGACACTGTCCTCATGCTCTCTGATTCCTCTTGCTCTTCTTTCATCCTCACATTATGAGCCAGCATCATCATCGCTCTGCAGATGAAGATAGGAGGTTCAGGGAACTTCAAGGTCTCACCTTGGGCTAGAATGAGACAGAGCTTCCCATTCAGACCTGTCTGAGGAGACTTCTCATTGTCACCTGAGATGACACCCGAGAGCCCACCCTCACCAACGCCCAGTCACCCAGGGTGCACCGCCCACTCCTCCAGCTGGGTCCTGACCTTGCCACGGCTGTGGGTGGAGCACCACCTGCTGGTGACCTTTAAAGCTGCTTTGGGAAGCTCCAGTTTGCCTGAGCCGGGCGGGTCAGGAGGGCAGCGGGAGAGAGGACTCCCAGGATCCTGGGAATGGTCGTCAAGGGCCTGGGTCACGGTCTGTGGAGTGGGGAGACACTACAGTGTCTGAAAAGGACAGCACAATGGCAGCACTAACTTCATGAGCCACGAGGTGGCGCTCCTGTGACCCATGAAGGAAGGTCTTACTGACCCATCTGACACAAGCACAAGGTCAGACTGAGACATCCAACCTCTGCCTACGTGTCTTACAAGTTACAGGCATGCCTCACCTTTTCATCGCTGGAACTTGAGCATGGGAGCTGATGTCACAGACGCAGCAGCTCACGGGTGGTGAGTTGTAGCATGACAGGTGCGTCAGCTGTCCTCCCCTTAAAGGTGAGGCTCAGGGAAATGGAGGACCTACCCCAAAGTGACGCGGCTTCTAGGAGAAGTCCCTGTGACTCCAGAATCCAAGCTCTTACCCACTGTCCCTTGGTCCGGCTGAGGAAGCCTCCCGGCCAAGATGCCGACAAGTGGCTGCTTGCCCCCCAGCTCCGCGAGATCCATCTTAACTGTCACCTCTTTGTCCAGCGACACCCACCCCGACCTCAGTCTTTGCTGTGTGAGCTTGGATGACACGCTTGTCCTCTGAACCTGGGCTTCGCCGCTGTGGAACAGTTTAAACGAGCTGAGTCTGAAGTCCTGTGTGCCTGCCTGTGCTCCTGTACCTTCACTGCCTTGAGAATCACTGCTCTGCCCACAGTTCAAATTTGTCCTTGAATCCGTTAGCAAGGTGAAAACTGTCCTCTCTCCTCTTGCTTTCTTTTCTATCCCTTCTCTCTCCCTCCCTCAGCCCCGCCTCCCTCCCTCTCTCTCAAAACCTTTCCATTTTCAGCCTAATCACCGTTAACTCTGTTGTTTAGAGACTTATTGTCCGAGCTCATTATGAGTAATTACTCAGTCTGGAGGGGAAGCAGGGACACTGCTGCTTTAATTTAAAGCTTACCTAGTTCTCTTAATTAGCAATAAGTCCTGGCAAAACGATGGGATTCACGGGGTCCTGGCTGGAGGGTGAGGTGGCAGCCAAGTGTTCTTGGAAAGAGCCACATGCTTCGGGATAGAAGGCGGGAGGAGGCCGGGAGGGAGCTGCCAGGGGCCCCGCAGTGAGGCCCCCGGCTGGCAGCACCTCCAGGCGGGCACCTGTGACCTGCTGTATACCAGACCCTTTGCACAGCATCAGGCAGATCTTAATTGTCAGCCCCCATGTGTACGCCTTGTATTTCGGGATAATGTTGACAAGTCGCCTCACAGCACTTTTGCAGGATTCTGATTAGTCAAGGAGGCAGTTTCCCGTTGGATGCTGAGGGGCTGTTCACCCCTCTCTCCCTTTCATGACGCCAGGATGTGGCAACAGAATCCTGCCCCTCTGTCCGAACCAGGACACCCCAGTCCCTTCCTGCCCCTGCCATGGCCCCTCTGCCACCTCACACACTTGTTCTTTCTCCTCAGCCCCTTGTCCAGCACCTGGTCCCGCTCTGTACCAGCAGGTAAACTGAGGCCCCAAGGGGCAACCCCCCCCCCCCCAGAAATCAACAGCAGCACAGCCCTGCTGAACCCATCTCTGGAAACCCCGTGTGTCCAGGGTGGGGCTCTACCCAGCCTTGGCACCTCGCAGCGGAGCCTTTCCCCAAGTCCACCCATACCCCCGCCCACCACTTGGTGGCCTCTCTGAGAGGCCACATATCATCCCTTCCAGGGGACACTCTCTTTAAAGGGACCTTCAAACATTACAGGGTCTTCACCTCCACAGTGGGGAGAGGGTCCCCAGAAGTGTGCCCACCCTGCTTCTTGTTACCACCTTTGGCCTTGCCAGGGGGCAGGAGAATTGTCCACATCAAGTCTCCGCCATGACAGATGTCACCGGGCCCTCGGGGCCTCCCACCCCCACCTAGACTGCCCAAGGAGACAGCAGAAAGCAGACACGGAGACAGGTTCTGGGGACAGAATGCCTCTCAGACTGGCTTTATTGGGGGCTTTGCAGGCCCTGGGCCGGTCACTCAGGCCAGCCTCTTGCTCACACGCTCGTAGGTCACCCCTCCGATGGTGGAGATCTGAAAGAAAGGTGGATGAAGGGGTCAGTGCGCCCCAGAGCCCAGCCGCAGGGAGGCCAGCCTCCCACACCGCTCCTGGGTGTCTCCGTGCTAACACATGGCAGGTGAGGCAGCTCTCTGGTTCTAAGCTGCCCTCTGTCTGCCCCCACAGCAGGCGTGTCCCTGGCCTGTCCCTCCTAGTCCTGCAGCCACACACTGGAGTGTACCCATCGTACAGATGAGCAAGCTGAAGTCTGGGCAAATCACCCCTCTTGGGTCAGGAGCCACTCTCACCCCTGCTCTCTGGACACCGTGCTCGGCCCCGGGGAAGTTAGGGCTCCCAGGGGAGGCCCTGTGTGCAGTGCCTGGGCCCCAGCCACAGGGACCCACGGCCGTGAGATGTGTCACTTGTCCTGATGACCAGCCCAGGAAAGCAGGGGGCTCACAGGGAAGGGTGGCCAAGGGAGTCGTGTCAGAGGGCGAGGGATGTGATTTGCAGAAGGGAAGGGTGGAAGGGGACTCAGCTAGAGGAGAGATGCTGGGAGCCGGGCAAGGGTGCTGCTGGGCGGCTGGGCGCAGAGGAGGACAGGTGTCAGGGCTTGGCTTTGGAGGGGGATTGGCAACGCACACCGTTTCTCTCTGCCTCCTAGACTGTGTGTGCGCCAGTGTGCATGTGTGCTGTCTGCATGCATGCACGCATGTGTGTACGTGTGTGTGAGACAACTCTGGGCATCGCCCACACCGTGCGGGCTCCGTGGTCATGGACTCCAGGAAAGAGAAAGGTTCCTTCAAACCTGCTTCCTATTCTCCCACCCTGGGTCCTCCCTGCACGGCTCACAGGCCCGGGAGCTTTGCTTCCAAGAGTCACAACCCTCTGGCCGACACCTCACACACAAGTGTCCAAAGCTTGTATCAGAGTCTCCAAGCGGTCAGTCTCCGTCCAGGAGGAACGTTGTACGTCTGCTTCTTTTTAGGTTTTAAAGAAAAAGAAGGGGAGGAAGATGCCCCCCTGGCCTGGGAAGAGCAGGGAGAACCTAGTCTAGAAGTCAGCGGTGGCATCTGCCCACCGGGAATGAGCTGTGCGGCAGGCCACCCCTGCCTGAGCCCCATGGAAAATGGGCATCTAGCCTGTAAGGGCTCCATTCCTCTAGGCTGCACTGAAGATGAGGAAGCGAGGAAATGAGAGGGAGGAGGTGAGGGAGGGGGTGAGAGAAAACAAAAGGGAGGGGAGGGAGGGCGGGCCGGCCAAACCCCACCCCGCCCCTCATCCTTCCTCTGGACAGCCTGGGGAGGATGGACTGGACCCCAAGGGGACTCCAGCCGGGACACAGGCTCACAAGGGACATGAAATGTGGAAACACTTCCCTGTCCTTTTAACTCCAGGCAGAGAAAGTTCTAGAGCTCCAGGGAGGAGAGGCAGAGCACGGCGGGGGAGGGGCCGGTCCACAGATGTGGCATGAGAAACGCTTCACGTGTGCTGGAGACCTCACACACAAGTGCCAGTTTCCAGCTTCTCTTGAAAACCAGGAGCTCTTGCAGGAAGGGCCTGGAAGCCCTCTTGCCCTCTTGGCCACCCTCTGCCCCTTCATTTGCACTCTGAGAAGGGCCCCTGGGCTGAGCTCCTGAGGGCTACATGTCCCGCTGGGTCAGACCCCCCCATCCCACTCCCAGTCTCAAATCCCCCCTATCATAAAGCCCCTCCCTTTGCCTCAGTCTTCCCATCTGTAAAAAAGGGGATGAAAGTCCCCACCTACAGGCCTATGTGAACCCAGTGAGCTGGTGCCCCCAGCACCCCCCACACTCGAGTCTTTCCCAGGAACCAGCAGGACAGACGCACCTCCACCAGCTTGTCACCCACAATCTCCGAGGTCTGGTGGTAGTTGGGAAAGTCCACCACAATCTTCCCGCCGTCCATCTGCACTGTGGCCTGGAAGAGAAGCAGAAGCCCAGGCTGATGGACGGGCCAGGACCCAGCAACGCTGGAGGAATGAGCGTGTCCAGTAGACTGCGTTTATGCAGTGACTGCCCACGTCCAACGGTGGAGTGCCCCCGCAACCCGCTGGACCACCCAGCCTTCTCAGCTCTAAAACGTGAGTAGAAACTCTTCTTACTGCCTACGTGTATTTAATTCCATGCGTGCAAAGAGCTGTCCTGAGCGTTAGCTGTGGAGCAGATGGTCATCCCCGTCATTCGGATGATGACATGTTGTCCCGGGGTGTTGATTACAGCGTTGTTTGTGGTTGTAAACAACCTGGGTTATCTACCCAGAAAGAACTTAAATATCCTTGAACAAGGGATGTGAAATGAGTGGTAGTTTCCCTGCTGGAGATTCTGTGCCGCGTGATAGGACAGTCAGTGTGCTGAGACCACCTGACAGACTGGTGACTTGTTAAATGCCCCTGGCAGATTCTCAATCATATGCCTACGTATTAATTCTCCACCCTGGCTGCTCCAGGAGCAGTGGTTTCTTGTGGTCATAGTCAGGGCCTGCAGAGGGTGCCGAGTGTGTGCTGTCCAGAGGGACCAGTCTGGAAGGGTGGGACCGCTTTTCATTTCTTTGCTACCCGAGATTGCAGTTTGAACCAGCTGGGCGTGATTTGTGGGCCGGCTGTCCTCCTCCAGGCTGCTCTGGGAGGCGGCGTCCAGAAGCAGTGATGCTCTCAGGGCCATGCTGCCCAGGTGAGGCCCTGCATCTGCTATTTAATCCCAGTGCCCAGCCCAGCTCCCTGCTGTCAAACGGAGGCAGTGATTGCAGCGACCCAGAAGGGTTACCGGTCCTAAGAAGTATCCACACGGGTCTGGGATAGAGTAAGTGCTCAGCACGTTTTCACTCTCATTTTAGTAGCCATTAATGGTGGTGGAGTTTAAACCAGGGGTGACCCGTATTTATTGTGGCATTATTTACAATAGCCAAGAAATGGAGATAACCTAAGTGCCCGCTGACAGAGGCAGATAGAGATGCGGTCTCTGTACCTTGGAACATGACACGGCCCTAAAATGATGAACTTCTGCTGTTTGCGACAACATGGAGGGAACTAGAGGGGATGATGCACAGTGAGGTCAGTCAGAAGGAGAAAGGCTTCTGGATGATCTCACTCATAGGTGGAATGTAAGGAAACATAAAACAAACACCAAGCCTTGACAGAGGAACAGGTGACCAGAGAGGACGGGGGTGGAGGGGGAATAAAAGGCAGTGGGATCCAGTGGAGAGTGGTGGAGAGCTGTGAGAAGTTAGATAATGGGCCGAGTGTGTTGTCAGATATTCGCTGAAGAGTGAATCTGCCCATCTAAACTTATTTCCTAAATCAAAGCTCTCTCAAAAAAGGAAACATAAAGGAAAGAAAAAAGTAGGAGTGGCTGAACTGCTGAGTAACTCAAGAATTTAATGCTGAAGGTTGAGCTCAGCTTGGGGGGGCTGGGAGACCACAGTTGGAGACCAAGAAGTTAGCAGGCAGGAGGGAGGGGCAGCCAGTGGCCTCTCACCTTGAACTTCTTGCCGCCCATGGTCTCCATGTCACACTCCTTGCCAATGGTGAACTTGTTGACCATGGAGTGGCCCCCGGGGTAGTGCTGGGACCAAGTGAAGTTTTGTCCATCCTGCTGCACCTCCGTGATGATCTTGAAGTTGCGGCCCTTTTCGATGGCATCCTTGGGGAGCCCTGGGTCCAGGACAAGCAGATGGGGCATGAAAGAACTACTTAGAGCTTGGGGTTTCCCCCTAGCAGGCCAGCCTGTTAGTTACCAGCTCAAAAAGATCCCCACTCTCCCAAGAGCTGGGGCAAGCCACTACCTCCCCCAGCCTCAGTCTTTCTATCCACAAAATGGGGATAATTAGTCCCATTCCATAGGGCTGTTACAAGGATTCAATGAGAGTAGTGGTGTTTTGTGAAGGTCCTGGCATATAGCTAACAGGTAATAGGTGTTATTCTGAAAGGAATAGAATAGAAGGTTTCCGGGCTCAAAGAGTTCTGCAATGAACAATACTTTAAGATTCGAATTCCCTTATTTTGCAGATAAGAAAAACCAAGACCCTGAAAAGGAAAAGGGCCCCCTAGCAGGGCATGGAGGTTAATGGTGGAACCAGGTCCAGATCTGAGATGGGGCTCACTTCCAGTTCAGTGCTAGGCAGTAGTGGGGAGGTGGGGGAAGCCAAGCACTGTTCCCCGGGGCTGCTCCTGGAATTGACTCAAAAGGGCCCTTGCCTCTCCCAGGCTGCAGGGCACAGGGGCCCTGTTCTCCAGGCCTCTCTGGCCATGAAGAGATAGGACACAGTTCCCCTGGGGCTGTCCTGTGACTCCTGGCAATTGCACTGCCTCCAACTTACATAGCGCACCAATATTTCTGCAGAATTTCCAGGCCACAGCCTCACTGGGCCCTCACCACCTCTCTGCCCCAGTGTTGGGCACAGCCAGTTTGTTGGGTGACCGAGGGAATGGGTGGCATGTGAAGCCCAGTTCCTAGACTAAGTCCCTGGATCACCTCTCCCAGGCAGAAGGTGGTGACACCACTCGTCATCTTTTCATAGGTCCTGGATTCTAATCATTTCTCTGCCACTTTACAGTGTGACGTTGAGCAGGTCCAGCTTGACGCCCATCAGTGACATGTGTTGGCCTTGGCCAATAACAGATGTTCAAAATAGTTGGAATGAATAAACCAGTCAAGTCTCCACATCACCAATTACTAGCTGTGTGCCTTGGGCTGGTGACTCAGCTTTTCTGGACCTCAAGTTTTCCAACAGAAAAGTGGAGATACTGTGTTGTGTTTTGTTTTTGAAGGAAAGGTGCAGGCAGCAAAAGAGAGGAGGAAGAAGCACTTTGTTTTTATTTAGTTGTTCATCTTGTTTGTTCCCCCGGCCCCAGGACGGGAACCCAGGTCGTTGGGATACATATGGACCGTACCAGTCGGAGGCGGCAGACCCAACTGCTAAGCCAACTGTAATGGTTTTAAATGCAAAGAGTCTCGAGGCTCTTATTAGCCTGAGAGCCTGGACAGAGAAATTGCTCAACACGTGAGTGAGTGAGCGAGCAAGTGAGTGAGGTGAGTGAGTGAGTGAAGCGAGGTGAGGTGAGGTGAACGAGTGAGGTGGGGTGATTGAGTGAATGAGTGAGGTGAGGTGAGATGAGGTGAATGAATTAGCAAGTGAATGAGCGAAGTGAGGTGAAGTGATTGAGGTGAGGTGAATGATGTGAAGTGAGTGAGTGAGTTGGGATGAGTTGAGATTGAGTGAGTGAGTGAGGTGAGGTTAATGAGGTGAGGTGAGTGAGTTGAGATGAGGTGTGTGAATTAGCGAGTGAGTGAGTGAATGAGTGAAGTGACTGAGGTGAGGTGAGGTGAGGTGAATGAAGTGAGTGAGTTGAGATGAGGTGAGCGAATTAGTGAGTGAGCGAGTGAGTGAATGAGTGAAGTGAGGTGAAGTGACTGAGGTGAGGTGAGTGAGTGAGTTGAGATGAGGTGTGTGAATTAGCGAGTGAATGAGTGAAGTGAGGTGAAGTGACTGAGGTGAGGTGAGTGAGTGAGTTGAGATGAGGTGTGTGAATTAGCAAGTGAATGAGTGAAGTGAGGTGAAGTGACTGAGGTGAGGTGAGTGAGTGAGTTGAGATGAGGTGAGTGAATTAGTGAGTGAGTGAGTGAATGAGTGAAGTGACTGAGGTGAGGTGAGTGAGTGAGTGACTGAGTTGAGATGAGGTGAGTGAATTAGCGAGTGAGAGAGTGAGTTGGTGAGTGAGTGGACTCCTGTCCCGCCCTTCCCAGGTGTGGGTCCTGGCCCAGGACTGTCCACGACAAACAGCCCGGCAGGTCCTCGGGCTCACTCACCCAGGCACTTCATGAAGTTGTCATAATTCTTCTCGCTCTCTATCTCGAACCTGCCGTTGAAAGCCATGCTGGAGCCTTGGACCAGGAAGCAGGAGAAGGAAGGCAGCTGTGGGGCTCAGGGCCTGGCACCCCAGCTTATAAACACTCCCAGAGGCTGTTTCAGTCACCCCACTTCTGCCTCCCACCCCCAAAGAGGAAGTGCCTGCTGATTTATGATGTGGGCAGGCCCCGAAGCCCTGCGGTTGTTCACCCCATGCTGGGTGCTGACTGGTCTCCCACGTGTTCCCAGTGGGCCCAACCCGCAAGGCGTGCACGGTGTCACGCAGCTCTGCCTGCCCCGCCTCCACCCTTCCCTGCCTGGCCCTCATTCATCAACCCAGGTGCATGGACCCCATGTGGGGCCAGCCCCGAGGACACGGGCGAGCAAGACACCAGAAGAGCTTCCCCTCTCGCCCAGAAGCAGAACACAGGCCCCCTGCGCACCCCTCCAGGCAGGAAGGGATGTGTCCCCAGAGGAAGGCAGGCATGTCCTGGGGCGCTGGGAAGGGCTGTGTCCAGCGGAGGAGGCTGGCGCCTCTGGGCAAGATGTTTTCCTGACGTTGCTTGCTGAGTATAAATTCCTGGACATGAAATTCCCAAAGCAAAGCGTTGTTGTGTCTGAAGTGTTTACACCTCTCCCTCTCCTGCCCTGCCCCAAACTGTGGCCGTTCCCATGGCCCTGCGTCAAAATGCTCCTTGCTGATAACGGTGACGTAGCGGGTCCTGAAGGACTAACGTCGGGGTGTGCAGAGACGCGGGAGAATTGGAGGAGACTCAGGAGGTAGGAAGACGACGTTTGAGGAAGGACCCGTGTGAGGAAAGTGGTGATGATCCAGTCTCAGAATCGCTCGTTTCAGCCAGGGGTCCTTTTGGAAAAAAAAATTAATTTAGAAACACACAGAGTCATGGATTTTTCTGATGATGAAATGACTGATGCAAAAATATCCAAGACTTGAGAGCCAGTGACAGGCCTGGCAGAGATGGCACTTGGTAACATTGGGAATCTGGCCTTCTAGACCTTTGCATGCGTACGTGGACTTTTAAAACGAGAATTATTTTTTTAAAGGTGGGAAACAGGCAGGCAGGCAGGCAGGCAGGAAGAGAGAAGGAAGAAGCGTTTACCCACCCATTTAATTGTCCTTGTTGATTTTCTGTCCCCTGCCCCCACCCCACCCCGTCCCTGGACGTGAACCCGGGTCCTTGGGTTTTACGTGGACTGTGCCATCCGGAGTCCAGAGTTAACCACTGAGCCACCACTAAGCGTGCCACGTTTGCGTTCTTGTATAAATGAGATTTATTCTGTAACCTCTTTTTTTAATGTCGATATCATTACCTAACGATACTGTGTGCTTTTTCTTTTTGTTTTAAGAGGGGTGCAGGCAGGAATGAAGGTGAGCAGGCAGGCAGGAAGAGAGAGGAGGAGGAGCACTTTATTTTATTTAGTTGTTCGCCTTGGTAGTTTCCCACCAGCCCCGAGTCTTTCACGGGGGTGTCGGGGTGTGTTTGCGTGTTGCCCAGTGATGTCCTAAGTAGCCACCATCACCCTGACGCGAGCAGCCTGTTCTCTTTCTTCCTCGCTGCTTTGTAAGCACAGTCCCGAGTTTCTGTAAAGCTGCCATGTCACTGTTGGACTCTTGATGGGTTCCCCCAAGATCGCAAATTGTGACATCCTGAAAATCTTTTTTTTTTTTTAATAATTTTTTTTAAAAAGGGCTTTTTAATCCCCTGATTAGAAAAGTAACTGATGTTCACAGGAGAACATTTGGGAGGCACAAAACAACTTAAACCTATAATCCCACTCTGGGTCTTCTTTTTCTTTTATAAATGTAACTCACAGGCCTGGTTTCAAAAGACAAAAGCTCAGAACAGGTGTGAAGCTGAAAGTCCTTCATCCCCCCACCCCACCTGACATCTCATTTTCCAGAGCCAATTTCTGTTCAGCACAGTTCACTCCATCTAGATGTTTCCTGCATGCACAAACACATATCTGGGCTCACCCTTTTCTTTTTTGTCCTTTTTAACAAAAATGAAATCTAGAGATACTGCTATGTCTGGTCTTTCTTTTTCCCACTTAGCAATACATTGTGGACATTTTCGGTCTTATTTATCCTTGGGAACTGAAAAACGCCCCATTCCTTCTTAAAAGGGAGTTTCCTAATGGACAAATCCACAAAGAGAAGATGACATGGGAAAACGATAGAGCCTTTGGCTTCTCCCTGTCAAGCGTGGAGGAAATAACCTGGCAGCAATCACTGGGATGTAAATTAGGTTCAGGTGACAGCCAGTGAGTCGGCTGGAACAGGGTAGGGCCTCGGGGAGGCCCGGAGTTCCCTAGGGTCTCCCGTCTTGGAGGAAATGTACATTTGGTAGAGTCCCAGCTTCTTGCCTTGGTCTGCTTGGAAGGATCGCTCACCTTGCACCTGACTTTCCAAATTCAAATTGTCTTTTCACCTACACCTCCTCCAAGGAGCCTTCTCTGATTACTCTAACCCAGGGACCTACAAATTGTCCCTGGCCAGAATCCCCACAGGGCATAGTCTCTGCTTATAATGGCTCGATGATGGGAGACCTGGGCTGCAGATTCACATGTTTGAGTCTTCATGTGTTAGCTCTGAGACTTCAAGCACACAGCATTCATTCAATAAGCATTAGCTGAGAACCTACTGTGTGCTAGACTCTGGGACGACCCAGAGTCTGTCCTCCAGTCTTGGGGGAGTCCCAGGCTAGTAAGCAAACATGACGTGATAAATGAGATAAAGATCACAACCTCAGGAGATGGCAGGAAAGCAGACATCACCCCACCACCTCCTCAGGAGCAAGCTAATCTGAGAGTCGTGACCAATAAACCAACCCCTGAACGTAGTCATGACTCAGGATTAAATATGTGTCTTCCTGAGTTTTAATGAGATTAAATGAGGATCTAAATAAAGCACTTAGCACGGGCGCTCCTGTCTTCTCAGCGCTCCTTGAACGATGCTGTTATTCCCATCTCTGGGCCATCCGCCCCTCTGCCGTTGTTTTGAATCATTGTTTACTTATTGTAGCTTTCATTTCACCCACAAAGCACCTTTTCTCCCCGGTGAGCTGTTCACCCCCCAGGAGAGAAGCCATGTTTCTGACTTCCTTGTGGATGTGTTCCTGGTAGGTGGGCGCTGGAACACCCTTGATTTCATTTGGTCTTTGTTCTGGAGTAGGCTGTGTGGTCTTCATCAGACTCTGCTGAGGGTGCAGGGGGTCCTGACCCCCAGAAGTCCTGGATTGGAAGATCTGGGTAGGCCCTGGAACCTACATTTGTTGGCCTAACCCTACCCCTTTCCCATTGACTTCCTCCTGGAGGCCAGAACCGTCTTCTCTGAGACGCTGTTCCTCCAAGATCGAGGGCAGCAGGGTGTGCCCTCTCCCTGCTCCGGAGCCTACGCGAGCATCTAGCCACCCACCCCGCCCTCCTGCCGCCCACACCCTTGCGTCTTCAGTTGGGGTTCACTGGCATCCATCCATTGTTTAGACACTGGCTAAGAACCTTCCAGAGGGGTAAATGAACTCAAACTGCCTGGTATTACGGAGAGGTTTTATGGTGGCAATTGAAGCAATAAAGCGACCATTCCCCAATGGAGATAAAGAAGAGCCCCAAGACTGACCCCAGGCCACCCCAGCTTCCTGCTGGACTCCAGGTCCTACCTCAGATCAGCCACCATGGTTCCTAGAGAGATACGCATTGACGGGGTGGGAGCCAGGCGGCAGGACCTGCCTCCCCTCACACCCGGGACCTCCCAGGCCCTTGCATGGGGTCGCTCATCCACTAGGGCTCCAGATTCCATCGAACCCCCAGTCTTTCCTCTACTACAGATCTGAAGTGCTGGTGGGTTTCATGTTAGACTGTCAGGGCTACGCTACAAGGGGTGTCTGGGGGCAGTAAATGACATCATTCTCTGGCTCTGCCTTCCAGAGCCAGAGGGTGGGAAACCTAGAATTCCCTGGGAAAATCCATTCAGCATTTTACTTAGCCACCATTAAAATTAGGAGAGCCTGAACTCGGCCAGTTACTGACCGTGGGGTCGTGCGCAAGTTGTTTCTCTTCCTGTGTCTCAGTTTTCTCATCTGAAAAATGGGGGTAATATTAGTGCCTACCTTGAAAGGGTTCTGGAGCATCAGTGCATTAATCTTTGTGAAGCACTTTTTCTTTTCCTTCTCCAGATCTTGAACCCAAGTCCCTGGACTTTCCTTGGCCTGCACCTGAGCCGCTGAGCCACAGGGGGTTGCCATGTAAAGCATTTTTAAGGAGTCTGGCACCGGGGATCCCAGAGGGCGTTGGATCCTGTGCCCCTTCAGCCCACTGTGTCTGGTCACCAACTTTGCAGTGACAATCACCTCCCTCATTAACAAGTGTCAGATGCCCTGGAGTTCTGTCCTCATTCTTGTCTCAGAGCACTCACCCACTTGGCGAGCCCATCCAATCTAAGCCTTTGTTTTCATTATTTTTAAAAAGGAAAAGTACAGGCAGGAATAGAGGTGAGTAGGCAGGCAGGAAGAGAGAGGAGAGAGATGCATTTTACTTGTTTTTAATTTGCTGTTCACATGGATTACTCCCCCAGCTCCAGGATGCAAACCCAGGTCCTTGGGATGTATGTGGACAATGCTCTTGGCCGAGGCAGTGGACCCACCTGCTCCTCCACCAGAGAGCGTAGTATCTAAAGCTATATAGATGACCTGTATGCTGACGACTCGCCCAATGAAGCCCCTCCCAGACCTCCCTTGGGACTTCCATCCAGCTGCCCTCCTGACACCTTCCATTGCGTCCTCTGCCACCTCAAACTTTACATGTCCTCCTCCGGCTGTGACCCCTCAGCACAGCCTGCTCCTCCGTCTCGGCTGACAGGACAGAGAGTGCCAGCACCTTCCATACCCTGAATAAGTCAGAGCTTTACCCAAAGCCTCGCCCGCTCCTCCCACCGCCTCTGAACTAGGTCCTGATCGGCCCTACTGGAGGACACAGGTCAGTGCTATCACGCTAGGTGCAAGGGGCCAGGTTCCGCCTTCAGGTGTCCTGAGTGCAGCAGTTGCTTTGGGGGCAGGGTCCAGGATCTGGGAGACGTGAGTGCTGCTGTGGTATCTTGTGGGGGTGCAGAGGGCTCCCCTGGGGCATCTCGTTGAATCCATCATACAAGTTTCCTGGAGCGCTGTCACTTTTCCCATTTACAGAAAAGCAGGTCTAGGCTCACTGCAGTTAAGTGACTTGCTCTAGGTCACTCAGCTTGTCTTGGGTGGAGCTCAGGTTTGATCTGTGGTCTCTCTGACCTGAAGTGGTACTGGCCACCACTGGGGATCCTGCCGGCTCTCCTGTGAGAGCAGCACGCAGGCCTCTGGCTGCACTGCCTGAGTTACAGCATAAGCACACATGCAGGCCTTCAATACAGCTCACGCAGCACGCGGCCAGGTAGGGAAGAGTTACACGGCAGAGCCCGCAGGTGAGACAGGAAGCCTGGTGGCCCCAGGTCCACACGGCAGCCTCCTTCCTGGGGATGGGCCGCTCAGGCAGGGACACCATGTTTTCTGCTTCTGCTCTGTGTCTCCTGACGTTGGAGCTGACGGAACGTCTGTTTTAGACAAAGCCTTTCAGCTTGCAAGTAAAGGAACCTGATCTAGCTGAGGACATGAGAAGGAACTTATTATGCAAAACCATACATAATTGCTGACGTTGATCTTTTTGACCTGTAAAAGCGACAATTTCATAATGCTCAGCTGAGTGTTTGAAGGCTGCAGGGGGAACTGGGAGAGCCTAAGGGGGTGGACATAGGGTTTGGTTCCTGGGACAACTGGAAAAGTCTGTCTGGCCTTGTCCCCACTGCTCTGCCTTTGCATCACAAGTGGTATCAGGCCCCAGTTCCCACTGTCTGACTGATCGAGTCCAAGTCACAGACAGGCCCCCAGTGCAGTGCGATAAAAACGTGACTGTCGGCCTTCTGAGCTTTGCACTGGGAGGCGCGCCGCACCGTGCACCGGGACCCGTGCAGTGGGAGAGGCTTTTCCCACCCACTGAGCTACCTCAGCCATTGGGACTGGCCGCTGTGGATGAGAGGGACAGTTTGGGAAGAAAAGGCTGTGGGAAGGACAGATGCCCCCAGAGTGTCCACAGTGGTGATCTCTCCCCAGAGACCCCTCCCAGCAATCAGCCGTGCCAGCCACGAAGCTTTTTTCCTGCCCCATCTCGCCTTCCCAGAACTGCCGCTTTTCCATGTAGCATCTGCAAGGAGGGCCAGCATTCCGGGGTCATCACTGCTGTTTGGAGACATGGGCAGCCCTGCCGGTGCCCCCTGTGACCAGCACAGCAGCTGTCCCGGCAGCTGGGCTCTCACAGGTGTTTTTTGGACAATTCAGTTGTGAGCACTAGACAGCTATCCTTGGTATCAAACCAAAGGAAAAGAAAAGTAATAAGGAATTCCTAAGAGCATGAGATAGCTAAGAAAGGATGGAAAGGCCAAACCCCCAAACCTCAAGATAGTCCACAGCACCAGGGAACAGAAAGGCAGATTCAATGCTGCCCGTGAAATCTCCTTCCACCTCCCTGCATCCCTCCAACCCCATCTCAGAGCCCAAGAGTGGCCAGTTATGCTGTATCGCTAGGACAAGTCACTTGGCCTCTGTGCTTGGGTTTCCTTGTGGGCAGAATGCGAGGAACGATTTAACCCACCTCCTAGGACCATGAGCAGATTTGATGTGACTTAGATAGGGGACTGGCACTTAGTAGGAGCACAATACATGTTAGTGACTAGCACTACCGGGGGAGGAAGTAAGTCCAGTTGGCCCCGCTAGGAACTTGTACCAGTCCTGGGGTGAGCAGGGGTCTGTATTGCCAGTCCCGTTGATTGAAGACCCCTGTGATCAGGGGAGGGCTGGGCCTTTGAGGAGCAGGAGCTGCACTTACACAGGAAGGAGAGATGTCTGCCAGCAAGGAGGTGCTCTAAGTCCTCCCGATGATCTCTTGGCTCCCAGCACTGGGAAAGGAGGTTGCCAGAGCCCACTGGCCTACTAGCTGAATCCTGAGCAGGCCCAGCAACATCCCAGTGACCTCACCTCCAGACATACAGCTGTCCCTGACCCTGAAAAGTGCTGCCTCGGGCCAGAGTCAGATGCTGAAAGGTGTTCATCCAGCTCTGCGTGTAAGGATCCATGACCCCGTCTCCTGCGGGCCGCTGGCTAACCGTGATGAATTCTGTGGCAGCCACACGAGTCATGCCGAATGAATTTCTCATGAACTCAATTGGCGTGAATGCACTATGTAATTTTGCAGGACACTCATTCTAATGTAGCCTCATCAAGTCTCTAGTTCTTGGGCACTGCTATTGCTCTAAACCCACAAGTGGGAGAAAAGCAACCATCCAGAGCAGGCACTTAACTTATGGGAGGAATCCAAGATTCGGAGAAGGCCAGGAACGGGCCACCCCTATGTTGTCTTTCCTTGGGGTGTACTGTTCCTCCAAGGGAAATGACTGGGCAGGTCTTTGAATGGAGGCAAGGGTGCCCTCCCTGACTTTGTGTTCAGTACTGTGTCTGCTGTGCAGGCTGGGACTGTCTGTAGGTGGCCCTGTCCCCAAACGGTCTACCCCACTTGTCTACTGATGGGGGGCGGGGCGCGGATTTCCACCAGCAGCCTGGCTTCTGCCACAGGGAGGCACTGAGGCAGCTGGAAGGTGCCCAACCCACCTCACCTCTGAGTTCACCACCGCAGTCACAGATAGGTTATCTCATCTGATTATCACACGGTCAACCCCTCTGACAGATAAGGAGGAAGAAGTGAAGGAAGAAGTAAAGCGTCCAAGGTCACTGACTGCCGGAACTGGGAGCAGAACCCAAGCGTTGTCCCCTAGCTCACCTCCCCTTCTCTGCTTGTCACGCACATGGGACCTGTCCTCGGGCCCGAGGTCGGAGTGGTTCTCAGGGCCTCTTCGCCTGCTTGGCTGGTCCTGGTTCAGAACTCAGGGCTCCTTTCAGAGGAGAGAGGATTCACTCACACACAAGCCACGTGGAGTCTTCTCCCAATTCCCCCTGAAATATTCTCCTTAGTCCCAGTTTTTCACAACCAACTACAGACTTTCGGCTAAAATGTGGGTTAAACTTTTCTGTGTGTGTGTTTTTAGTTTGAAATCATTTTCTCCTGGGGATGAAATGAACACAGGCTTTTTGCATCCACTCCAGGAAAATGCAGGAAAGTCTGAAGTGTGTGGATTACCTGTAATCCCATCTCTTGGATATTACTATGGTTTCACAGGGGGTTCATAGATCCTCCTTGCCCCTCTTAGAGACACACGTGGATTCACAGGTGCCCTGGCGGCCCAGCAGGTAAGGCTCCTAGAGGCAATCCACATACATTCCAAGAACCCAGGTTCAAGACCCTGGGCCAAGGGGAAACAACCAAGATGAACAACTAAAAAAAAATGAATAAAGCGCCTCTTCCTCCCTCTGCTTGCCTGCACTTTTCCTTTAAAAGTTCATGAAGCGGAGTCCGTGGGGCTAAGCCGCATCACCTGCGGCGCATGCGCCAGGTGAGCCCCGGGCCACGAGGCCCAGCCCCCCGCCAGGTGCCCGAGGCGCCTCCCAGCTGCCCTCTCGGCGAGTGGACGCGTCTTCGCTGGAGCCTCCCACGTCACTGTCGTTTTGCCACTTTTCCGTCTACTTACACTACCCAGTGGCATAAATGGTGAAAATTCACCTTCACGCGGCATCTGATTCCGTGGTGTTTCTACAGGAGAACCGATGGAGCGCCTTGAAGGGCAGAGTAGGTTTTGTGTTGTCGCCGGAGATGCTGAGGTTCGGGAGTTTCTTTCCCCTTGAGGGTGGACAGCAGATCACAGCCTGCCCTCCCGCTGCTGTGTTTAGAACAGTGTAATCACCTGCGCCGTCCCTTCTGCTAAAGTGACGTTCGGGCCATTGCCTGTGGCTTCTCTGCGAGCCCGCAGCCAAGCAGCCCCCAGCACTTGAGGGTGTCTGGCCGGTGAGACTGGAAAGGACTGGTCATTTCGTGTAGATGCTGATGTCTCTGTGCCCCTCTGCGCGTGGCCCGGCGCATTTATCTTTTTTTTTTCTTATTTGTAAAGGGGAAGGGAGGAGGCAGGAAGAGAGAGGAGGAAGAAGCATTTTCTGTATTTGTTCATTTTTTTCAGTTGTTTCCTGCCCCCCAGCCCCTACCTCCCACCCCGGGCTATGAATTCAGGTCCTGGGATTATATGTGGACTCTGCCTCGGGCAGGGGCTTAACACCTGAGCTACTAGGGGGCAGCAAGTATGGGTGCATTTATGTCCAGGGTGATACTTAGGAACTGTGTGCCCATGTGTCGATGTGTCCTTTATCTGTGTAGGTGGGGGATGTGTGTTTTCTCTGTGTCTCGGTATCTGGACACAGGTGGCATGTTGTGTGCGCGTGTATATGCATGCACACAGAGTGTGTGCGCTTAGCTGGGACTTTCTGTGAGTGGCTCTGGGTCTGTGGGTGTGTGGGAGTATCTGCTGACTGAAGGGAAGGGAGATATTAGTGGGTATCTTAGATGACAAGCAAAATCACTTCATTCCCAAAAAAGCTTTCAAATCATAAGCCAAGTTACTCTCTCACATAACAGATTGAAGAGGCGGGGAGGGAGGACTCTGGTTGGCAGGGACAGTGATCAGTACTGTCCTAATGGACCCTCACGGCTGCATCTTCACCCCCCACTCAGACACTGAGAGTCACCTCCAGCGACAGAGAATATGCATCTTGGCTTTTACAGTGACCGTCCTAAGAATGAGGACATGACCTCAGAAGCCCTAAGCCTACTTCACCCCATGTCTCATTGGTCACACCTTGGTCACCTGTCCAAACGAAACTAATGTCTGTGACAGGGTCAGAGGCCACCAGGGTTGACAGAGACTAGCCAGGGTCCCTCCTGGAGCCAAGGGTAGAGTCAGCCTTTCAACAAACAAGGCTGCTTGGAGGAATGGTGGGTGGTCAGGAGGGAAGACGGGTGGGGCTGGGGGTGGGGTCGGCCTGGTGTCTGCTCCATAATATGTGTGTGTGCACGTGGGAGCGTGTATACATCTGAGTATAAGTGAGGGTAGAGCATAATGGGTGTTTCAGTTCCTCCCTGCTGCTGGCAAGCCATCCCCACACAGAGTGCTGGCAGCAACGAAGTTTTCTCATGCTCTTTGGCAGGTGGGGGCGGATGCAGGTGCAGAGCAGGAGGATCTCCGGCAGGGGACCATCTACCACCGTGGGGTAGGTACTGATATGCGGGTACATGTCGTGTTCCTGTGTATTAAGGAGTGTGAACCTGCAGGTGTCCTAAGCATGCCCATCTGTGTGTGGCGGGGTGTGCACAGACACAAGATGTGTGTGCCCGCAGAGCAGGGCCTGCCCGTGTCCTCGACCGGCCCCAGCCTGGGCCTTCCTGGCTGGATTTGCAGAGACAGCAAATCCTGCCAAGGTAACAACCTAATCGTTATTGGAATCTTGACCTTGACTGAGAGACCTTGGGTTCCAGGTCAAATAGAAGACCCAGCCCTTATCATAACCCCACTAAAACCCCCTGCTGACAGCAGGGGACACACAGGCTCCCCTTCCCAGGAGTCTTCCTGGTGAAGGTTTTCTCCCTGGGGCACCACTGGCCCCAACAGCTGCTACCCCCATCCCTGCACAATCCCCACCCACAGGCGTCAACCTCAGGACAGAATTTCAGAGAGAGCAGGAAGCCTGGGTCAAGGCCATGGGCAGGGTGAGATTTCCACCCCCAACCCTCACCTCCACCCTGAACCCCGAGCTTGGCCTCTCCCTCACTCTCCACAAACCTTCTCAGTAAGGAAATGTGGTGGGAGAAGCAGGGAGCAAAACACCTGCATTGAACCTTCTACTCCCCTCTCCAGGGCTGTGGAATTTCACTCAGGTTTCCAGGGTGAGCTCAGAAGCAAGGGCTCCGGGTCATTCCCTACACCGGAGAGGGAGGGTCCCCATCACACACACCGCTGTGAGCAGCAGAGGGCCATCTGTGCTCCAGCTGGCAGATCCCAGAGCAGTGCTGAGGCCGGCAGACAGGAAGGCAGGTGTTGAGACTTGAAGAGGAATCCAGGCCAGGCCCAACAGGGGGCGCTGGAGTGCTGCTGGGGTGTTTCAGTCCGCAGCTCAGCTCTTCACACTTCATTCAAGCCTTTCAGGACTATACATGGCTGTGAGGAAGAAGTTCGAAGCCAAACTCCTCACTGCACCTTAGGAAGGCTCACTGGTCTGCGGGGGGCCAGTTTTCTGCTCCAGCCCCCAGGCCGCCTCTTTACTCCTTAATATTCTGTTCTTTATAAAGGAAAGGTGCAGGCAGAACCAGAGGAGGAAGAAGCATTTTATTGGTTTGTATTTAGTTGTTCATCTCAGTCGTCCCGACCCACTCTGGCCCCTGGGGCCTTCAGACACATTTGGACTGCACTGGACCACTTGGGCAAAGGTGGTGGGCCTAGATGCGCCTCTGCCTGAACTGGTTTATCTACCTGAATTCTGGCTCTGACCTTGTACTTGCCTTGCGCTTCCCCACGCTGGGCTTAGAAGGTCATTTCTTCAGCACCCTCCCTCTTCTGGGCTGGGTTTGGGTTTCAGGCTGTGGGGACATGTCGGTGTCCCGGCTTGTGTCCAGGCATGGGGGTTCCATAGGATGGACCCGAAGCAGGGTTTACTATAGAGATGAGAGTGCAGGGAGAAGCCGTTCCGGGGAGGGGAGAAAGAAGCAGGACCAAAGGAGCTGGGGCGCCCTCTGGTGACAGCTCCCGGCAGCCTGGCCTGGGGAAAAGCCACAGGGCCTGGACCCAGGAGCCCCGGGCTGCGCCCTCACCTCTGGGGGCTCTGGGGCCCCCCACTACTTCTGGGAGTGTCCTTCCTCAGAGGGAAGCCAGCTTAATGTCAACAGTGGGAAGCTCATAGAGTCACCAGAGGCTGCTGACAGAGGAGAGGGACTCTGGAATTCTGGGGGGTCACGGGAAAAGCTCCCCCATTTCTCTGAGGTTCTTCACAGGCTGGACAAATGAGCAAGTTAACTTTAGGCGTGATGAGTAAGAGGAAAGCCCCGACGTAATAACATACGCCTGGAGAAGTGACATGGTGGTGCAGTCTGAGGTCGCTGGGGCCGGGCCATGCTGAGTCAGCTGGTGCTGAGGCCTGGAAGGGGACCTGGGGTCTCGGGGGAGAGAGGAGGGGGTCACCACGTGAGGAGGAGGAAAAGTAGAGATCGATAACTTCCCTTTCTGCATTCTTCTGGAGAAGAGGGACGGAAGCCCACTGCATTAGGAGAGGGTGGAGGCCACTTGGCCCCTGCATCTCAGGAAAGGCTGCAGGGTTACACTCCTCCGTGGTCTGTGAGTTGTCCTGTACTGTCCTTGGCTTCTTTGTGTCCGAGTCAGGCATCCACCAGAGACCAATTCTGAGAGGCTTGGGGTGTGGTGTCAGCCCGTCAGAGTCACGGGGAAAGGTGTGACAAGTCCCCCAGGTGTCCACTCACTGCCACCTGGGACATCCTTGCATTGGCCTCCCAGGGCTGCCCCCCACATCCCACCCCTGGCAGGGCCAGGGCCACGAGCCTGCAGACAGAGCAGAGGGAGCCTGAGTCCACCTTTGTCTGGTCAAGAACATTACCTGAACCCCTACTCGGCGCGGACACACAGACCCGGGCCCTGACCTCCAGGCAGACAATAAACAAAGGAAACTGGTGCGTCAAAGTGTCGTGAGAGGTGCTAGTGTCTGAGGAGGTGCTTTCTGACGTGGCCTGTCTGAGAGGGAATGTTGCCTGCACGTGCTGGGTGCAGAGAGGGGCTGAGACCATGTGACTCGAAGGCCGTGCTGGGCCTTGGATGTGATGCCGAGTGCTGAGGAGGTCACGACGTGAGGATGTGGTGGGGCAGCAAGATCGACCACCCAATAGGTGTCTTTTTAGCAAATTATTGTTAGATTGGAGGGGGTGTGGCAGCAGATGCAAGCTGCTGCTCTGCAGGGCATCTTCACAAGAGTAAAGGAACCTGTGTGGAGGGCATCTCCCTCAGCCTGCAGGGAGGCCTACTCCTGAGCTCAGCCCTGCAGACAGCAGAGCCGAGGTCTGCTCCCCAGCCAGAGGTGTCCAGGACAGAGACTGAAGCCATGTGTGCGTTTTCCAGTCGAAGTGCGTCTCGTCCATGTATACAGGGAGTATTACTAGGCTTCCTTTTGCTTGTTTCTCTTACCACCATGCAGAATGTTTGCTCGATGATTCGCCAGCCTAGAGAACCCAGAGGGGTTCGGGAAGACTTCCCCCTGCACCATGACAATGGCATAGTCTGATTTGCATTTTCAGTAGGTCATTCCATCTGCTAGGAGAGCAGGGAGGATGCTGGAAGCCAGCCAGGAGGCCAGTCAGGTCTCCAGATACAAGAGGAGGGTGGGTTCTGATGGATCCTGGGGCAGGTAGAGTCGGGAGGGGCTGGGCACCCTCCCACTCACTGAACTGTCCCCCTCAGATCATCTGCAATCTTTCTTGCGGCTTCCCCACACCTGTACCTGAACCAACACCTGCGTGCGCACACACACACACTTTTCTGCAGCCGCCTCTGGATGCCTACAGCAGACTCAGGGTCTCCCGGGGACGGCTCCAGAGGTGCTGACTTGGACTTTTCCAAAGTGGCCAGCGGGGGTCCCACCGTCCACATTGCATCATCCTGGTTCCTGGGAACACGGGGCAGTGTGGGGGGACATTGTTGGTTGTCACTGGGGAGGAGGTGATGCTGACATGTAGCGGGCAGCGGCCAGGGATGCGGCTCAAATCCCAAGGGTCCCAGGACAGTCCCAGCGTCAGCGCTGAGGCTGACCAGCCCAGCTAGCTCCACGGTCATCGCTGGAAGGCACTGTCCAAGCTCTCGAGCTGTGGTTCCGTCATCACACTTCAGGCTTATGTCTGTCATCTCAAGGTCCCATGGGCAGTGGGAAGCAGCTGGGCTCCAGACTCCAGAACCTGTGGCTTTGCTGCACCATCCTGTGAAGGGATTTCACGGGGTGTGTCATTGCTGCAAGCCATGTGACACATGGCTTCCAGCAAAGCTTACTGGGAAGTCAAATGAGTAGAGACAAAGGAGGACTGCCTAGGAGAAAGTCAGAGCCCGCCTCCCGCACTCCCACTTCGTCCTCCCTCTGGAGCCTCCATGGCTATCTTGCCACCCTGGCAGGGCCACCTGGGAAGGGTGCCCAGGCTGTGCACTGCAAAACTCCAGGGGGCACCATTCTCACAGGCCACTGTGGACTAGTCCTGCTGAGGCAGGGCCACCTTTAGGGCAAAGTAGCTTGGTAGACAGGTGCCAGGATTCCTGAAGGAGGGCCGGGGCTGGAAGACGGGTGTGGAGACCAGGACTCTGCCTCCCCTGACCTAAGTTAAGGGAAGTAGGCCATTGAAACTTGACTCCACACTCCTTGAAACTCAGTGATGACTCAAAAATGGAGCAGTGAAACCCTCATTGGAAAAGAGGAAAAAAAAAAAAGCAAGACTCGAAGCTCATGTACACAGCAGTCCCTCTGGGGTCAGGGACCAGGGACCCTTTTTTCCAGAGCTCCGGCAGGTTTCCTTTTGGGGTCCCCCTGACATCTGTCTTCACCTGTTGTTACTCGGATTATGTCCAGGCAGAGAGTTTGCAGTTGAGATTTTTACCATCCTCCCGACTCCTGGGGAAGGTTTGAGGCTACAGTTAGCTGCATGAGCCTTCTCCACATCCCAGGAGAGTGAGATCCTTCCCCCAGGGCCTGGCCTCTCGCCGCCCTCTGTCGAGCTGGGTGGCAACTTGGTGGTTTGGCCCTGGGGATAGCAGGCGCAGGCTGTCCCTGCCCCCAGCTGGGATGAATCATGCTGGACCTGTGCCTCCGGCTGGGCATAGTTCCTGAGGCTTAAAAGCCTGAAAATGCAGTCTTTGGGCCTGGGGTGTGAAAGGTTTTTTCTGAGCTCCGCGAGGAAAGAAAGTCAATTAGACAAAAAGTCGAATAGCCAGGGCTTTATTGGGGTTTGCGCACCCGGGCGAGGTTCTCCGGTCCGCAGAACGAGGGCCGGAGAAGTCGCGCCCCCAACAAAGGGAAGCGCGATCTTTATATAAAAGAATTTCGCGGGCTTCATACGTGGCGATTGAGGATTGGTCCTGTGATTCCAGGTGTGGTTTCGTCAGCTTCTTTTCCCGGGTATGGCCGCCATTTTGTCCTTCTGGGCCGCCATTTTGTCCTTCTGGGCCAGCCTAACAGGGTGTGGGGTGCCACAAGGAGGGGACAGCAAATAGGGGCCTCAGGGGTGCCCTGGGGAGGAGCAGGAGTGCCACCATCAGTGCAGACTCTCCCAAAATGGGTCCCCTGCGGATAGAGTTAGGAAAACTAATTTAAGAAAGAACCAGTTGGGGGCTTGCACTAGAGACCCCAGAGACAGAGGCAACCAGGCCAGCTGCAAACATAGAGAACGCACCTTTGAACGCAGAGGGAGTCTGCTTCGCATCCCCTCGTCCTGGCCTCCGAGGATGACCTTATGCCTGCCCGGGAAATCCTCCATCATCAGGCAGTAGACTTTTCCTGGGCTCTGACTCTCTTAGCATTCAGCTAAGCCGGGCAGGCTGGCTCCCTGCTTCCCTGTGGACAGGGCGGGCACAGAGGTACTGACATAGGCAGGCGATGCAGAGACAGTGCCAGAGAAGGTCAGCTAGAGTCATAGCACTGTGGCTCAAGAAGGATCCAGGGAGGCTTCCTCGAGGAAGCGGAGTGGAAACCGGGGCTGCAGAGCAGGTGGTTGGTCCAGGTCCTGCTCTGGGACACAGAGAGGATGGGGCCTTGTTATAGGACATAGAACTGTGTGGCTTTATCTCCAGCCACCTGTGACTCAGTGGAGCCTGAGCCCAGAAGCTCCAAACGCTGGTCTCTGCAGTGAGTGGCTCAGCCCAGGACTGGTCGTGTTGCAAGTCCATGACCTCCCAGAGACAGGATCCAGGCCCCTCAACAGCCATTGAGCACCTGCTGGGCCTCCCGTGGGGCCTGAGCGCTGGGGGCTAGGAGAGAGCAGGGAGCAAGCTTCCTGTCAGCATCCTTTGCATCCCCTGGGGAAGACCCTCTGGTGCAGAATAGGGGATAGTGACGCAGAGGACACACAGGGCTGTGACACGAGGGTGGAGCCTGGCTGGGGCCTTCTGTCCTGGGACCCTGGCTGGAAGTGTAAGGGGATGTGGTTTGTGAGTCAGGGACAGAAGGAAGTCACTGAGGCTGGAGCAAGGGGACAGGCATCAAGAGGGGGACGGGAAAGAGATGGGAAAGTTTAGGATTATATTTAGGGTCCACTAGGAAACCTTCCACATTTCTAGGAAGGGGCATGTGGTAGGATCTGATGGCACTCTTTTCTTTTTAAAGGACAGGTGCAGGCAGGAATGTGAGTGAGCAGAAACAGGCCGGCAGGAAGAGAGAGGAGGAGGAAGCAGCACTTTGCTTCATTTAGTTGTTCATGTTGGTTGTCGGTCCCCTCCTTCACCCCACCTGTTACCCTATCTTTGAGATGCAGTGGACTGCACACTAGGCGGGAGGCAGCTGACCCTCCTGCTGTTCCATGGGGTGCGAAGCAGCTTTTTTTTTTGAAAGGAAAGGTGCAGGCAAGCAGGAACCACTTGATTTTTCATTTCAGTTGGTCACACTGATTGTTTCCCCCAGGACCCAAGACTTGAACCCAGGGGTCTGTTGTTTGCATCCTACAGAGGTAGTTGACCTAACTGCTCCTCTACCAGGGCTGGCCAAAGAAGCATTTTTAAGGAAAGAAGGAAGAGCACTTTCATGCATTTGTTTGGTTTGTGTCGAGAACCCAGGTCCAGGCCCAGCCACCAGCTCACTGCCTGGCCACCTGGGACACCTGGTGTGCACTTTTAAAAGATGGTAGTCATCCAGACAATGCTGTGGCTCTCCACCCCCAGAAGAGAGAAGAGCCAGGGCATAGGTCCCAAGGTGAAAGGAACAACTTGCCTATTTCCTGGGCATGGGTTCAGGCAAGGGAGGCGTCCTAGAGACTCCTGGCTTCTGCACCCACTTACTCAGGTGCGTTCTCTGTTGCCAGAGCTCAGCTGGGGGCACTGGCCCAGATTTCGTTCCTGACATAGTCTCTTCAAGTCAGTTTTCTCTTCTGAAATCCAGGGACAGAATGACAGCTGTACCTTGAAGATGTTAGTTAGTGGAAAACCTAAGCTGTGCCCCAAGGAGGGACAAAGTCAGGCCTTTATGGGAGGAAAAGAAGCAGAGGAGATAAGTGGTTGAAGAAAAGAGCTGGTTAATGTTAACAAGCGGACATTCCTGGCCAGACACAACTGGAGACTCAAAGAGGGTGAAAGGGAGCTGCTGGCTGATTCTGTCCTCCAGCTGCAAGCCTGTCACCCTTCTCAGGAGCTGGGCGGCTTCTCAAACAGTTGGTGGTGGTTTCTTAAAACAATTGCCTTTTGGCCAAAGGTCTTCAGCAGGTCCAAAGACAGGTAAAGCACTTTCTCTGTTAGGGCTGCTGGCTCTGTTTTAAAGATGGTTTCGGGGAGGTCAGCTTTTCAGTCACATGGCCAGACCTAGACCTCTGTGCACGAAGTTTGTGCAAACAGGGAAGATACGTGGAGCTTTGAAGGCCAACCTACCACACAGTTTGAATCTCGGCTCTGCGCCTTGACTCCTGGCCTGGAAGGTGGAAGCTGGTCATTGCCGTCTGCTGGGGACAGTTAAAGGAGCTGGCGCATGCAGCAAGCCCTCAGGAAAGGGAGGCAGCCTGGGGGCCAGCAAGATGCTGCCCTAATGGGGACACACCAGCTCACCACCAGGACAGTTACCTGACATCACCCCATAGCCAAGCCCAAGTGTCTGCGTTTTGCAGATGAGGAGACTGCTCCAGAAAGCCCAAGGGGCCAGTCCAAGGCCCAGTGTCACGGCCACCTTTGGCTCAGCCAGCTAGTTAAGGATGGTTTCCGTGTTTGTAAATAGCTGAAAAAAAAACAGTAACAAATTGCACACGGGCCGGTGGTTCAGACGGGTTTCTGTGGCGCGCCCTGGTGGAACAGAGGTTGGGTCAGTCTCCTCTGAAGAAACAGGCCATATACCCCTGGGTTCCAGTCCCCAGTCTGGGAGAAGCAACCAGTGTGAACAAGTAATTTAAAAAAAAAACAAACCAAAACGGCGGGTTTCAGCTGTCATAAAGGCTTGTGGAAACACAGCCCCTGGGCATTTGTTTCCTGTTGTCCAGCTGCTTTTGGTGCAAGGGCAGAGCCTCGGGCCTGAGTCTTTACTGTCTAAAGGTTCCTAGAAAGAGTGTGCAGACCCTGCAGGGAACACAGCTGTACTGAATGTCTCTCCCAGGGAAGGAGACAGGAATGTCATCGAGATAAGGGCTATGCCTGGAGAGGAGACTTTCAAATCTGGAGAAGGCAGCTCAGGCAGCGAAGCTGCCACCTAGAGGGACCTGGAGAAATCCAGTCTCACCCCTGTTTTCAGAGGAGAAAAGCTGAAGCCCGAGGCTGGGAGCCACCAGCCTGAGGCCACCCAGCTGACATCAGTCTCTGGCAAGCCCTCCCTGCCCCACCTGGAGCGCCTGGTGGAGCCTCAGGTCCAGACCTGTTTGCTTTCCAGCCCTTTCCCCAGCCACAGGTCTTGAACCGGAGCCCACAGCTCTCAGCCACCGAAGGGGTCCCAGGGCCTTTTTGGTTCCAGTGGACCCCGCGCTGCTGCTTCTCTGCCTCCAGCCTGGCTCTAGGGCCAGCCCTGCACTCAGCCAGCCTGCTACCTGGGCCTGTTCTTCCCCTTTCCATTTTGCAAAGACACACCCAGCTCCCTGGGGTTTCGCTTTGGGGGTCAGCTAGGCGTCCAGAGGGTGCGCAGGGGTGGCGGGGACCGGTAGGTGGGTGTCAGCCCACCGCAGCCCATTGTGCTTGGGGGGTACAGGGGAGTCGCCCCGGAGGAATCTGGACGGCCCCCTTCCTGGGTAGCCTGGAGAAACAAAGCAGTAGGGACCTTTGCCAGGCACGGCTCAGGAGCCGGCAGTTTGCAGGCCTCTCCTGCTGGACCAGAACCCCCTTCCCGCAGAGTCCCGGACAGGCTCAATCTTTCTCCACCAGACCCTGGTCCACGAGCTGTAAGGGAGCAAAAATCTGTCACACACACCCTCCCCCATGCGTTTCTTTAGCAAAAGATACTTCACTGAAGGGGGTCTGAGGGCTGGGCGGAGGTTGGCCCTGGAGAGATGATTACTGTATAAGGAAAACCCTCTTAGAAAGGGCGCCTCCCTCTCCCCAACCCCGAAGACCCATCTCCTAAACTCGGTGGGGAAAGTGGAACCTTATCTGCAGAAAGGATGGCGTTTGTTCAGGGCCCCTTCTGGCTCACCTGCTGGACACATACTCCCAGGCCCCTTTGATGCTCCCTTTTGATTCTGCAGGTATTTAGGGTGGAGACTGATGTCACCCTGCATCCCCAGTTATCTGCAGGTGCCTCATTAAGCTTCTCTTTGCCGTTATCCTTCTAAGGCTTCTTTGCCAGCCTGCCCGAACTCAGAAGTCACCGCGCGGGGGCTCAGGCAGCCTGCCCTGCCCCGAGACCACACTAGCTCCAACGGCGAGGGGCCGCTCCCCAGCACAGACCCTCCTGTGCTTTGGATAATGGACATGACTGAATAGCAGGCCTGCCCAGCTTCGAGAAGCACCCCACCTTCAGAGTGAGGAAAGAGGGGGCCTTGGTGTGTCCAAGGCCTGTGCCCAAGGGCCCTGTGGTTGTCTGCTCCTCTCAGAGTGGTGCCAGCGGGGGGCCGGGAACCCCAGGGAGCATCCTGGTAGTGGGTCTGGTGAGAGACGGGCTGTGTTCTCTAGTGAGAGCCCCGTCTCACGCTGGCTGCACACCCCCCATGCGCCCCCTCCACCCCGAGCCAGTGTCTCAGCCAATCCATCATACGCTGTGCTCTGCCAAGCTGCATCTCAGAGGAAGACATGTCAGCTGGAGAAGGGACAGCCGCAGGCTCATGGGGAATGGAAGATGGGGGGGCCAGGGGACATACAGACAGGAGGACTGATCTATCCCCCCTTAGCTAAGGAGGGTAGATTGGAGAAAGAGGCAGGGGCAGGGCTCCCATAGAAGAGTAGTGGGCTGAGGAGGAGGAGGGGTGATTTCCCATTCCAACAGAAATCCGGGGCTCTGTCAGCTCCCACAGTCCTAGGGAGCTGGGTGACAGCCTGGGCTCTTCATGGCCTGATGGATGGGGGGCTCAGCTGCCTTCCCAGCTCGGACTCCACATGGCCTGACTTCAGGTACCGGGTGCTCCCCGAGTGGCTGGGAGGGTTGGGGGGGTTAGGAGGGCGTCTCCTGCTCCAGGCCCTTTCCTTTCTCAGATCTGAGCCACCTGGGTTGGAATTTGCTCTGCGTCCCCAGGGAGGCTCTGCTGAAAGCACCGCCCTCTGAATGGAAGATTCCCTGGAGATCTTTCTCATCAGCTCTTGGCTTGGGTTTTGTAAGGATTAATTGTCAACATTCAAACAAATAGACTGAGATAAATGGGGATTTCTGGTTTCTCTTAAGAAATCCAAAGTTCTGGCCTCATAGAAGCTGCTCCATTCTTGGCCAGCCTGTCCTCTCCTCCCCTCATGCACAGCCAGGCCCCTGTGGACTGAAAGTCCCACTCCCACCTAGTCCAAACCCCTTGCTGGGGAAGCAGGCTCCCAGCGAGCAAGGCTGAGGCCAGGGTCCCCGGAGGGAGTGACCAGTGGCCCTGGGTCTTAGGCAGCGCTTGCTGCTTAAGAGCTGTGGTTGAGGCCAGGGAGCCCTCAGAGCCTCATTTTTCTCATCTGTCACTTGGAAATCATGGAGGTACCGTGTGAGGAATCAATCAGATATGCATACTTAACATTTCTTTATTATTTTTTTAAAGGGAAGGTACAGGCAGGAATGAAGGCAGCCAGGCAGACGTAAAGAGAGAGGGAGAAGCACTTTCATTTATTTACCTTACTAGTTGTTTATCTGGGTGGTTCCCCCTGCCCTGGGACACAGCAGGGTCTTGGGATGTCCATGGACTGTGCCGAACAGGCGTAGGGCTGAATCAGTACTCCACAAGGAGGCACCGCATTTGGCATTTAGCCCTGTCCCTTGTGTGCTTACAAGGAAGATGCCTTGGGTTTTCAATTGGTAATACATGTGATAATGTCTGTAGTCCGGTTAATATTCACACATACTCACAAGCCACCTAAAGCCCAGTGCCTACAGCTGGGTAGTACTCGCTGTCCGTTCAGCTGTGCGTGTGGACTCGAGTCCAGTGGCTGCTTCTCACCTGGGGTCTGTGATGCTATGTGGTCACAGGCGGCAGGGGGTGCGTCATCTGAGTGGTGCACTGGGGCCGAGCTTCCCAGATGGCTCTCTCACATGGCTGGCCTGTGATGACAGGAATTGGCTGGAGCTCAGGTGGACTGAGGACTGTGTCTTCACAGGGCCACCCCATGTGGCTTGGCTTCTCCCAGCGTGGTGGCTGGGATCCGAGAATGTCCCAGAGCCAGCGAGGCAAGAGAACCAGATGTCATGGCAGCCTCTTGTATGGCCTAGCCTCCTTCATATGGAGTGTCTTTGATATTCGTTGTGGGTCTAAGCACATATAAGCCAGCTCAGATCAAAGGCAAGGGGACCAGACGCCATCTCTCTAAGAATGTCCAGGCCATGTTTTAAAACAACGTAGCTGCTAGATAGACAGACACACGCACACTGTATTTATTTAATACTAAACCACCATCAATTCTAAGCCCCACCCCAGTTTCTCAAGAGCTTTTCATGAAAAAATAAAAAAATTGGCTTACAAAGCCATCTTCAGATGTAAGCCGCACCTAAACAATGGCACAAAAAAAGATGTGCAGCTTGGAATTGATACATATTGTATGTATGTATATGTTGTTTTCATCATGTATGTATGTATGCAATGAAAATCAAGTTTCCCTTCCACCCCATCTCCCCAGGACTGAATTACTATACGTGAAAGCAAACATTCTGACCAGTGTCTTCCCAGACAGCGTCCGCACACACAGGCGCGAGAACTCTGTCACGCAGGTGTCCTCTACCGTCGACTCTGCTGCACCTGCCCAGAAACCAAATGGATTCGGGCAACCTCTCGGCTCAACTATTTACTTTCAAGTGCTTGCTCTTTGCTATCTGAAATCAAAGATGCCTGTCAAGCAGCATCCCTCGCTTTCCAAATCATCATCTGGATTCAGAAATCTGCTGCATTTGGATAGCAAGTCATGCTTATATAGATAAATACAAAAACACCTCTTCCCTCCCCCAAGGTCAGCATCCTAGACACCTGAGCTGGAGCCTAGCATTTTCCCCTGAACCATTTCTCTTGAAGATCAGCCCGTTTGAGCACATATGGATAGGTTTCGGTCCTTAGAAGAACAGAGAGATTTCCATTATTCCAACGCGCTCTGGTTAGTTTAATCAAATCCCCTCCTCTCAGCCAGGCCACCTTTTTCTCCCACTCTTCTGCTAATCAGGACCCTCGCCGCAGTGGAAAACCTCGTCTGCAAGTCTCTGGCACTCATGGGAGGTTATGTGTGTAACAGCCAGGCAGAATTCTGGGTGGGAAGGAGGCCAGGCTGGCTGTGACATCCTGCTCCCCCTGGGCAGGCCAGGCTCCGACCCACCTCGTGTGTCCAACCTGGGTCCTTTGCCTTTGCTCCCGGCATCACCTGTGAGCTTACCTGCCTGCTTCCAGGACAAGGGGTCAAGCAGAGGGGCCTGCGGGGGTGAGGGGACTGTCCCCCACAGACGCAGAAATGATGGTCTTTGCAAAAGGAGGACGTGGGGAGTTGGGGATACCCCACCGCACTTCTTTGCCTCCTGATTTTCAGTAGCTGCTGCCTCTTACTCTCAGAGCTGCTGCGGAGACTTGGGCTGCTCTCACTCCGTTTCGAGAGGAAAAGAGCCGCTTCCAGTGGCCGGTCTGCGCAGCTGTGCAGAGCCACCTGCAGAGGCCCCCAGATGTGCAGAGGTCAAGGGGAGGAGGCACCTTCAGGAGCCCGGTGGCCACCTCCCTGGTGTTTTCAGACAGCACAGGGCGCTGGTTCTGCTCCCGAGCTGGACACATGACCGAGGAGTCAGGGGAGTAAAGTCTGCCCACAGCATTTGTCTTCCATGCCCCTGCGTAGCCAGTGTCCCTGTGTCAGCCTGTGGAGGAGACTGTGAACTCAGAACCAGCAGCTCATTTGCTGTTTGCTCTCAGATCTGTTCCTGCTCTTCCCCACTGGATGCAGCAGCTGGGGGCTGGACTGCATTTCCCAGGCTGCGCTGCCCACGGGCCAGTGGGAGGGACTGGCAAGTTAGCGGGGACAGGGAGGGGTGAGGGGGTGCAGGGGAGTCAGGGTGCATCGTCCCACAAGAACACTACTTACTAGGGCTCCAGCATCACTCCAGAGGATGGCCTGTGTCCTAGCTCCCACCCAGTGGCCATGCTCTTGGGCTGCAGTGACGTTGTCCTTGCTAACAGTACTGACCTCCTTGGTTGACAGTGAAAGCTAACTGGACTGATGGTTTGGTGCTTAGAACAATGCCGAGACTATATTAAGCACATTATTGATATTAGGCTTGGATTTTGATTTTTTCCCATCTAGTCCTTGCAACTTCTCTGAGTGAACAGGGCTGGTATTGTCCCAGCTTTATAGGCAAGGAAACAAAAACCCAAAAAGAGAAAGTGACTGAGGGCACAGGGTGGTGATGGGACTCAGACCCCAGTGTACGCCACTCTCCCAGGCAGCAACCCAGACGACATCAGTGGGCGGGCTGGGGACTGAGCAGGACGGCGGCAGCTCCCAGGCTGATTGGTGGGTCGCGGGTGGTTCCACTGCCTGTCTCCGGATTCCTCACCCCAGCCCATCCTTACAGACTTACAGTCGGGAAATCCAGAAGGAAGGGGTGGAGGGGAAAGAGCAGACCTTTCTCACCTCCACTCGTTGAGCAGTTCTGGACCTTCTGTGCCAAAGGATTTCAGGTTCTTAGGGCTGCAAGTCGGAATTCCATCTAACTTGGCTGAACTGCCTTGTGGGGCTGAAACATCCCGGTGGAGTTGGCTTCAAGCAATGCACCTGGTGTCTATACCAATGATGGTACTATTTCTTTCTTTCCTTTCTAAAGGAAAAGTGCGGACAGGAATGAAGGCAAGTAGGCAGGCAGGAAGAGAAAGGAGGAAGAAGCACTTTTTATTTCTTTTATTTCGTTCTTCAGCTCGGTTGTTTCCCCATGACGCTGGGTTGTGAATCCAGGTCCTTGGGATGTATATGGACCATGCCAGCTGTAGGCGGTGGACCCAACCACTGCTCCACCAGAGCGCACCTCTATTTTGTTCTAAGACGTGACCTCGTTCTCAGATAGGTGAGGGCTCTCTTCAGACCCAGACTCTCGCAGCTCAGTGACTCCAGGAAGGAGACACCCTTTCCTAGGCTGATTCGAGGTGGCCTACTCGTGTCTTCAGCCTAAATGAGGAACCAGTCACTGCTGCTACGAGGGGACATCAAGTGTAGCTGGGCACGGTCATGCTGCATTTTGTGGCCAGGAAGAGGCCTAGGCTTCGTGACTTAATATCTCAACGGAACACACAGATAGACTTAGCCGTGATTTCTAGAGTTGAAGCCAGAACCAGCTGGAATCACCAGGCTCGGCGGAGTGTGCGCACGCACGTGTGTGTGTGTGTGTGTGTGTGTGTGTGTGTGTGTATGCACACGGGCACACATGGTGGGGTGGGAGGGGTGTGACACCCATTGGGAAAACCTGCACCCCAGCAGCCAGTTTGGCGCTAGTTTGTTGGGTGTGCATTTGCCCAAATTAACTTGGAACAACTGTGATGGAAACTGGGACAGAATTTCAAAGCAGATGAGACGCCGGGACAAACTTGCTAAACCAGGACACTCCCCATCACACCGGCCCCTATGGCCACCCTACACACAGAATGGCAGGAACCCCAAAGGGAGGGGTGCTACACAGACAACATGAAAAGAAGGAGCAAGTGAATGAATCACTACTGTGTTGCCAGGTGCACGTGCTTTCATTTCATGGGCACGATCGGTAGCTCTTCTGCCAGAGGGTAGAGGCTGAGCAAGAGGGTGCGTGTAAGGGCCCAGCCAGCAGTGGACCCGGGATTTGCCTGTGCCTCCACACCCCCTTTCCCAGGGTGGCTCCTGCCCTCACAGGCCCTGCAGCAGCTTGAGGACGTGAGGGCGAAGGGAGGACTTTGAGAGTGTGGCAGAAAGGACAGAAGACTTCAAGTTCAGCAGGACCTGCCTCCAGTGGCCTTCAGTCGCTTCCAAGAGGAAGGTCTAGGTAATGAGCTCACTGAGTTGTGTTCAAGATTTTCTCGCTTCCCCTTGACCGGGACCCTGGACCCTGGCTGAGGACCGGCCAGCAGCTTGTCATCTTGCCCTGGGCCCAGCATGTGGCTGAGCTCTGGTCTTCGTCTTGCATTAAAGAAGCAGAGCTCATCAAGCATGCGCAGCCGCCAGTTCCCCTGATGGGGCCCCTGGCACCTCTCCCCACCCAGGAGCTCTGCCTGACAGGCCACCTCCTCTGGAGGCTGCTCCCTTTGCCTGCCTGGATGAAATGCTTGCTGTCTGCTGCCTCCTCCTCACCCCATGAAGTCAGCTCAGGGGTCATTTCCTTCAGGAAGCTTCTATGGCATGCCTGTCACTCCGCCTTTTTCTGTGTTTATCTCTAGTATAGCACTAACCACATATTTTTGGTCTAAAAGTTTATTTTTGTTTGGTTTAGTCCGTTTTTGGTTTCTGTATACCACATAGGAGTGCAGACGGTGTTTGTCTTTCTCCATCTGACTTATTGCCCTCAGCATAATTTCCTGTATGTTTTTAATTTATTTTTTATTGTAGTAATTATTCTACACATTAAAGTAATTTCCTCTATATAGGTTCCCCATTTCCTAGATATATTTTAACACACCCTGCCCTCCACCGCATCATCAAGTGTCCTTCCCCAGTGTCCAGTGGGCCCTGCCACCATTTGCCCCCACCTGCCCCATTTCCTTTTGTCATCTCAGTTGTTTTGTTTTTAAAGGAAAGACACAGGCAGGAATGAAGGTGAGTAGGCAGGCAGGCAGAAGGAGAGAGGGGGAAGAATCACTCTATTTAGTTGTTCACATTGGTTGTCGTCGCCCCCCCCCCCCAGCCCTGGGCCTTGAGCCCCCAGAACTGAGATGTATGTGGGACTGCCCCCAAAATGCTGTGGACTGCTAAGCCACCAGGGTGCACCCTTCTACATCACCTTAATAAGAGAAAGGGAGGAAGGAAAAGGGCACTTAGAGGAAGACAAATGACCTTCAGGAAAGAAAAAAATGGCTCTTGGAATAAACGGGAGAGATGATGGCTTTGTTACCAGGTCTGCCTAGGTGTGTTGGTTTAGTCTCTAGCTGGTCTGCTCCGGTTACTCTCTGGGGGGGATTTATGAAACTGAGTTCTTTTGGAAGGCTTCAAATTGTGTGTGTGTGCGTGTGTGTACACGTGCACGCATGCGTGTCTGTCACTGTGGAATATACTTGACTTCTTTCTAAAATATCCAGGGATTCAATACTGCATCGGTTGAAGTTTGACCCAGGCAGCCAAAGCATTTGAAGTCTCTGGTCCTCTATGTTTTGCACACACCAGTTAATGTCTGTCTCTGTCTCTGTCTCTGTGTGTGTGTCTCTCTCCCCCTCTCCCCCTCTCTCTCTCTCTCCCCCTCTCCTCCTCTCTCCCTCTCGCTCCCTGCTCTCTCGCCATGCTGTCTTCTCCTGTAATGGCTTCATTCTCAAGCAAGCATCTCCCATGTCGTTGTCACATGTTCTCCTGCTCCTTCAGACATGCACCAAACCCACTGCTGGAAAATGCTCTTTTCCCAAGAATTCCAGCAAAATTCCTTGGACCGGGTCCCATCGGACCTGGCACGGGAAGAGGTGAGCCCATCAGGCCTGGTGTGCACGCTGACTGGGAACCAGGAGGGTCGGCCATCAAGGTGGGCCTCCCCCAGCCTCTGAAAGCAGAGCGGGGCGGCGTGGGGAGGGTGACTGGGGTGTGGCTGACAGGAACAGAGTGGACTCCAGAGCGGGGAAAACCACAGATGGCCTCAAGCCAGAGAAAAGTCTACAGTGTGAGACAAGCTGGCTCGCAGTCATAGATTCAGTCTACAGAGGCCGCAGCTGAAGGGCCCCTTAGCAGCGGGCTCACGCAACCTTTCCATGACAGCTGCTGGCCTGGTGCCCTGGGGAGCCCCATCTCTGCCCTGGATGCTGCCCCAAACTGGGCCACCTGGCAGATCAGGGGCAGGGTCTCCCTGGGGCTCCTCCCCACTCCTCACTGCAGTCCCGCTGGAACATTCTGGGTTGCAGCTGCCCAGCAGGGGCCTCGTTGCTGCTCTTTGCAGTGAGCTCTGGGCTTTGGCCACCTGCCAGGCTGGCTGTCAGCCACACCAGCCAAGAGCTGAACACTCCCTCCCTGACACAGCGGCCCAGTTGGAAAGCTATCCTATCCGGGGTGCCTGGTGGAGCTAGGATGCTACTCCCTCGCCCCCTCCTCCCTGCCCTGTACCCGCCTCCCCAGCCACAAATGGGGAGCATCCTGTTCAGACCTGCTCAGACACTCCTGGGGCCTGGAGCCATTATGTTTCTCCCAGGAGAGAGCAGAGAGCTGGAGAGAAGGATGGGTAAGCTAAACAAAGCCTCGCTGAAAGGAAAGGCCAGGCCCTCTTCTCCCCCCACCCTGAGCAGCTGTGCCTGGGGGTCTGAGGCCCAGCAGCGCTGACGGGGGACCAGCATCACCAGTACTGCAGAGATCCTGGGGAGCGGGGCTTGCTGCCATCCTTCCTGCCACTCCTCTTCTCCCTCACAGAATGTTCCAGCAGAAAGGGAGCTTTGCAAACACCTACTTCCGAGATGGCAGACGGGCACTCACGGTTCAGAACATGTTGTATTCTGCCCTCCCGCTGCTGAAGGGAAAAGTGAGCCAACGTTTTCAAAGTGAGATTTCACACAGAAGCGCATGCGTCCAGCTTTTCTAGAAAGCCCAGGGGCTCTGCTTACGTTGGGCCCGTGTGTCCCCTGCACCGACGGGTGGGGATGCTGAGTGCCAGCTGCTGTGGGCAGAGTGAGCAGTGCGCCACTGACCGGGGTCGGGGGCGGGCCAGGCCAGTGTCCCCTCCACTGATACCACGTGCTGTTTTGTTTCCATTCCTCTAACCAACTTGCCTCTACGGCTCCATTGGAAATGGGAAACGCAAGATGGAGAGAGTGGCATGTCTGAAGGAAATCACAGGAGAGGCTGCCTCTGTGTAAGGAAGTGCATATTGCAAGATATTTCTGTCACCATTAGCTTGGTTGCAGGGACCGTTTGGGTTTGCACCTGCCGTCCACTCACCCCCCTAATTTGTACAAGGACCCAGAAAGGTTCAGCTCAGTCTCTGGACTGAAGATGCATTGAGAGCAGAGCGATGGTGTCAGCCCTCATGCTTCTTGCATGGGGAGGGGGCTTCAGGCTCCCCCATCCTGGCTGTGCTCAGCAGGGGCTTCCTCTCTAAAGTAGAATCATCCTCATCTCTGTACCCCTGGTGTTAAGACAAAGGCTTGCAGAGGAGATACTCAGAGGATGAGTGGTCTGCCCCCCCACACCCCCGCCCCACTGTGCCTCAGAACCTTCCAGGAAGGAAGAGTGATGACTCGCTGGCTGAGGCCATGACCGCTGGGAGCTGGCTGGTTCTCTGAGGCTCCAGGCCCATGCAGGTCTCTGGGTGGCAGGCTTTGTTTCTGTGGAATCTGACTGTCTGAAGAATGAGCTCTCTGGGGAGGCAGGAGACGGTCAAGCAGGGCTGAGGCTGTGGGTAGGGATGTTGTAGAGAGATAAGAGGTCGGGGGTCTGGGCTAAGCTGAGTTTCTTTTTGGAGTTTCTCTGATAAACATCAGAAGCTTTGGGACCACCCTGCCAACTCCCCACCAAAGTCACAAAGAGTTATGTGTCTGAGGCGGGTGCTTGGGGCTCTTTCAGATTCACAAAGTGTCGTCTGATCTACCAGTAAGTAGTGGGTGGTTGACCAGGAGGCAGGACAGTGAGGAGAGGATGTGTCAGCCTCCCTGTTCAGCCCCTTATCCAGCCAGTGGCCTAGACTCTCAGCCTGTTTCTACATCTGTTCCAGCTGAGGCTCTGACATCAACTGACAGCCTTGCATTGACACTGATGTCAACCTTTTATTTGCGTGGAAATAATAGCTAAGAATGACTCAGCCACCCATCCCCATGCTGCGTGTACTTTGCTGATAACTTGGTGAAACAGCTTGTATTATTGGTCTCTTATTTTATAGATGAGGAAACGGAGGCTCAGGGAGGAAATGACCCTGACTTCAGTTCACACAAGTAAAAGGACAGGGTGAGTTTTGGACCCAAACCTAGTGCTTACCCATGAAGTTGTCCTCATTCTTTCTTTGTAAAGGAAAGGGGCAGGCAGGAATGAAGGTGAGCAAGCCGGTAGTCAAGAAGAGAGGAGGAAAAGCATTTATTTTGTATTTATTTAGTTGTTTACCTTGGTTGTCCCTCCACCTCTGACCCGGGACAGACATGAACCCAGGTCCTTGGGATGCATGTGGACTGCGCTTAGCCGGAGGCAGTGCTCCAGGGCACACCAGCTCTCCTACTTCAACACAATAATAAATTACTGTATTTTTTTAAAGGAAAGGTACAGGCAGGAATGAAGGTAAGTAATCAGGCAGGAAGAGAGGAGGAAGAAGCAGCATTTTATTTATTTAGTTGTGCATTATGGTTGTTTCCCCCTCCGACCCACGTCTTGAACTGGGGACCTTGGGATGTATGTGGACTATGCCCTTGGTGAACTAAACCGCTTGGTCACCAGGACATGCCACAATGAATTCTAAGAACTCAACCCACCAACATCCTAGATGACCAAGAGCTAAAATCCTAGAAAACTATCTGGGTGCGCTCTTGTGGCTCAGGCGGCTGAGTCGCTGGTTTACAAACCATATACAGGCCAAGGACCCTGCTTGAAGACACAGGGCTGGGGCGAAAACCCAAAATGACCAGCTAAATAAGTAAAGATGTTTCTTCCCTCTTCTTTTCTCTCTTTAAGAAAAGAAAGCAGCAACCTAACTCTGGGCAGTTTTCACTCCCCACCCTGTCTCCATCCTGCCCGCCTCCGCCACGTCTCCCCACTCCACCCCCAGAGTTCTGGTCCTTCTCCTGGGTCACCTGGACACTGGATTCCAGCAAAGGCGTAGGTGCAAAAATCCTTCCCTGTTCCTACTCTTTGCTTGGTCCTGGAGATGGAACTACTCCTTGGCCCCCACAGCTAAATATATCTCCTGAGGCTGATAGCTTCTCCTTGGCAATAATTTACCTAAAGTGTCCATTTATTGCATGGCAATTTGAATGAGCAAGGCTTGATCTAATCCAGAGTGACTCTAGAGTGTGGCTTATTCCACAGATGTTTATGAAATTCCAGTCGTGTGCTAGACGCAGCCTTAGCTGCGGGCCCGCGTGGATGCACGTCACTTTCTGGTGGATGAAGGGGAAAAATGAAGCCAAGTGCACACAAGTGCAGAGCAGTATCAGTGACTGGGAGACCATAACACCAGGCGAGTGACAGAGCTTTTAGAGACCCAAGCTGGCTGGTGTCTGAGCCAGTTTCGTGGGGAGGGGTGACTGAGCTACTCTCTGGCCAGCAACCAGCAAGTTTCAACTCCACTGTGGCCTCATTCCTCAGATTTCCAAGAGAAAGAGTACAGCTGTCCTCTGATATTCAAAAGTTCAAGTTACACCACTTTGCTTCGATAAAAGACCTACACAGGTGTGCCCTGGTGGCTTAGGCGCTAATCTGCTGCCTGGGGTGTAGACCATGCGTGTAAAGCCCAAAGACCCGAGTTCAAGAACTGGGGCCGGGGGGAAGCAACCCAAAATAAAATAAAAAAGAAAGGTGCTTCCTCCTCCTCTTCCTTCATTCCTTAAAAGTGCTTTTTCCTCCTATCCCTTCAAAATATAAACAAACAAACAAAACTCCAAAATACCTAGAATAGCACTTGTTTTTGCTAACTGAAAGAAATGCAAAGAAGATTTTTCTCTTTCATTACAGAAGGTGACAAGCAAAAATAGGAAACTAGAGTTTAGCGTTGGATTTGCAACAGCTGTTCTAGAAGCATGGGCGCTTCAAGGGATAAGGACAGCCCTCCACCGTCCTTCCTCAGGACTCCTTCCCGCAGGTGGGTACTTACCACAGCCTTCCTGCTTCTACGCCACGTGAGTGTCATTTTAACTTTTATGTGCCATTTGGTTTGATTTGTTGGTTATTGGGGAGACCTGGGAATGCCCAGAATTCTTTTCATATAAATGGTCATTACTTAGGAAAGGTTTCCAAAGAGTGCCCTTCTTTGGGATAGCTGGGAAAAACCTGGATGCCTCTTCATTTTGTCAAGGAGGAATGAAGCTTCCAGAAGTTAAATAGCTTGCCAAATTACAAACCTGGAGGTGGCAGCCGGGACTCACAGCACACAGCCTGTGACTGCAAGTGTCTTCCTGCTCTGACCTGTGTTGCTTTTCTGTGAGATGGGGTTTAGATGTGCTGGCAGGTCTTTCCTCTAAAATCTAAAGATCCAAGGAGGTGAGCTACACCTGATGCCTCAAATAGCTGCCGTGGCTTGGGCTGCACGAGGCATCTGACGTTAACCATAACCCAGAGCTGGACCGGGCCGAATCCCGTCTGCTCCCTGACCTTCAGAAGGAGTGTTTCGGTGGTGGAACAGCCGCTGGGCAGGTCAGCTCTAAATGCAAGCAAATGCCATAGGCCTGCAGGTCACACACCAGGCACAGGCCTCAGGCCCTCCTGGGAGGGGCCTCAGGTCGACAGCCCCTATAGAGCCCTCTTGGAGGCTTGCCCTTGGCCAAAGAATGCCATGGTCAATGTGACGGTCCTCAGATGGAGGCAGTCTGAGCAGGTCGTCCAGCCCTGAGCTCCCAGTAAGTGCTCATGGCCTTGGCTATACCCATGTCCTGACTCAGCCCGTCCTTGGCCATCCTGCCTCTCTTCCCAGAGAACACTGCCATGGGGGTGGGGGTGGGCAACTCTTGGGTCATGGATCTGCCATCTTGGGCCTAGAATAGGCTGACATATTTCCTTGAGACAAAAATGGGACATTGGGATGGCAAAATGCGATGGGGCTACGTGCTGGTGACAAAGGAGAGGGGAGGAGGCAGAGCAATCCGAGCAGGAGCAGAGCAGCCAGGCCGGCAACAAGTCAGTCCTGTGCGATGCCAATAGGGAATTGTGTAGTAACGACGTGTGGTCTGGTGGGACTTCATGCAAACAGCCAGGGCTAGTGTAAGGAGTTTTTGGCATCTTAGGCAGAACCCAAATTTGGTGTCCCATAAGCCCTGCTCTACATGTCCTGCCTAAAACACATGCTGCTTTAAGCATCCTAGTGGCAGGAATGCCCACTATCCCGGCCGCCTTTAAGGCAGGGCAAAGTGGGCAGACTGGGCTCCTGGCATCTCAACTGCCTCTTTTGATCCACCTTGGTTTATGAAAAACGGAACAAATTTGACATTTACCTTAAATAAACATTCATTAAATAAACATCTAATATAAATTGACATATTAAAATGATGGAATGGTCAAGAAATATGGAAAAAAATGATACTGTCCTGTTTAAAATAGTGCATATGATCAACCTAATCTGGAGAGAATGACAAGCCCGGTTTTCCCACTTGACCCTGTGACCTGGACAGAGCGGGGGCAGGGCGACCTGCTCAAGCTGCCTCCATCCGAGGACCATGTTGACCACGGCATTCTTTGGCCAAGGGCAAGCCAAGTTATAGCGCTGCTGTTAGGAGGTTCTAGTTCCCGCCGAACCTGGTGCCGCTGGCCTTCCCAGAGGCCCCCATGGAAACAGGGGCAGGGGCAGAGCACCCAGCTCTCTGCTCTCTAGGGGGTTCCTGGGCGTCTGTCTTGCCCAGAAGTTGGCAAGGCTTCTCTGGGTTCCCTGTGGGCCCGCAGACCCAGGAGCTGTGGACGGGCCGAGAACCATCCGACACTGACAGAAGAGACAGCGCCCAGGAAGGGGCTCTGGCATCACAAGTCGACTCGTCAGGGCTCTGGGCCTGTGTGCGACAGAGAGGGTGGCACAGCTGGGCAGGGGATGACCTCTGGGTGTCCGTGTAGTGACTGGGCGTGTCTGTTTGTTCCCAGGCCAGCAAAAGGCACCTTAGAAACCTTATCTCATCAACTTCTATAATCCTTGGTGTGTCAGGGACTCTGATGCGTTTTAGCCGGAGGGCTAAACTGAGGTACAGAGGGAACCGACCCACCCAAGAGTGCATAGCCTTTAGTGGCCCTGCTGGGCTTCAAGCCCAGGACTTCCTTTATTTTATTTTTTTGCATTTTGTATTGCAGTGACTTTGATTTTACACATTAAAATAAACTCACATGTGTAGCTTCCCCACATGTGCAGGTTTCCCTGTTCCTCGTCCACACACCCTGCCCTCCACCACATCACCCAGTGTTCTTCACCACTGTCCCGTGGGCTCTGCCACCACGTGTTCCCCTCCCCACCCCACCTCCTGCACCCCGTCCCATTCCCTATTGGTCACCTCAGTTCTGTTGCAAGTGTCCAAGGGTTGGTTTTGTTTCATCTGTTCCTTTGTTTTATTTATTCACACTCCACCAATCAGTGAGGTCATCTGGTGTCTTTTGACTTATCTCACGTAGCATCATCCCCTCTAGATCCATTCATGTTGATTCAAAGTACAGGAGCTGTGGATGGCTGAGAACGACCTGACACTGACCTTTATCTTAAGGAAAGGTGGAGGCAGACATGAGGGCACAGAGGCAGGCGGGAAGGCAGAGAGGAGGGAGAAGCACTTTATGGAAGGTAGTTGTTCATCTTGCTTCATCTCAGCGGGATGGGAAGCAGGGACCCTGGGATGTACCGTATTTTGCTGTGTATAATGTGCACCCATGCTTTGGCCCTAACTTTTAGGAAAAAAAACTTTCATTTTAATTTTGTGATTCAAAATCGTATTTGTTTATATTTAGGCTGCAGTTGACAGGCTAACCCAGCAGGCATCACAGCCAGCAGGGGTTTTCAGGTCTTCTGCGGTGGCTTTTGCACTTCGTGTAACACGGGCTTTGAAGTGATCAAAACTAGCAAAGGTGTATTTTAAAGTCATCCTCCAGGCCTTCCTGACCAGACTGTTCAACCACCTTTTCATGGTGGTTCATCTGTCCTTTCTCCAGGGTGTTACTTTGCACACAGATATCACTATTGTTACTGATTTCTAGAGTTACGCTTTTAACTCATAAGCACAAATACAAAGAATTCAGCACCTTTAGGTAGATATGGAATTAGCACTAACTCATGTATAGTGCATGTGCTGATTTTTCTCTCACAAACATGGTCCCAAAAAGTGTACCTTATCCACAGCAAAATTCAGTACGTGGGTTATGCTGATGGGAGACCACAAACTTAACCAGTGAGTCACCAGGGTGCGACAGGACTTTCCTACCCTAGTGCCTGTGTTCCTTTCCCACCACTCATGCCCATTTCTGTTGTGACTGCAAACCTCGAAGCACTCGAATTTACCAGAACATTCGAGTTGATGGGCCCTGAGCAATGGCAGGCTCACAGCAGGCAGGTGCGAAGCATGGCTCTCCTCTGAGCTATGAGTGGCAGCTCTGTACAAAACCTTTGAGAAGGACTCTGAGGCCGATTCTCCAGTGTCTTCATCAGTTAGTGACGTCTGCCAAGGCAGGAGTGTGTGTCCAGAATGGAGGTCTGGTCTGATGCACCCCAGACCTGGTCCAGCCCCCCGCATTTCCTCCAGGGAGAAGCTCAGATCCTCCAAGTGATGAGATGTAAGGAAGAAAAAGATTGGTTTGGTCCGTGGCAGAATGAGGACCAGAATTTGGACAAACGTTTCTTCCCACTGTCTCCCAGGACAGCCTGGCTTTTGTGTCAGATCCTGGGTGACAGACTTCCATTCAGTGATCCCCACTTGCAGCAGGGGGGACCCCTCAGAAGTCAGGGGTCTGAGCCACTTCAGTCTGTCTGTCTCTCTAAACTGGGACTCCAGTCCAGAAACTCACGGAACTGTTCTGCCTGAGTCCGGACCACTCTCTTACCCTCCACAATGCCATTTCCCACCTGCCAGCCTGGTTGGTGTCAGAGGAAGAGAAAGTCGCAGGGACTAGGACACAACCAACCTGTACAGTCCAAGGCACTGATTTTGAGAAATTGCTTTTATGTTCTGGTTTTCACTGCAACTGCTGAATGATTTTCACTTCATTGTCTCAAGAGGAAGCATTGTTTTGTGAGGGTCCCTCCCACCAGGCAGAGATAAGGAAAGATACCTTAAAGGTTTACACAAGCCACCGGAGGAGGAAACAGATTAGTCAGCTAGAAGAGACGCTGGTGGCGCTGAGACTGGCCGTGACTGCATTTCTAGCACAGTGCCTGTGAGAGCTCACAGGGTGTTTGCTGCAGGAGTGGATAACACAGAGGCGGCCTCTTCAAAGAAAACTTGCTCAGCAAGCCTGGTTCAAGGAGCTACTTCCTCTTTGACCCGTCCACTTTCTATCTGAAAATCTCCATTTAGTTTCTTTCTAGCCTGTATCAATATCTGAAATGACCTCTCTAAAACATCTTTTATATTCTGCCTTCCCTCACTAGACTGTAAGCCTCCTGAGGGTAAGGCCCTTGCTTGGTTCGAAAACCACTGAGCCCGTCATGCTCAGAATGGCCCCTGGCTTGTGCAGTTGTTTGGCACATAAACTACTGAATGAGGAACTAAGTCCCAAAAGACCGCTTGGCCTTATTATTATTACTGTTTATTTTTTTGAAAGGAAGGAAGGCAGACAGGAAGGGAGAAGAAGAAGCAGCATCTTTATTCGTTTGTTCATTTGCATTTTCCCTTTGGCCCAGGTCATGAGTCCCTGGGCTTTACAAGATCTATACCCTAGCCACCAACGTAACACCTGAGCCACCAGGGTGTGCCCTCACTATTATTTTTTGTAACAGTTTGAGATATAGCTCAGATACCACTCACCATTAATGTATCCATTGCAGTTCTTTGTAGCACATTCTCAGAGCTGCGCCATCATGACGGAAATCAACTTCAGACTCTCTTCATCATCCCTGAAAGAAACCTCTCCCCCATTAATGATCACCTCCCATTTTCCCCTCCTCTCAGCCCTAGGCAACCACCAATCTACTTCCTGCCTGGATTTGCCTATTCTGGAATTTCATAAAAATGAACCAGACTGAATGTGGTTCTTGGTAACTGGCTTCTTCAGGAAGCATCATGTTTTCTTTTTTTATTTTTAAGGAAAGGTAGAAGCAGGATGAAGGCAAGTAGGCAGGCAGGAAGAGAGAGGAAGGAGAAGTATTTTATTTTCTTTGATCACCTTGGCTGCCCTCCACTCACCCCACCCCCAGATCCTGGGTCTCCAGTGTGGGAATGCGGTTCCTTGGGCTGGCTATGAACTGTATGAGTTGACCTACCTGCCAGGCCATCCCGGCGTGCCGAACATAATGTTTTCAGGGTTCATCCATGTTGTAGTGTATGTCAGTATGTCGTTTCTTTTTCCTTCTTATAATTTGTTTTCACTTATTTTATTTTGCTTCCTTTTATTGCCAAATAATTTTCCAGAAAGTGTGGCTATGCCACACTTTATTCATTCATCAACCGACAGACACTGGAGTAGTTGTTACTTTTTGAGGATTGTGAAAAATGCCGCTGTGAACGTTCACAGATAAGTTTTATGTGGACGTATTTCAATTTCCATTTCTCTAGGGTATTTAAGGTTGGAATCGCTGGTTTAGGTGTTAATGCTTTTGTTTTTAAGAGAGGAAGGCTGGCAGATGAGCAAGAAGGAAGCATTTTTATTTGTTGATTTTGGTTGTTCCTCTGGCCTCAGATCGTGAACCCAGGTCCTTGGGCTTTCTTTCCATGGTCTACGCCCCAACCGCAGCCTTAGTGTAGCCCTTATCACGGCCCATTTTTCAACAGTTACAAAAATTATTTAACAAATTCAAGCAGTTTTTAAAAATTATTGCATTTTTGTATATTCTAGACCTCACTCCTTTTGTCAGACATGCAACTTGCCTGGGAAATGCAAATTGGGGAACTTTTCTCCCATTCTGTGAGTTGTTTTTTTCAGTTTCCACCAGCTTTAACATCAGAAAGATGGGATTTAAATTCTAGTTCTCCTCTTAGGCAAGTTACTTAATTTCTCTCATCCTCATCAATTTCCTTCCCATGAGATCGGCAGGAAAATACCCACCTTGCAGGCATTGTGTGAAGATAAAAAGAGCTAAACAGTACAAAACAATTGGCACATAGTAATTGCTAGCATGATTAAGAGGAATGTGGAATCAACGAATAAATCAGAAAATCAGCAGCACATCAGACTCCCAAGGGGAATCTGGATGAAACCCAAGTGTGTAGGGCTGCTCAGGGATTCAGTGACTGTCTCTACAGAGTTAATATCAATGTATTGGATGGAAAGGAAGCCCAGGTCTGCGAGCCCTGAAGGAGTGAGGGGAGAGGAGTGTCTCTGTGGGCTGGAATGAGTCCTGAGGATAGAGGTGATGATTGCGAATCAAGGCTGTCCGCTGCCTGTGGTCACTGCCAAGCATCATCTTGAGTCTCCTCCTGCTGTTTACAGAGAGGCCCACAGAGCCTGATCTTCAGGGGCGCATGGAGCTTTGCAACAACCCATAGGCATCTGAGGAACCACTTGGGGTTGGGGTACGTTCACAGACTGGGTGTTAAGAAAGGGTCCGATACCCGCTGCTTGTCACCTGCCCCGCCAGGAAGGAGGTGGATGTGGCTGTGAATGCAAAGAAGTGGTGGATGGAAGAGTTCTGAGCCAGAGGGGGCCGTCTCAGAGACCACTGCCTGCTTCACCGAGAAAGAGAGATTTGCTGGCGCCTTTAGAGAAGACACTGAAGGACATCACCTAAGAGATTATTTTGAACCACAGGGGAAAATGGAAGTGATTGAAATCATGACCCAATCGGGGGCAAGGAGAGAGGCTCTGCTCTTGGGACCTCTGGTGATCTTTACTGTGTAGACGAGATTGTCATCAGAAATACCACACTGTTGAAGAGTACAAAATGTCCATTTCTGGTGCTTCCTGGTGGCTTAGCGGTTTGGTCCGCTGTCTCCATCTGGCATAGTCCCTGTGCATCCCAGGGATCCAGGTTTGCATCCCAGGACCAGGGGGAACAACCAAGATGAACAACTAAGTCAAGTACTTCTTCCTCCTCTCTCTCCCTGCCTGTCTCTGCTCACCTTCATTCCTGCCCGCACCTTTCCTTTAAAAAAACAAAACAAAAATATCTTCCGGTTTTTAAGGAATGATAAGAGGAATGATATCTGAAGATGTAAGGGTCAGTAGAGTGGCTAGAGTTAATAATAATGTTTATTTGAAATTTGTTAAGAGTAGATCTTCGAGGTAAAATAAATGTGAGGTGATGGATGTTAACCAACCTTAACGTGGTCATCATTTCACAGTGCGCACAGCTGTCAAATCATCACATTCTATACCTGAAACTCACGCAGTGTTCACTGATGATCGCTCCGTAACCCTGGGGCGGGGAAGGGGAAGAAATATCATACCTTGGCCATAACTGTGAAGTAAGGGATGTCTCGCTAAGCCAGAAAGGGCTGAAGATTCGTCCGAAGAAGTCAGAGTGGTTTTGGAAACTGCAGTGGGTTGTGGGTGACTTGGGTGGGAATGACAGGTTGGCGGAAATATCCGTGGTCAAGGTGACCGTGGTGGGTCGCGGTGGTGGGTCTGGAGGCGGTGGGGAGGACTAGAATGGATTGGCGATGGTAGAACAACTTTTGAGGTAGTGGAAGACACACGATTTTGGGCAGGACTACAGTTAGTCTTCACACATTAGAGGAGCCTTTGCAGGCGAGCTCTGAGCCCCATGGCGGCTTCGATGTAAAATGTAAAGCTATACAGAAAAGAAAACCACAAAATTTAAGGAATGGGCATGCCCTGGTTGCCTGGAGGCCTGGTGCACCTGGGAGCAGTCCCACGTACATCCCAAGGTCCCAGGTTCAAGACCCAGGGTCAGGGGGAATGACCAGTGTGCACAACTCGATAAAATAAAGTGCTGCTGCTTTCCTCCTCCTCTCTTCCTGCCTGTTATTCCTTCATTCCTACCTGCATCTTTCCTTTAAAAAAAAACAAAAAAGGTGGAAATTTTGTATCTGGGGTAAGGCAAAAAGTTCTTGGACTTGACACCATTACATTTTGATTCACTAAAGGAAAAATGGATAAATTGGACCTCATCAAAACAGAAAACAGGTACTCTGTGAAGACCTACACGAAGATAATGAAAAGCTACACAATGGAAGAAAATATTTGCAAACCATGTATTTGACAAAGGACTAGTTATTTAAAATATATAAAGATCAGTAGTCAAATATATAAAATATATAAAGGTCAATAGTCAAACAAACAAACAAGCCACAACAAAAAAACCCAACAAGCGGTCCAATGATTTTGGGTAAAAGACCCAAATTAAAAGCTCTCCAAAGAGGAGTTATAGGTTGAGTCCTGGTGACCTAGTGGGTTAGTCCACTGTAGCGCAGTCCACATACATCCCCCAAACCTGAGTTCTTGTCCCAGGGCCGAGGGAAACAACCAAGATGAATGGCTAAATAAAATACTTCTTCCTCCTCTCTCTTCCTGCCTGCCTGCCTAACTTGCCTTCATTCCTTCCTGCACCTTTCCTTTAAAATATGAAAAGTGGAGTTATAGATTACAAACAAGCCCATTTTCATGCTCAATATCAAAAAATGTTAGGAAGTGCAAGTTACAACCACAGCGGGAACCCACTTCACGCCTATCAGAGTGACTGTTGGCATCACTTATTGATGACTGGTGGGCACATAAACAGTACTCCACCCTGAGAAATAGTTGAGCTGTTTTCTAAAAATATAATCTAGATATGCAACCATGATAATCCACTGATAGGCCTCCTAGCCACTCATCCCAGAGAAATAAAAGCATATGTTTATACAGACAGTTAGTACACGAATGCTCATAGCGCATTATTTGTAATAGACCCTGGAATCAAGCCAGATGCTTTTCCAAGGGCGAGTGGTCAAACGATGAAGTCCTTACATATCATGGAATATGAGCTACTTCAGAACATAAAAGAATAGGCCGTTGAACCACACAAGAACTTCCATTAATCTCCAGGGAATTTGGGCGGGGGAGGGGAGTCGGTTCAGAAAGATTGCATGCTGTCGACTCTATTTATATGATGCTTTGAAAGGACACTAATTTAGAGATGGAGGGCAGATGGTCAGGGATGAAGAGGGAAGCAGGAAGGAGGGGTTGTGGCTATAGAAATGCTATACAGGGACCCACTGGTGATGAAGCTGGTCTGTATTTTTTTTCTTTTTTTTTTTTTTTTTTTTTTTATGGAAAGTCACAGGCAAGAAAGAAGGCAGGCAGGCAGGCAGGAAGAGAGAGGAGGAAGCGTTTTATTTTATGTTCAGTTGCTCACACCAACTGGTTGCTTTCCGCCGGACCTGGGACTCCAACCCAGGGGTATGTGGCCTGCATCCTTCGGAGGTGAATTCCAGGGTGTATTTCAATACAGTTTTCAATGAAAAAAAGTCATTGATGTAACGGCTGCTTCACCAGGGGGCGCCACTGCTCTGCCTCTTGACTGGTGTAGACAGGAACCTAAGAGGGGATAGAGCTGTACAGAACTCAGATGGGTGTGAACCCATCAAGAAAACTGGGCCTATCTAAGTAAGTGGATTGTGTCGATGTCAGTATCATGGTTGTGATGTTATACTACGATTTCCAGCGGCTTTTAAATTGTCATAAAATACTCATAACATGGATCTTTTTTTTTTTAATTAGGGAAAGGTGCAGGCAGGAAATAAAGACCAAGCAGGCAGGCAGCAAGAGAGAGGAGGAAGCATTTTATTTATTTTATTTTGTTGTTCATTTCACTTGCTCCCACCAGTCCCGGGACACGGACCCTGGATCCCGGGATGTGTATAGACTGTGCCCAACTCCCATTCCACCAGGACACACCCTGTTTTGTTTTGTTTTTTAAAGGAAAGTTGCAGGCAGAAGTGAAGGCAAGCAAGCAGGTAGGCAGGAAGAGAGAGGAGGAAGAAGCATTTTATTTTATGTTTTATTTCGTTGTTCACACTCGTGGTTTTCCCCCCAGGACCTGGGACTCGAACCCAGGGGTATGTGGCTTGAGGTCCTCTGAAGGCGGTAACCTAACTACTACTACACCAGGGCATGCCATTGAGACCGGCTTTTAATTCCTGGGCATCCATGTCTCTACTATAGATGGGCAGCATGCTACCACTGGGGGTATATAAGCCACGTGCACAAAAGAGCATTCTGTTTTATTTCTTAAAACTGCTTGTGAATCAACAATTACCTCAATATGATTTTCCCTTTTTTTAGAGAGAGAGAGGAAAGGAGAGGAAGAAGAGCATTGGAAGCATGGGCGGGAGGGAGGGGGCAAGGAAGCATTTTTATTTATTTGTCTATATGTTTTGGCTGTTTTCCCTGCACTGGGTGAGGACCCTGGATGTTGTGTTTTACATGCACTTCACTTCAGCCACTGGCTTAGCACCTGAGCCACCAGGGTGCATTTCAATACAACTTTCAGTGAAAAAAAGTAAGCAAATGATTCTCATGTTAGTCTCTGCTCTTCAGTCTGCACATCTTTGTGCTTAGCTTTTATATGAAAAACCCAAGGCTGGGAATACTGCTTGCCTGAGAATATACACTAGCAAGCATGCGATTCTCAAATTTCCTTCTCTCTACTCCCAGCCTGGCCAAGCCTTCCGTCCTGGCTCCTAACCAGACCCTCTTCTGCCACCTGGCTTGTTCCATGTCATCAGCCCCTGCTCTGTCTGTATTTAATTTTTTTCACCTAATTTCTAGAAACTCTGATTTCTCCAAAGTGCTTGGCACGGGGCCTTGCTCTGGTGACAAGTCTAGAAAACTTTGGGCCGGGTGCCTACAGCCAAGCACCCTTTCTCTCATGTACCCACTCCCTGTCCTTCTCGGAGCTTGGGAGAGTGACTTCAGAGATAAGGGACGCATTGCCCCCCTAGGTGAGGTCTACCAGCTGTGTGTGTGGCCAAGCAGAAAGTTTATTCAACCAAGGCACACAGGGGGGTACTTTCCATTTAAAATTTCCCTTCTGCTTAAACCTGCCTGTGCACTTGGCCTACCAGACATGGTCATGGTCCTTCCTGGCTGGCCATGGGCAATACTTAGGTCACCTAGAGTTTAGTCTTCAGATCTTTTTTAAAGACTGACCTTACCTAGGAAGCAAGGAAGGAAGGGATAGGGGGAGGGAGGGGCAGAGGGGAAGTAGAGGGGTCCCCCCTCTCTCCTGCCAACTGGTCTGGGCTCCCCAGCCTGACAGGCTCATCTTTCTGCTTCTGAGCTGCTGTCAGAGGAAAGGGTGGGAGCAGCAGACCTTACCCCGTTCTCTGGACAATTTTTCTCCTATCAATGCTTTCCTTTTCAGCTTCCCCATATGTCCATCTTCCCAAGAGTCCGCAGTGGCCACCTTAGGGAACTCGGGGCCAGGCTGAGCAAGCCTGTATCCTAGCTACCTTGGAAAAAGGGCGAGGACTTGATGAGAGATGAGTTAGAAATAGAACAAGTATCTGGCGAGGGAGGGAGCGCCTGACGTGAGCAGGTCACAGCTGCCTTGGACCTCAGCTGGAGACTGTTCCTTGCAAAAACCTAGAGCCTTATTAGGACAGTCGTTAGACTGAGGTGACACATACACACAGAATGACTAAAGAAAGGAAACGTGTCGTGTACCTGTGCCAGGTGTGGGGCCGCGTGTGAGGTGTGCCATGAACAGTAGGTCACGAGATCTTCGTAGCATGCTTGAGAGTGGAGCAGATGGCGCATCTGGGGCCCAGAGAGTTAAGCAATGGGGCCGGGCTGCAATCCCAAGGCAGAGTCCCATCTTGGAAGCTGGTGGTTGGACCAAAGCTTTCTCTTGTAGTTCCTCCAAAGATTTTGCCGGTTCAGTCATTAAATGTGATCAGGACTGGGTCCAAGGCAAGTTGAGGGTTTAAAGGATTGAGTTTAGGGTTAAGACCAGACTGGGCCAAAGTCCTCCAGTCTTCAGGTCACTTGTAAGGACTTTTTAACACGTCCAGGCCCACATTCTAGGAATTTCTGACTTGGTGACAGTAGGTGGGGTCTGGTAACCTCCACTCTGATGCTTAGCTGGGCATGAAAATCCTCACTTTAGGTCCTCTCAGGGGCTATAAAAACGGTGGGCCTGGTTCAGACCCTGGAGGTGGGGTCATAAGAAAAAGAAAATCCTCCTTCCTTCTCAATCCTGACTCCAGTTATCTGTTAGTAGCCTTTAAGACTCAGTCTCTCGTGTGTCTGAGAAACTATCTACCCATAGGATGTCCCTGCAGCTAGATGGTGTTCACACATGAGGAATGCTTATTAACACAGCCCTTGGCATGTAGTAAACATTCCGTACATGGCAGTTATTTTTATTAGCATTTGGCTAACAGTGGAGAATTCTTTCGGTGAAGCTGGCAGCAGGGATGACTTATTACAGGAATCCTGACCATCCCAGGCTGCCTGTGGCTTCATCACAGCTGCCAGGTAGATCAGAGATACTTTTAAATGAAGGTGGTGTTTCCCTTCTCAGGCTCTCTGCTTGGGATGATTTCCAGTGAACCTGACCCTTTGGCCTTCGGGGAATGTCAAGGTTAAAGTGAATTCTTTCAACTACAGATCTTTTTCTTTCTTTCTTTCTTTTTAAGGAAAGGTGCAGGCAGAAATGAAGGTGAACAGAGGCAGACAGGCAGGAAGAGAGAGGAGGAAGAAGCATTTTATCGTATTTTATTTTCGCTTCGGTTTTTCACACTGGTGGTGTGCCCCACCCCCAGCCCCCTGAGAAGGTGAACCCAGGGGTATGTGGCCTGTGCTTCTTTTGAGGTGATTGACAGAACCATTACTCCACCAGGGCATGCCTGTCTACACATCATTATGGAGACTCCCGATTGATAGGGAATGTTCTAGATGGCAGTGGGGTGGGGGGGTACAGAAGGAACAACAGGCCAGTCCCTACAAAAATAAATAAGAGCTGACATTCCATATGGTGAGCAGTGTCGAAAAGAAAATAAGGGGGAAAGATGTTGATTCAGGATGTTTCCCTCTCTTCAAATTAATCATTTTGAGCTGATTTACACTTCTTCCTGAGATGCTTCTTCCTGAGATGCTGGGATTACTCCTTATGATTTTCTTCCTCTTCAAATAGCTTCAGAGACCAGAGCACATCCTCTGCTGTTTTTTAAAGAGGAAGGGAGAGGAGAAAGAAGCTTATTTATTTGCTTAGTTTTTCCTAGGTCCTTGGGCTTACGTGGTCGATGCACCAGCTGTTTCAGTCACCTGAGTCACAAGAGTGAACACTTTTCTTGGTGCTCTTTCTAGCGGTCAGCATTCCTCCACTGAGGGAAACATCCTTATGGAATTTTTTAATCAGATAGGAAAATAGAAGAGACATTGCTCCTATTTCTAACATTCAAATGTGGCCTTTATTCATACTCTAGAGTATTCCCAGGGATTTTTTTGGGTGCAGTTACTCATGGTTATATGTTCTGTTTGTTTAAACTTTTTTGCTTTTCAAAGGAAGGCACAGGCAGAAATGAAGGCGAGTAGGCAGGCAGGCAGGAAGAGAGAGGAGGAAGAAGCATCTCATTTTATTCCCATGTTAGTTGTTCTCACTAACCGTTTTCCCCTGGGGCCCAGGACTGAAACCGGAGTATGTGGCCTGTGTCCTTCAGAGGCGATGGACCGACCACTGCTCTACCAGGGATCATACAGTATTTTTCTAAAAACATAAATTTTCAAGTTACAGGAATTTACCACAGAGTGATGAATAATTTACCAGTCCTTACTGATAAAATTTAAGTTGTTCCTCACCCCCACTTTAGTAAAGTGTTTAGTGATAAACTTCTTAATATATAGGGGTTTTTTTTAATTGCTAGAAATTCCTAGAAATGGAATTGAAAAATTTATATCCTTGTAGCAATTATCAAATTGCCTTTTGAAAGGGAAATCTCAAATCGCAGAAACTTGAGCGCCTGGCAGAATGCTCAGCCCACCCCTCTTAGCTGGCATTGTCAGTTCTTCGATCTCTACAAGTTACTGGGAGGCGGCAGGTTTCATGGAAACATTGGCTTCCATTCCTGAGGAGGGCTGCCTGACGGCGAATAAACTCAGTCACAGCCCTAAGCTTGGGGTCCGACCAGCAGGTGTGGGATCTTGGCTGGGCTGATACCACCTGTGTGGCTCTGGGCAACTCACTGTATCTACTTAGTCTCAATTTTGATCACTGGTTGTTACTTAGTATTTCTTATTAAAGGTGCAGGCAGGAATGAAGGCAAGAGGCAGGCAGGCAGGCAGGCAGGCAGAAAGAAAGAGAAAGGAGGAGGAATCATTTATTTTACTTAGTTATTCATTTCTGTTGCTCCCACCTCCAGTTCCAGACACGAACCCAGGTCCTTGGATTGGGTGTCAACTACTCCTGAGTAGGAGACGGTGGCCTTAACCTCTGCTCCACCAGAGTGTGCCCAATTTTTTAATTTGTAGGATGAAAATGGCTGAGTTGTTCTGAGAACTCAGTGACAGCACATTTGCAAAGAACCTAGGGAGGAATAGTTATCGTCACAAAACCCAGTCTGACTAAATGATTATCTCACCGCCTCCTCTTGTATGTGTGGCCCATCCTGGTGGAGTAACAGTTAGGTCAGCAGCCTCTGGATGAGAACAGTCCAGGGATTTCCCTCTAACCAGACTTTCTCATTTTCCCTTCTGATGGGAAATGTCGGGAAGCTCTGGCCAGGCCAAGCCCACCCACTGGCAAAGGCCCCTGGGACCTGGTAGGCAGGGCTGTGGTCTGCTGTCCACCTTACACTACAGCTGCACCTTCCAGACAATGGCTGCAGCCCCAGGACACCAGGGGTCGGGGGTCACCCCTCCTCTCAGCTCCCTTTTACTGACTGACGGGACTTAAACCAGAGCTGGCTATGCCTGAGTTACTGAGCTACAGCTGATTTCTGACATATCTGCCTCCCAACTGGGCTTTCAGAAATGCGTGCCCTGGGGGACATCACGCCTGACTTCTAACAGTCAGGAGAGACATGTCAGCATTCATCTTTTCCAACTCCACATTCAGGTCCTGTAGCTGCAGGTGGGCTGGGCAGGAGTGTAGAGATGCTAGCCTCTTTTTTTTTGTTGTTAAAGGAAAGTACAGACAGAAATGAAGGCCAGCAGGGTAGGCAGGAAGAGAGAGGAGAATGAAGCATTTCATTTTATTCTTATTTAGTGGATCATATTGATTGTTCCTCCAGACCTGGGACACAAACCTGGGTCCTTGGATTGCATGTGGATTACATTTTCGGCCAGAGGCAGTAGACCTAACCACTAACCCACCAGGGCATACTTTGAATTTCCTTTTAAGCATTTGTGTTAGCTTCAGCTGTCATGACCTTTTCCCAAATTCAAGTACAGAATTTCTAATGAAATTCTAAAATAATACCATCAAATTTATAGTCAGATACGAACTGCAGTCACCTCCTGGGATGATGATGGTGAGGCTGACCAGATGGTGAAGAGGCTTTGGAGTTAACCAGATGTGGGTTGTAATCCTACAGCCCCCACTTAGTAGCCAAGTGGTACCCAGAGCCTCAGTTTCCTCATCTGTTAAATGGGGATAATAATAGTGCTGACCAAAAAACCAGAATAACTGTGCTGACTTCATGGATTTTACTGAACTGAATAAGATAAAGCGTATGTTAACCCAGGACTGAAAAGTAGTAAGCTCTTTAAAATGCTAGCCACAGTGTGCCCTGGTGGAGCAGTAGTTGGGTCAATTGCCTTCAAAGGAACGCAAGCCACATGCCCCTGGATTTGAGTCCCAGGTCTGCGGGGGAAACAACCAGTGTGAACAACTAAATAAAAATAAAAATAAAATGCTTTTTCCTCCCCTCTCTTCCTGCCTGCACCTTTCCTTAAAAAAAAAAAAAAAAATCCAACAAACAAAAAAGTCAGCCACTTACATTATGGGGGGCAGCTGTGGAGAGTAATGGACTGTCTTGTATCATTGAGATGTTCATTTTTGTCAGTATTAAAAAGTTTTTTTTTTTATGAAATGATAGTACATAGTCATAGTGGGGTTTGGTGGTCTTACCAGGCAAAATAAAGTGGGTGACACCCCTAAACTTGTCCTTCAGGATTAGGATGCAGATAGCAATGCCTTCCAACACCACCCACCACAGTGTGGGCAGAACTGAGGGAGAGAAACTTGGGGTCATGCCTGATACAGGTCGGCTAAGCTGGAATCTGATTTTTCAACACCGACACTGTCATGTAGAAATGTCAGGTGACCCACATATGTGACTGAACATTCTCTGGTAGCCATATTAAAAACATCAAAGGAAATGGATAGAATTCTTTCTAATAGTACATTTATTTAAAATATCACACCAACATGTAATCAATATGAAAATGATCAATGGGATATTTTATAGTGTTTAGTTTTGTTTTCTGTCACTGAGTCTTTAAGCTCAATAAATATTTTATGCTTCACAAGACCTTGTTGAACCAGGTGCGTTTCAGGTGTTCTGTGACCGTAGGAGGCTGTGGCCACAGTAGGGATGACATAGCTCTGGCGGGTATCGGCTGCAACATGGTAGAGAGATACCTGTTTCATGCTTTGCTTTTTCTTTCTTTTTTTAAGGAAAGGTGCAGATAGGAATAAAGGTGAATAGGCAGGTAGGCAGGAAGAGAGAGGAGGAAGAAGTATTTTATTTTTATTTAGGTGTTCACACTGGGTTTTCCCCACCCCCACCCCCACCCAGAGATCTAGGATGAGAAGGGCCTTGGCCTTGGGATATACTTGGATATGCGCATTCCAGGGCGGCCACCTAACCATTCCACCTGAGGTGGGCGTGCCTGCCTTTGCTTTTTCTCTTTTAAAAACACAAAACCAAGCTATGAAAACCATCTTTCAAATTCATTTTCCTCTCTTTGGAATGTCTTTTTTTATTTTTAAGTACTCAGTTCCTCAATGGACACAAAGGAAGGCATTTGCTCTGGGTGAGCCTGAAAGAGGAATGTAGATGTTTCTCTCTCTCTCTTTTTCATGACTAGCACTTCCAGCAGGCAAGAACTTTCTAATTTTGGTATAATGGAGAGCACTTACTGTCAGGCACAATGCTAAACGAATTACACGCATTACTTTAGTCACAATGACCGTCTGAAGTGGCTTCTATTATTATGCTGGAGAAAGACCTTCAGAGAAGTCAAGTGATTTGCTCAAAGCCACACAGCAGGGGAATGACAAGCCTTGACCTCTTGAAGTCTGAAGTCCAGGTCTTCACTAATGAGCTGTTAGGCAGTTAAGGTTCAAATTCACCACTCCCAGCAGCCAAGTTCCTCAGTTTAAATGGGAAGAATAATAGTCACTTTGGGGGGTAATTTTGGGGATGAAATGAGCAAATCTGTACTGGAAATGAAAGTGCTTTGTCTCACCACGGGAACTCTGCTTCTGGTCTTCACTAGGGGATCAGGATCTGAGGACCAGAAATGTAACTTTTAAGTGACAGTCGCAGTAAATCTGGCTCCCTCAGTCTTGGCATCGGGCCCACAGTGCAGTGAGCCAACCAGGAGTGGGACCTCGCCCCTTGCCAAGGGCATGGCAGGGTCAGCGCACTCCCGGTCCAGGTGGGGCTGAGAAACCTCGGCAAGTCCTTTCTGCTAAAAGAGGGCACCGGGGACCAGAGGGATCTGAGTCCCCACACTCCCGGGCGCACGCCCCTGCCGGCTTGGTTTAAAGGCCCGGCGCGTCCGCCACGTGCCCGCCAGTGCCCGCCGCCCTGCGTTCCCCCGTGGGCGGAAAGCACCGATGGATGAATCCCGAGCAAACCCACTGGGGTGAGGCTGCGGAAAGAAATCACTAAGGTGACCAAAGCAGAGAGCCCTCCAAAGTCTCTGGCTTTTTTTCATTCCGAACTCAGCCTGGCTCCCTGCACGGCTGCACGGCGCTCAGCTGAGTTCAGTGCTCAAGGTCAAGGGAACAAAGAAAGGACGACAACTCCATGGGTTGGTCTGTTCCTTTCTTCGTCTGCAGCGGCAGACCTGGGCGCGGCTGGAAGGAATCAGATTTGGAACGGGAGCCAACTCCTACAGAAGAGGGGGTCCCTTCGGAAGGTTCCCTGGCGGCGCGGGGGCGGGGCGGGGCGGGGCCCCCTCCCTTTCGGCCGCTCTTAAGACAGCCCGGACCGGACCCTGGCCTCTGGGCCTAAGACGCGCCTGGGCTCCACACACCGGGTCCTGACAGCTCCCGTCGGGACTCTCCCTGTCCTGGGCCATGCCTGCCCGGCCCTAATTTGCTCACTGATTTATTATGTATGGATGTGCTGAAGTAAGAATTTCAACATTTCTTCTAAGAAATACATACTTATTGTAGGAAACACACACACACACACACACACGCACACACACACACGCACACACACACACGAGAACATTAGAATAACGGATGTGCAGATGGTTTTGTAAAAAGAAAACCCAGTGTGACTTTGAGGCTCAGGCGACTGAGAGACTGGTGTGTGAACCACACCAAGCCCAAGGACCCAGGTTTGAGACCTGGGGTGCGGGGAAACCCAGAATGATAAAGATGCTTCTTCTTCCTTCTTTAAAATTCTTCTTCCTCCTTCCAAAGAAAACCCACAGTGCGCCTACTCCCTAGAGGTAACTATTCGCTTCTTTAGTCATTGGTTCATGACTGCTGCTTTTTAAAAATTATTATCTTGCTTTGGTAAAAATGATTTTTTTCAGGGAAAGGTGCAGGCAGGAGCGGAAGTGAGCAGGCAGGCGGGAAGAGAGAGGAGGAAGAAGCCCTCCATTTATTTGGTTGCCCTCCCCTGGCCCTGGGTCTCAAGCCCAAGACCTTGGGCTATGTGGACTGCTCTCAGGGTGTACTAGGCCACTAGGGCACACTCTAAAAAGAACACTTTGCTTTACCAAATTATGTAAACCCATATCTGCAGATTCCCCATTCCTCAAATACATGACAACATACCTGCCCTCCACCAAATCACCAAAAAGCCCTTCAGCCCTGTCCATCGGACCCCACCCTCCACCCCGTTCCCTACTGTCCAAGGCTTGGTTTTGTTCTTGCTGTTTTTCACCCCCTTCCAGATCTGATTAGTTACATTTATTTTTATTTTTTTATTGCACTAACTTTTATTCTGTGCATTAAAATAAACTCATATGTGTGTGCCCGTATGTGCAGTTTCCCCATTCCTCCGGTGTATGTCAACACACCATGCCCTCCAAATCACCAAGTGTTCTTTAGTTCATTTTATTTTATTTTATTTTAAAGGAAAGGTGTAGGCAGGAATGAAGATGAATAGGCAGGCAGGCAGGAAGAGAGAGGAGGAAGAAATATTTATTTTATTTTGTTGTTCATCTTGGTTGATCCCCCTGCCCCAGGTCACAAACCGAGATCCTTGGAATGTATATGGACTATGTCTGGTGTCCTTATCCTCGAGGCCACCAGGGGTTGTTTTGTTTCATTTGTTCCTTTGTTTTGTCTGTTCACATTCCACCTATGAGTGAGGTCATCTGGTGTCTTTCTTCTTTTGACTCGTTTCACTGAGCATCATCTCCTCTAGTTCCACCCATGTTGATTCAAATGACAGGGTTTCCTCTCTTCTAAGGGCTGTGTAGTGTTCCATTGTGTATATGGACCACATCTTCTTTATCCGTTCATCTGACGTTGGGCATTTAGGCAATTTCTAGTTCTTAGCTATCGTGAATAGGGCTGCAGTAAACATGGGGGTACATGAATCTCGGCAGGTGGATATCTTTGGATCTCTTGGGCGGATGCCCAGAAGTGGAATGGTGGGATCTCCATACTGTTTTCCATAGGGGCTGCACCAATGTGCTCTCCCACCAACAGTGCAAAAGTGTTTCCTTTTCTCCGCATCCTTGCCAGCATCTGTTGTTTCCAGACTTTTCCAGTCTCTCAGGTTTTACTTAAGATGGTCTCATTGTTTTGATTTGCATTTTCTTGGGAGCCAAGCCTGTTGGCCATCTGTGTATCCTCTTCAGAGAAATGTCTCTTCATTTCCTCTTCCCATTATTTGATTAGATTTCCCGTCTTTCTGTTACTAAGTTTTACGAGTTCTTTGTATATTTTATATATGAAGCCCTTGTCAGAAATATGAAATGCAAATATCTTCTCCCAGTTAATAGATTGTCTTTATGTTTTGGTGATGTTTTCTTTCACTGTAAAGAAGCTTTTTAGTTTAATGCAGTCCCAGTTGTTTATTTTTCTTTTTGTTTCCCCTGATGCTGGAGTTGAGTCACCAAAGGCCTCAAAGGCTGGTTTTTGTTTTGTCTATTCTTTTGCTTCTTTATGTCCCACATATGAGTGAGATCATCTGGTATTTGTCTTTGTTTGAATTATTTCACTTAACATAATCCCTTCTAGTTCCATCCATGTTGCCGCAAATGACATGGTTTCATCTTTTTGAGAGCTACGTAATATTTCATTGTATGTGGACCACATCTTCTTATCCATTCATCTGATATGGACACAAGTAATTTCCAGTTTTCAGCTATTGTGAATAATACTGCAATAAACATGGGGTGTTTTTGTTTTGTGTCTGTTGGGTAAATGCCCACAGGTGGGATGTCAGGATCATGTGGGATTTCCATTCTCAGCTTTTCGAGAAATCTCCATACTGCTTTCCATGAGGACTGTACCAGTTGGCGCTCCCACCACCAGTGGGACAACGGGGTCCCTTTTCTCTCCTCCCCAACAGACTTCAGGATAACAGCCAGTCTCACAGGTGTAAAGCGACATCTCAGTGTTATTTTGATTTGCGTTTCCATAATAAGTCAGCGAGAACATCTTTTCCTGTGCTTGTTGGCCATATGTATGTCTTCTTTGTAAAAAAGTCTGATTTCTCTGCTCATTTTTTGATTGGATTGTTTGCTTTTCTTTGGTGTAGTTTTATGTATGTTTTCGATGTCGAGCCCTTGTGAGATGTATGAAATGCAAATATCTCCTCCCAGTCCACTCAGTGTCTTTGTTTTGATGATAATTTCTTTCACTGTGCCCAAGCCTTTTAGTTGGATGTAGTCTGATAACCGGATTTTTTTGAAGGCTGCTCTATGCCGGGCACTGTTATGGTTGTGGGAGGGAGGCAATAAGGCTAAGACACACATCAGAGGTGGTTTCTTCCCTCTCTTTATAGCTAAACACACATTTTCCTCTAAAAAAAATCCTTCTGCCTTTGAAAAAAGATTAATTTTTTTACTTGATAAATTATCTGTTATTATTCAACCCAGCACTCTGCTAAGGAAGCTATAAAATAAAGTTCTTACTTCACAAAAGTCTAGTAATTCCGTACCTGCCACCTGAAATGAGGGGAGAATCCAATGAAGAGGACCATCAAGCAAATAAATATTCTTGGGAGCCTTTTTGTGGGAGTGCGTACAATCAGGGTGCTTAGAAGCTAAGGTCAGGTTTAACCTGTGGGCTGGGAACTAGAAGACTCTTAAAGAAAAGGTGTTAGAGGAATGAAGGCAAGTAGGCACACAGGAAACGAAAGGAGGAAGAAGCATTTTTATATCTTTATTTAGTTGCTCAAACTTATGTGAACCTGGGTGCTTGGGATGTACGTGGACAGTGCCTGGCCAGAGTCAGCAGAGCCAGAGGCCCCAGTTTATTTTGTTGTTTTCTAAAAGGAGGAAGAAAGGACAAGGGAGAGAAGGAGCAAGAGGAAGAAGCATTTTGTTTGTTTGCTTTGGTTTTAAACCTGCCCCCGCCCCCACCCCCCATGACTCCAACCTCCGCTCAAGGTCATGACCTTGGTTCTTGGGCTTTGCTTGGTACAAGCCCCAGCGGTCTCAGTCAACTGACCCACAAGGGCACACTCTTTTTTCCCTTTAATATCAACTGGATGTCCTGCATACCAGGAACCCTCAGTCCCTGGCACACAAAGGTTGGGTCAACCTAGCCTGGAGGTCGGTTTTTTTATTTTTAGAGTAAAGGTGCAGGCTGGAACAAAGGTGAGTGGGCAGGCAGGAAGACGGGGGAGGAAGAACAGCTTCATTTCATTTAGTTGTTCATCTTGGTAGTTTCCACTGCTGGGATGCAAACCCAAGGCCTTGGGATGTACGTGAACCGCGTCCAACCACTACTCCACCAGCACCCTGGGGCTGGATTTCGAAGAGGCGTATTGACATGGCAGCTGATGACGAGGTCCAGCAGGCAGGAAGCCCAAGAGCTGAGTGCAGGCAGCCCAGAGGGGGGCGAGGTCTCAGGATCCCGCCCCTTCTGATGTGCCAGTCCCCACCCCCTCCCCTCGGGCTGCTCTCTGCTTGGTACACAGTAGGCGCTCACTGAATGATGGATCAATGATGGCTGGCCTTATGGGATTGTCCTCAACAGTGGGCTCTTCCTTTGCAAGATGAGGCCTTCTCCACCCACCCAGGTGCAGCAAGAATGCGTTCCTGGGGGCGGGGGTGGGGCTGACGCAGCCGCCTCTGCTAGAATGTAGAGGCCTTCAGGGTCTGTCGGTGAGTGCGCAGGAGGCTTGGGAAGTGCTGGGACTATTTTTCCTTTTCCTTTTTTTTTTTCCCCCAATCTTTGAATGATAAGCAGTGGTGCCTGCCTCGTGATACTCGGGATACTGATGCCTTTGTAGAGGCTAGAACAGAACACCCCAAGTCTCTCAGAGCTGATGTCTTGTGGTTGCCCCACTCTGACAGGAAGGTGTGGAGGACACTGTGCAGTCAAGGAGAGGCTCCCATTCTTCTAGCCCCTCCCTTGAAGAAGCCATCGGCCCTCCCTGGGCCTCCTCCCTTCCCAGCTCATTGTTCCTTTGACCCCCAAGAAGGTCAAAGGGGAATCCATCTACTTTCAGAGTAAAGGTGGGTCATTGCTCCTGGCTGTGTGGGGACACCTCCTCTCCCCCTGACACCCCAGACCTCAGCACAGGATGCCAGTCTTCGGTCTGCCCCAGTTACGTCTGCATTTACCACCATATGCGTTCTGTATGTGTGTCTTATTAAATCTGGGTTCTTCTCTTACTGATCACGCCCAGTGTTAATTTGTTGTTTGCTCTGTGAGGCGCCACAGAGAAATGGGGGTGCTTTTCTTTGACTCCCACCGCTTGCATAGTCTTCGGTCCTTACAGACTGGACCTCATGACTGGCCCCTGATTAGTGACGGGAGCCTCTTCTGAGGTTGGGTTAGAAGGGCTGAGATGTCTTTCTTGCTTGCACTGTTTCTCTCTGGCTCTTATCTGCTCGCTGGATGAAACAAACTCTACCTTGTGAGCTGCCCTCTGGCCAACAGCCATTGCAAATGTGAATTCTGCCCAAGTATCTTATGAGTGAACTTGGAAGTGGGCCTGCCCCTGTTGAGCTTTCAGATGAGACTGCAGCTCCCACTGGAGAGGGAGCCTGCAACAGAGGGCGGCTCCGGTTAAGCCAGGAATTCTGCCTCTCAGACACCATAATAAAAATAAGTGCATGTTGTATAAGGCACTAACAGCCATAGATAAGCAATGCAGCTCTGCATACAGAAGAGCATATCTAAGTGTACATTTGATGAATATTTTATAAGTGAGGGAAGAGCGAAGGGAGGAAGAGAAGGGAGGAAGGGAGGGAGGTGGGGGGGAAGGAAGGAGGGAAGGGGAAGGAGGGAAGAAGCATTTTTATCTATTTGTTTCTGTTTTTTTTTCTTGAGGGGGATTGTTACCCCCTGATCTTGGGTAAGGAACCCTGGTCCATAGGCTTTATAGGGTCCACAGCTCAAACATCTCAGCAGCCCGAGCCACAAGGCGCACCTCACTGATGAATGTTTATGCTCGGAACATACCTGTGTACCCAACACATAGATGAGGAAACAGGAAATTATCAGAATCCCAGAAAACTGCACTCATGTCCCCCCATCCTATCCTGCTGCCTCCCTGGCCAAGAGTAACCCTGCTCCTGACTTCCAGCAGCAGCAGTCATTCAGTTTCGCTTGTGTTTTTGTTTTTAAGGAGGGAGGCAGGCAGACAGGCAGGCAGGAAGGAAGGGAGAGGAGGAAAAAGCATTTTTATTTGTCTTTTTTTAAAAATTCCCCCCACACCCCTGGCCCACAGTCGTGAACGTGAACCTGGTCTGGGGCTCTGCATGGTTATGCCTGAGCCTCCAGTGCCTAGTTTGCTTGTTTTTCTACTATATAAATGGCTCACACAATTTCTAAGGCTCACTTTTTAGCAGATTCTCAAGGACCCCTCAGGGTGTTGAGAATGACTGGTGCCTGGAGAGGCAGTGACTGACACGCTGTCAGTAGTTATCCATCACAGTCTTGATCTGGAGTAGGGGATTTGCTTTTACAAGGGAAGCGTGGCTTGGAGACAGAAATAGGCTAGGACAGGAGGAGTTCAGCCATGGTGGCTTTGCAGTTACATGCTGCAAAGGGGCTACAACACATGACCCAGGTTTCAGAATTGGTCTTTTAATAGAAGCCCTGCTTGTGACAATCTGAAGATTGTCCTGAGGCTGCACTAGGGAGGATAACCCCAGAGGCCAAGGAGACCCCCTGCCTTTCACCTAACCCTTTACCCTCCCGTAATCAAAGAAGCTCTGTTAACTCCCAAGGCCCCCACCCTCCCCTAGTTAAAGCTTGATCGCCAAGCAGATGAAAAATGAAATAAATTAAACACACACACACACTCAGTCTCAAATTGATCGTCACTCCTTTATGCCCCAGAAGAAGAGGGAAATTAAATCTATCTTTATTTTTAGAGTAAAGATGAGTCACCTCTGTGAAGACCCCTCTTCTTTCCTTGACACCCCAGGCCTCCTTTCTCAGGTTTCAGCACAGGCTCTAAGGCTGTGGTCTGCCCTGGTGCCTCGGAATTTACCGCCATGTGAAGTCTCCACACATGTTACTAAATTGGGGCTCCTCTCTTGCTAATTATGTCTCATGTTTGTTTGTCCAACCTGTAAAGAAGAACCTCAGAGAAATGGTGGGATTTCTCTTTGGCCCTCACAGCTGTATGTCTGTTTCCTTTTTCCTGAGTCCCTGCTCCTCACGTCAGGAATTCAACTTCCTGCGAGACCAGGACCTGAAAACAAGCCACTTGGTCCTAATTAGCCATGCTTTTCTCTCTCCTGGAACCAGCAGTGTTTGGGTTTTCACTTAGACTCACAATTTTGGTTATTGCTGGGATAAGACTATTGTCTGGCTCTCATTACTAACACTGATTGAGTTCCACTTCCTGTGGGTTAGGTCTGTGTTAAACACTTTATGCATGTTATATGGAATTTAAAAACACAGAAAGCTTATAGGAAACATAGTTATTATTAAGGTATTTTATAAATGAGGAGGTTGACTGGCTAAGATCATGTCAGATCCTAGAGCTAGTCTGAGGTCAGCTAAGGAGTCACAGAGGTCATTCACTTTCACATTGAGGTATTAGTCACCAAACTATATATAGTACATGGCATAGCCTAAGATCAAAGTCTGTGTGGGACAGTGAGGCTCTGTTTCAGTGGTTAGCTAGCTTCCTTATCCTGCCAGTCATCTGTCGGTCCATCCATCCATCCATCCATCCATCTATCCATTCATTCATCCATCCATGCATCCATGCATCCATCCATCCATCCATCCATCCATCCATCCATCCATCCATCCATACATCTATCCACCATCCATCTATCCATCCATCCAATGATCTGTCCAACCAACTAACCATCTGAGTTGGTCTGAAAATGTGGGTCCCCCTACATGCATATGTTGACACCCTAACTCCCAAGATGATGGTGTTAAGAGGTGGGGCCTTTGGAATGTCATGAGATCACGAGGGTTCTCATGGTATTGCCCTTATAAAGGAGGCTCCAGAGGAGATTGCTGTCCCCATGTTAGCACCCTGATCTATGACTCCTAGCCTCTGGAACTGCAAGAAATGGATTTCTCTTTTTGTTTTAAAGGAAAGGTGCAGGCAGGGATGAAGGTGAGCAGAAGCAGGCAGGCAGGAACAGAGAGGATGAAGAAGCAGTGTTTTATTTCGTTGTTCCCCTTGGCCCTGGGATGATAACCTGGTCCTTGGGATGTATGTGGACTGTGTCCGACCACCCCTCCACCAGGACATGCCTCTTTTTCTTTTTTTTAAAGAAACTGTGCAGGCAGGAATGAAAGTGAGCAAGCAGGCAGGCAAGAGAGAGGAGAAAGACACATTTATTTAGTTGTTCATCTTGCCCTCATACCTGCCCCCACCAATGCTGGATCACAAACCTGCGTTCTTGGGATGTACGTAGATTATACTGATCAGAGACAGCAGACTTATCCACTAAACCACCAATGTGTGATAAATTTCTATTTTTATAAACCACTCATCTGTGGTATTTGGCTCTTGCAGCCTGAATGGACTAACCTACCATCCAGCTCTCCATCCAACCATGTCCCACCCTCTTTCCACCTATCCATTCATCCATCCATCCATTCTCTGTCCCTCAGCCAGTCAGCCAGCCACAGATACCACTTGGGTATCCATTACACAAAGACCTGGGGTGTCCTCTGTGCCACTTCTGTGGCAGGAGGAGGTGGAATGCAGAGGTGACCAGGAAGCAACAGGATGAGTAAAACCAGGTTCCCTAGAGCTGAGGGCAGACTCTTGTTTTTGTGTCTGGAGTGCAGAGAACATGATTTGACTTCAACCTTCCTTTCCAGCCTATTCATCTTCTTTCCCTTCCTTTTTCAACCTGGCTCCTGTTCTGGAATTGGCCAAGCCTTTTTTGCCTAAAGACATTAACATTTCTATTCCTTTTTTTTTTTTTTTTTTTTTTGGAGAGGTGCAGGCAGGAATGAAGGCAAGTATGCAGGCAGGCAAGAAGAGAGAGGAGAAAGAAGCAACTTTATTTTTATTTAGTTGTTCACACTGGTTGCTTCCTCCTGGTCCCAGAATTTGAACTCAGGGGTGTGTGGCTGGTTCCTTCAGAGGTGAGTGACCCAACCGCTGCTCCACCGTAAGTTCCTTCAGCTGCTAATCCTGTGCATCTTAGCTAGAATGTCTTGTCCTCAGAGGGGCCATTTAGCTAAAGAAGACATACTGTCTTCCACACCTGAGGGACTCCCCCCACCATCTCCTCACTCCATTGCTTTCATGGCATTGCTCATGATTTGTAATCTTGTTTAGTTTGCTTATTTTCTAGCTCCCTAACTGGAAAGTTCCAGGAGGTACTCATCATTTGTGTTCTTTCCACATGCCTAATGCAGTAACTGACGCACAGTAGGACTTCAGTAATTAATTGTTGAATGGATGAGGGATGCATGACCAGGTCTTCCCAGTGAAGGAAATTTGAAGAGTAGTGGAGACATGCCTTGAATGATAAAGAAGGGAGGCCCTAGCAAGTCCAGCAGGAGAATGCACTCTGGACTTGAATTTAGGGAGCAGTTAAAGTCCTGGAGTAGCAGGATGAAAATGGGGGTTTAGAATGATAACGAGGTAAGCCACAATGTGCTATAAATTCTTAATTTAAAGGATTCCCTGCAGCATCTTATAGTGAATTGCTGCAGGAGGTGATCAGGGCCTAAACGACTCTCTTATCTCTTCTCTCTGGGAGGTTATACAATGTGGGAGCTCAGCTGGGTCTAGCAGGCTTGTATGTGAAAGTAGGTAGGTTGCAGTGACCGTGTAGATAAAGCCATCACGGTGAATTGTCCAAGGTGAGATCCATGTCTGTTTAATGCAGCCAAGTAGCATAAATTATTTGTTCAGTGCATTGAAACAATAATGAACTTGAAAAGACTTGGGTTGATCACCTGCTAGTTGTGTGTGTGACTGTTAAGATCTTTAATGTGGAGTCCACCCTCGTGGCTCAGGCTGCTGACACCCTGACAAGAACCCCACGTCAAGCCCTAGGACCTGGGTTTCGTGCCTGGGGGTGGAGCTCAGGCAAGGGGGGTGGGTGTGAAAAACCAAAAGGAACCTCTTCCTTCTTTCCTTAAAATGCTTCTTCCTCCCCTTTCTTCCTCTCCAACAGAACAAATCAAAACAAAGCACAACACTTTAACTTTAGTAGTCAGTTTCCTCATAAGATGAAGACTTAAATCAGAATGTTAACTGAGTTTATAGAGTTTATACAGGCACACCCTCCTGGAGTAGGGGATTGGGTGCAGCTCGTCTACATTTCAAGGTCTCAGGTTTGTGTCCTGGCACTGGTAGGAACAACCAAGATGAACGACTAAATAAAGTGCTTCCTTCTCCTCTCTCTTCCTCCCTGTCTACCTCTGCTCACCTTCATTCCTGCCTGTGTAAGGTGCGGGCATGCCCGCTGTCCCTGCCCGCTGTTCCTGCCCGTTGTCCCATCTTTCTGAGCCAGCCTAACACCTGTACCTTCCGTTAAAAAAAAAAAAAAAAAATTATGGAATAATCTCTGGTACAGAGTAAATCATTTCCTTGTGTTACTTTGGAAATTCTGAACCTGCCCAGACCCAGCTCTCCTATTAGCTCTTACCAGAGTCTCCTGGACTGAAACATACAGCATATGGTCCTAATTGTTTTGGGCTATTTTCAGTTTATTCAGTGTAAAACTGGAATTCTGACTCTCCAGCTTCCCAGCTGAGTGACCTTGGGCACCCTTTTTGTTTTTCAGTTTCTCTCTAAGATGGGTATAAGAATAGTACTTGCCTCACAGGAGTGGTGTAAGGATTAGAGGAGAAGATACACTAAGTGTTGTGTATTAGTGTCCACAGACATAGTAGGTTCTCGTTAGATGTTTGCTGTACTGCGTCCAGAATTTCATTTTTTTACTTCCCTTAAGGCTGACCACTTGTCTCCTGGCAGCATTCCTAGTGTCTACAATCTCTTAAGGAGAAGAGAGTGCCTCTGAGGTGCAGTTTGAGTGAAATGGGTTCAGTAGATTCTTCCAGACATAACAAACCAAGAGACTTAAAGGGAGAATAGAGAAACAGAGGCACCGGGACAGCTGTGCCCACTGTCCATGGATTGACTGGCCTTAACAAGCAGTGTTCAGAGGGAAAGTTAAGCAATGTCTCAGGGCTGCTCTCTACAATCTTCACTTGCTTAATTGAGTGCGCCAGGCGTCTCTCCTTTTCTCATTAGCATTTTCCTGTTTTGAAGTAAATAGGTGCATTGTTCTTAGAAAGTGGTGAGAAACCGAGGGAAGTGCTGCATTTCTGGGGACTCAGGAGCCGCCATGAGGTTATGCAGAACGTCTCGCTCTTCATTTTATCCCCAGCACCTAGCAGAGTGTCTAGCATAGTGGGCGCTCAAAGAGTGTATGCAGAATTTTCAAAGTTTAGTTGTCCTTCCCAAAGATGCTTGTCGTGCCCACACGCGGCCGCCAGCAGGTCTGCGCCTAGAAATAACATTTATTCTAAGGAGCTCTGCGCAGGGATTCTTGGGAAGCGATTCTCCACCCGCTTACTCGTGTTACTCCGCCCCCTCTCTGTCGCCTTTGAAAGAACTGGCACGCCACGTGATTTCTTCCTTTATCCCGCCTCTGATAACGGGCAGGAACGTAGGCCAACCATAACAGCTCATTTCCTCTTCCAGCCAATAGAAAGAGACCATAAATGTGGCGCTCAGCTTTGGTGATTTCCCCCGCCCGCTTTGGGCCCGCCCTCCCACTCCTTCGCTAAGATTCGACAGTTGACAACTCATTCGGCCAATGAGAAGTTCCTACTCTATTGGAGGGACGGACTGACTGGATGATGGACGTCCGTCACTAGCTAATGGGATGTCACAAGCGCGGGCGGGGTTTCGGACGGAACCAATGGCGCGGTGCCAGTAACGAGCATCAGGGAAAGGGCGGGACGAAACTGTCCGCCTGAGGGAGGGGAAGGCTTGGGGAACCCAGCAGCGCTGCCGCCACCGCCACCGCCACCGCCGCTCGAGTTGGAGGAGGGAGAAGCCAGGAAGAAAATGGCGGCCGTGGCTGCAGAGGCGGCAGCGACTGCAGCGTCCCCCGGGGAGGGGGGCGCCGGCGAGGCCGAGCCGGAGATGGAGCCCATCCCCGGCAGCGAGGCCGGCACGGACCCCCTCCCCGTCACGGCCACTGAAGCCTCGGTGCCGGACGGCGAGGCCGACGGGCAGCCGCCCTCTCCTCAGGCCGGCGAGCCGCCGCTCCCGCCGCCGCCGCTCCCGCCGCCGCCGCCGGGGGAGCTCGCCGGCAGCCCGGAGACGGCGGGGCCGGAGCTGGCGGCTGAGGAGAAGCTGCCCGCGCGGGCGCTGGAGCCGGCGGCAGCCGCGCCCCAGGCAGGGCCGAGCCTCGCACCGGCGCCCGCGCCGCCGCCCGAGCAGCCGCCGGCGCCCGAAGAGCAGCAGGAGCCGCCGCCGCCGCCAGCAGCCCCGGCGCTCGTGCCGCCCGCGGGCGGGGACTCCGCGGTGTCGCAACTCATCCCGGGCTCGGAGGTGCGGGTCACGCTGGACCACATCATCGAGGACGCGCTCGTCGTGTCGTTCCGCCTCGGGGAGAAGCTCTTCTCCGGGGTCCTCATGGATCTGTCCAAAAGGTACCGCGGCCCCGGCGGCCCCTCTCCCGGACCCCGCCGCCTGCGCCGCCCTCGGGTCCCGCGCCGCGCGGCTCCCAGGGCGGTCCCGGCCCCAGGTGGGCGGCCGCCGGGGCAGGTGCGCTCCAGGTGGGCGGTCGCTGGGGCAGGTGCGCTTCCAGGTGGGCGCGGATGCGGAGACCTGGGTGCCGGGCGGGCGGCGACACTGCCCGTCGTGAGACACTTCTGTCCTCAGATTCACCTTTTAACTTCAACAGGGCTGGAGAATGGGGTGTGCGCGCTGGGGTTCCCGCAAGGCTACCTGTCAGGGCTCGACGGGGGATGAGCATTTACTGGAAAAGCCCTTTCACTTATTGTGAGAATCAATTCCCCCGGGATAACTGTTCGGGAGGGAAGCACATTAGACGAATCATGATGGTGGTTTTAAGAAAAATCCAAAGAAGGGACTTTTTTTTGTCTTTAACCTTTACTATCAAGATGGTGTGACCCCCAAAGTATTCGCATACTGACTTACAATACAGTAGGTACAGTTTCGATCTGTGTGTGGGGCAAGAAGTGTGCTCACCCACCATCCTGTCTCAGCCAGCACACTTTGATCGATTAGTTTAAAACGTTATGGGCGTGTCTTTATAAACAGGTAAAGAAAGTTAATCTTTTTGTTCATTTCTTTTGCAGATATGAAGTGCAGAGACTCCCATTCACGCCTCCCCATTCTGTTAACGGCAACAGCACACGTTCTGATGGTCTCATCCTTTTTGGAAATGGCTTATTTTAATATGTTTTATTTTTAATTCCTTGCCCTTCCATCAAGACAAACTCCTGTTTGGGGAAGAACGCCGTTTAAAATTCATGTTGCAGTGTAATATTTGGGGGCTTTTTATGGCGGCTTTTACAATTACTTTTGCACTTCATTTAATCTTAAAATTTTGAAGATTTTGGGGTTTGAACATTTGCTTTTATAATGAGAAAGCAGAAGGAAACCACAGTGCTTTCTTGTGCTTTCTAATCATGTGTTTATTAGTGAAAGAGACTCAGTTGTGTGTATGCTATAGAATCAAACAGAAGTGAAGGCCAGTGATTGTGTGAGAATCTGGATTTCAAATCTGCAAAAGGAAGGCGCAAAAAGGTAAGTTGTTTCTGGGAGTTGAATATTGCTTTCCTGTTTTAAGATGCTCATTGTTTCGTGTTATTTCTTTTGTTTAAATTTTTTCTTTGTTGGAGAATTGGTAACTTGCTTTTTTGAGTTTTGGTCAATTTTACCAGCTATCCTTTTTATAAGCCGGAATTTCTTTTTGTTAAGCAAGTGTTTTTATGTTTAAAGGAACAGAAAAGACCGGAATGAAGGTGAGTAGAGAGGCAGGCAGGCAGGAAGAGAGGAGGGAGAAGCATTTATTTTATTTAGTTGTACATCTTGGTTGTTAACCCTGTCCCTGGGATGTGCTGGGATGTGAACCGGGATCCTTGGGATGGATGTGGACTATCTCTGGTGGCCTTACCCATGAGATCCCTAGGGCCTGCCAGTGGATCAATTCTTACTATAAATCTTTTGCATTTAGTTTAGTTTTGTTTTTTTTTTCCCCCACCCCTGGCCTTGCATCTCTAACCTGTCTCCACAGACTTGAATCTGAGCCTTGGGTCCACCTACATGTTTTGAAGTAGAAAGGTCCTCACATTAAATTACTTTTTAAGAAGCCATTAGGAAAACTATCAGCATTTCATTCAAGTATTGCGCACGTCTCTGAAGGTGCACTCTCTTAGGTATTCTGAATATTATATATATGAGATGGTTCCTGCCTTCTAGAAACATGTGAAGCAACAGTTGTGGAAATGAGGCATAAAAGTGTTTTTAAAATTTTGCACATTATAGGAAATTAGTATTAGACCAATGATTAGTTGGTGTCACTTTTTCATAGTTCTATTTGGAAAAATGGGTCTGCCAGCGCATTTTGCAATGCTGCTTATCTTGACTGCATGCTTTTGTGCAGTTTGGAGGCTGACTGTTCACTAAATGAAGATCTTTAGCCTTTACCAAGACCATGACTCGTTGTCAGTTCTTTAAAAATAATTTGTGTCCTGTTTGAGTTGATCCATAGGTGAAAATAGTGCTTCCTATTGAAAGCCTACTTTACACTAGGCATTGTACCAGATGCTCTGTTTTATTTATTTTGGCGAGGCCTGGAAGTTAAGTCCTTCTGCCTCTGCCTGGCATAGTCCACGTAGGTCCCCAGGGCCCGGGCTCATGTCTGGGGGCAGGGGAGTGGCGACCAAGATGAACAGTAAAGAAAACGCTGCTTCCTCTTTCTTCCTGCCTGCCAGCCGACATCCTTCATTCCTGTTTATACCTTTCCTTTAAGATAACTGCGTAAATATCTTCAAAAATTACGGTTTTATTTTAGAGAGAGGAAGGAAAGGAGAGGAGGAAGAGCACTTTTGTTTTTGGTTGCCCCCTATCCCCTTTGGAACCGTGTCCTTGGGCTCTGCATGATGTGCATGTGAGTGTCGAGTTGTCTGAGCCACAAGGGTGTGGCCATTGAGTGATTTCATTTAGCTTGTAAGTCCTTCAGCTTGTAAGGGGCAAAATAAGAATTCCAGTGTGCGTTGATCTGATTCTAAAGCCTCTACTTTCTCTACTTCCATACTAGAAAGTTAATTGGACTGGCAAATTTTGTGTTAAACAGAAGTAAAGGATTTCTTCTGAAATTTAGTGTTCCCGGAGATTCACTGGCCTGTGGGATAACACCAGGGACTTGGGTGTTGGAGCCAAGCAGACCTTCAGTTCGCTAAAAGCCACGGGACCTTCTGCTTTGGAGACTCCCCTCTACCTTAGCCGTGTGTTGGGGACTGCAGGGTGGCCTCTGAAGTCCCCTCTGTTCAGAGAGTGAGTCTACAAAGAATGGACATTTGGGAAGGCTGCTAAGTACATCAGTATATGTGTGCTTTTCTTCAAAAAGGCATTATTGCTTTTGTTAATGATTTCATTCTCATGCACATTACAGAAAAGTAAAACTGGAGGAGTTATCTACATGTAGACAAAGTTTCCCCTTATTTATGTGACTTCATCAAGAATGCTTTTGTAAGCATTTGACATTCTTCACTTTCCAGTTGTTGTGCTACTTTTGGCCTTATTTTTAGTTATTTAATTGAAGAACAAATTTTTTGAAGAGAATCTTTTTGTGGAAAACAGTAATTACAGGTTGCATGTACTTAAAAAGAAAAAGTTCTCAATAGTAGGTTGCCTGACAGTGTCTGGTTGTTGGGTTCTGACTTCTAGTACCAGCCTTTCTAGTTACCTCTGTGCCACTGGCCTCCACTCTGGTCTTAGGAGGCCAGCTGCTTTTGACCGTGAGAGTTCACTTGAACACACATGCAAGCACACAGACTTCATGTCTCAGTTTACCTGTGTGTACATTGAGTAGGATGAACCAGGTTATCTTATTTTTTTTAAATTGTAGCTTATTCTACATTGAAATAAACTCGTATGCATAGGTTCCCCACATATGTAGTTTCCCCATTCGTCCCTGCCCTCCACCAAATCACTAAGTGTTCTTCATTGCCACCACTCCCCCCACCCCCACTCCCTGCTGGTAACCTCAATTGGTCTGGTTTTCCTGTACCATCCTGGTTTGATTATTTCCTCCTTGGTCAAAGTAATAGTTTGACTGATAAATGACATGTCACTAAAGATGAGGATATTTGTATATCTGGTTAAAAGCAGATTTTATGTAGTGTATTATTTGAAACTGAATACTGTGCATTCTCTAGTCTTCGCCATTGTCTTGTACCAGCTCTTTAAGTTAGATTACATTACCTGCCTACTGCTGAACTTATTACCTTGTCTCATGACAATAGTCTAATTCTAGCAAATACAAATAATCGACTAATCTACAACTTCAGATTGACTTTCCTAGCCCCTCCTCTAAACCATATGCTTTTGAAATTTTGACATTTGTTTCTTCATTTAGCATTAATATAAGAAGCATTCCTTCTTGTTGCTAACCTGTCTGAATGATTTTAGATAGAATAATCAGCGGTTATACCATAATGTTTATTTTTTTATTATGAGAAATGAATCCTCCATGTATGACATGAAATGTTAGCCATACTTGTTTTATCATATGCCCTCCTTCAAGTGATTATTTGAAGCAAATCCCAAACGTTAATCACTTTACTGAAAAACTAATATTGTGGTGTATTTCTCTAAAGAGATAAGGACTTAAACCTTAAGTATATTACCATCACTTAAGTAATAACAATAGTTTTTTTAGTATCATTCAATGTTAAAATATTATAGACTGCTCAAAGGTAATATTCCAATATCTAAGTATTTTCATATTAGGGCCCTAGTGAAGTTTATACATTTACAATTAGATGATGTTCCTGTATCTATACTTTTCTGATCACTACTTAAAAATTTTTTTTTATTGTAGTAATTATTCTACACATTAAAATAATTTCCTATGCATAGGTTTCTGCTTTCTGTGTCACTGGCCACTACCTTTATTCTTTTCATCTTTATGTTCAGCCATAGACTTTGGGAGAATTGTCCACATTCTGATTTGTTTGCTGCGTCTCCATAGCATTTTAAAAAACAGTTCTTCTCCCTGAGGAGCAGACTGAAGACACCACCACCACAATCCTCACCGAGGCCTTTGGAAAGATGCTGGGCCGTCTCTTGCCTGCCTGTGAACTTTCAGACATATCCCGTAGCCTCCATTGTCAGTGCCTCCCAACAGCACAGCTGAGTTAGGCACCATTAGACCCGCAGCGTGTAAACAACTTCAGTCCACACTTCTGAAAAGCTGAAAAGGCAGCTTCTCTTCTGATTCCATACCTCCAGGGAAAGGACTTAATAGGCCCAGTAGTTTCTTCTCCACAGAGGGATCATATAAACTGTTTATAAGATGTCTTAACATCTTAAAAAATCTTGAAAAATCTTTGAAAAATCTGAATTCTATTTTTGAGACCTGACATGAATACAGGACTCAAAGTAAAAGCTGATGTTTGAAACAACTGTGGGTTTTAATTTGGTGGTGCCTGCTTATTAAAGGTGGTGGCTAGTTGTGTTTCAGACTCATTTACAAATACTGTTTATGTGAGGATGTGAGATTCTGTGGCATCAAAAAGAATTGAGGTGATGTCTTTAGACATTTTCAAATCTGTGAAGTTCTTAAAATAATTTGTAGGAAATTTACTTGTTATTAAGGAAATATAAATCAAGACAATGATCTTTTTCTTTACAGAGACCATGGTGCAATAGCCCTACTTTTGGTGGGAAAAACATGCAGCCATTCGGGTGAAGCAGTGAGTAGTGGCATCAGTAGCTTATGCGAAGAATCTAGGTTGTGAATTCAGGCTCCGAATTAGTATGCTTGAATGATTGTGCGGAATTGTACATATTTAAAACATATAGTTTGGTGATGATTCTGCCTTTTCTCAAGTGGCATAGAGCTTGAGGGCATCCTAGAGTATAAAGGACGTGTGTGGGTGTGTGTGCTGTGCAGTGTCTGCTGGGGAAGATCAGGTATTCAGAGTGAGCTCTTCCTTGCAAATTGGGTTGCAGTGATTTTTATTGGGAAGTAACTAGTTGTTGAACATTTAACACCCAGTTTGGATCTGAATGTAAAAATTAATGTGACATCATTAAAAATAAATTTTATAAGGCAATTTTATAAACTAGGTACTGATGTGCTGTGCACATGGGATGGGATGCCTGGTGTGTTTTATTGGACTTGGGTTGTAATGAGGTCAAATTGTAGCCTTTTATGTATAAAGAGGACCGTGTTTCACCGTTTCCTGTTACTTTGTCCTGTTTGAAAACAGCTCTTGATGAAACTAGGTTTTAGTCTTCCTAAGGTCAATTTTTCTGTGGCAGGATGGGGGGACCTCCAGTGATCCCTCGCCTGTGGTGGGAGTTTCATTCCAGAGACCCCCCCGCGATGGGTGAAAGTCCGCGAAGTAGCGGCGTTATAATTTATTTTATTATTTATGTATATTTCAAGGCTTTATAAACCCTTCCTGCTCTTAAAAAACTCAATACAGTGAAGCTGCGATAAGTGAACCGTGGTAAAGTGAGGGGCGACTATTAAGAAATTTGTGTGGTGTCTGCCCGTCTTCTCTGTTATGGCTGAGATTTCACCCTGATTGAAGAAAGTAAAGATGAAAGCTGTTCTCACTGGTCGTTTGTGCCTGTGAAGTGCTTCCGTATTTCTTGATAATATTTATTGGTCCTGTTCTCCAGATTCCCAAAATGATTCAGGCGCACAGTGCTGGAAAGAACAGAGCTTGATCTAGTGGCAGATCTTGCAGGACAGTAAATAGTGTTTGTTAACATTCTTGGTAAGATTTAGCATAGAATGTCTTTGCTAAACACTGGGCAGCCGGCCTCCAAACAAAGGCATGTAAGTTTCCAAACTCCACTCAACAGTTTGCATTTTTAATGAGATTCTGATGAAAGTGATTCTTGGTCCATATAACCGATTTGGGGGGTGGGTAGTTTGCCAAAATAGTGACACATTTGTTACCTGTTTTAAAACTTAATGATTAATTTCTAATGAGACAGGATTGCAAAGTCAGCAGAACTTGTAGGTCTAGGCCAACTGAGTGACAGATTCAGGTCCGTATTGTAGAACTGCTAATTAGACTCAAATGGTTTCCTAAATCTGCTGGCCCACTTTAGTTGAAGTAGGTCATTTTCATTCTTCCCCTTTAGACCAACTTCATAGTTACCTTACTACAGATAGTGGTTTTAGCCTTCAATAACACCTGTAATACCTGAGTTTACTTTTCTGCAAATTCCCACATCTTAGAACCTTGCCTGCCATTGTAATTTTGTAATTAATAGTAAGTTACTACGTGTTTTCTGTTGGCTAGGCACCTGCCAAGAAACACTTAGTATACATTGTTTCATTTTACTTGGGAAAATCCCGTGAAGTGACTTCATCTCCATTTCACAGGTAAAGACTCAGTATTCTAAGTGGCAAATAGTAGTAGTTCTGTTGAAGATGCCTTTTGAATACTCTTAAGATTTGAAAGCAACCCTGTTCTTATTCTACTACATTGAACTATATTTTAACATTGCCATTTAGCTGTTTTGATTTTGGTGGGCAGTCAACCCTGGTACTTAGAAATGATAGAGCTCTGTTCCTCACAACCAGGCAACCGTTGTTTGCTTTTAAAGAATGAATTGTTCTCTAGTTCAACTTAGTGAATTCTGGGCATTTTGGGGGAAATGGAGTTTCTTTATACATGGACCTGGGTCTTCATTTACATGATGTTCTGTTTTGCCCGATTGACCTGGGTCTGCCAGTGCTGGAGTCCTGTTGTTCGTGAGAGGAAGTAAAAATGCCATATTTGAAGCTTATTAAGATATCGAGATCAGCATTCATCAAGTGCTGGATGCTTGACTTGGAAAGTAAGTTGTTAGATGGCCTATTTTTATTAAAATAGGAATAGTGAAAGTTGAATAAATGGTCTTTTTAAAAATTCACCTGTTGAGAAATAACCTAGACCTCTGTGGTAGAGCCTACTGGACATAATACAAAAGAAAAAATAAGTACACAGAAGTCATCATGGCAACAGAAAATTTAAAAACTGCTTGTTTTGGTGTCGTTGAGCCACAGCCACGGAAATTCACTTCAAGTCTTTAAAAAGTGATTATTTACATTAATAATTTAAAAATATCCTTTTATAACTATCTCGGGAAAAATGTAAAATATGTTGCTATAAGTCGTGTACAAAAGTAAAGATTTGTTTGTTCTTAAAAATATTTTGCCACTCTGTGGCTATTATCATTTTCTTGGACGGTTATTTTATTCAATACCCTAAAAGGAATTTAGCATTGTGAACTAAAGAAATAATAAATATTACTATAAAAAAATAATTTTATTATTAGGGAGTTAAAAAACTTGAATACTATACAGTTGCTATTACTGTTTTTGCTTCTAAAAAGTTGGAAGCATAAATTTTTCTCCAGTTTCTATTTTTATTTCTTTTTTTTTTAAAAAGAATGACTTTTAGAGGAAGGAGGCAGGCAGGATGAGAGGAAGAAGTGCCTGTCCATTCATTCCTTAGCCGTTCTTGTTGGTTGCATCTGTTTACTTTTAGGCAGAAAGGGAGTGAGGAAGAGAAGGAAGAAGCATCTTTATTTTGACTTTTCGCCCAACCCAGGCTTTGACTCGGTTTTATGTTTTGCGTGTCAGCATCTCAGCGCCTAGGCCGCAGGGCATGCTGTCTGTGCTTTTATAAATGAGAACTGAGTAGATTGTAAAAGATTGAGTGCATTCTCACGCGTGGAGAGAGGTTCTCTAAGACTTGTGTGGTCCTGCCGTTCCAGCAGCCAACTTTCTAAAAGCGTTCCTGATGACCAGAATTGGCGTCTATTTGTTTTTATGTAGCTAAAGTCATTCTCTCCCTCCTCACCCGTTCGTATACCCAGAGCCCCTGCAAATTGCTCTTGGAATATTTGGGGCTTTTAATTAAAAACATCACTTACAGTTAATGAAGTCAAATACATGTTAATTTTAATGTAATGATGGTTACCATATATTGTGCCTGCTTAACTACTAGACCCTGTGGTAAGCAATTATATATATTATTTAATCTATCAAGTTACATAACTAATTCCAAAATCCAAAAAGCTCTGAAAATAGCTTCCTGGTGTTGTGTGTGTGTGTGTGTACACACATTTTTTTTTTTTTGGGTGGCATCCCCTATTCGACCTGAAGTTGTGTGAAGGGCTCTACCTATCCCATTTAGTCTGCATGTTTTTCCATTTTACTTCAGCTGAAATATTCATATGCTTGATGTGCCTATTATCTCTTGAAAACAAAAAAATTTCTAACCTGAAGCCTGTGACCCCATTAGCTCCATGCCCCCCCACAGAGGGCAGAGGTGGGAGGAGAGGCATGACGTCACTGAACTGCGTGGGGAGGCAGGAGTAGTGGGCAGACTGCTGGACCTGCTGGCTGTTAGCTGTGTGATCGTCAGCAGCTCTGCAGAAGTTTAATAAACTATAAAGTGGTGGCAGCAGTGTGCACTGGTGTGTAGTGGTTTAGTCAGCTGCCTTCAGCCGAGCGCACGGGCCATGTCACCTAAGAACCCTCCTTTGAGACCTGGGCCTAAGGTGAAAACAGTGATAAACAAGTATAAATTTAATAAAGTGCTTCTCATCCTGTCTCAGTTAACCTCTAGTCCTGCCTATATCTTTTCTTAAAAAAATAAAATAAAAATTAGCAACAGCATCTTAGAAACAGGCTTGTCATTAAATAAATGAATGTAAATAAGGGCATGTTTGAAATGGTGCCTGGCACATAGTAAGTGCTTTATATTGTTATTTTGAGGATGTGGCTACTAAGTGGCAGAACTAGAATGAATGTCAGCAGCTATTCTCAGTGTGGTCTGTGATTTACAGTACACTTGCCTTTGTTTTTTTAAAGGGAAGGTGCAGGTAGGAATGAAGGCGAGCAGACAGGCAGGAAGAAGGACGGGGAAGAAACATTTATTTTCATTTAATTGTACATCTTGATGGTTCTCCTGGCCCAGGTCACAAACCTGGGTCCCTGGGATGTATGTGGACTGTTTTGGCCACAGGCAGTTGACCAAACTGCTACTCCAGGGTGTGCCTTTTTTTAAAATTTAATATTTATTGAGGGAACTTGAATTTACAAAATAATATAAGCCCATATATGCAGGTTTTTCATTACTCAGATATAAGACAACACATCCTGCCCACCACTAAATTACTGGTAGTCCATCACTGTCCATCGGACCTCCCCCGCCCCAGCCCCTTGCTGGTCACCTCAGTTCTGTTAATGTCCAGCAGCCAGCATCTTTAAAATACTTGAGACCTTCTGGAAAAGCTTCTGGTGATAGTGGTGACATGGCACTTTCCCCATTTGAGAAGGGAGTGTGACGTGCTTTCCTAGTGAATGAGAGAGGAGTTGCTGGCATAATCGAGGGTGGGCGATATTTCTTGTCTTTTCTTCTGTTAATCCCTGGTGCTGGTGACTTGTGAGGAAAGAGAAAGTCTCACTAGGGAAATTCTACCTTAAAACCCCTGGTTTCTATGTAGCTTACATGCATACCTGAAAGGGACTGATCTTTGGGAATAATAGCACTTTTCAAAGCCGGGGAAGGAAGACATGTGCTCACTCACTGCTGGGCCCAGAGCGGTCAGCTGTGCTCAGGCTGTGACAAGTGCTGCAGACTTCGGATGCCACTGCTGCGCTGCACTGTTAGAAGCCTCACCGGCCTGTCTGAAGAGATGGGTGTTTTCCAGCTGCCTCACGGCCCTCCCAACAGCGAGAAGGAAGAAGCACTTTATCGTGCGTCTTGGTTGCTCTTCCTGGCCAGGGATGTGAACCTGGGTCCTTGGGAGATATGTGGCCTGCAGTGTGACCAGAGGCCGCTGCTGCACCAGGGCACACCGAATTTTACTTTATATATGCTTCCTTCGTTTTGATGGAACTGAGGTAAACTCAGTTTAAGATTATCCTTTTTTAAAAAAGGAAAGATGTAGGCAGGTAGGCATTGTTCACACTGGTTGTTTCCCCGTGGTTATGGGACTCGAACCCAGGAGTATGTGGCCTCTTGGAGGCCATTGACTTAATGCACTGCTCCACCAGGGCGTGCCAAGATTATTTAAAAAAAATCTTTTAAACTTTATTTTGAACTAATTTCAGCAGAAAACTCATTTTTTGTCTAAATATGCTAATTTTTAACATTTTGCCACTTTTGCTTTCTCATTCTTAATATACACTTTTTCCCTTGAAGTTTTTTTTTTTTTTTTTTAAGGATTGGTGCAGGCAGGAATGAAGATGAGCGGGCAGGCAGGCAGGCAGGCAGAGAGAGGAGAAACGTTTTATTTAGTTGTTCACACTGGTTGTTTCTTCCCTGGATCTGGGACTTGAACCCAGGGGTCTGTGACTTGCTGCTTTGGAGACAAGTGACCCACCTGCTGCTCCACAGCGTGCTTTCTGTTTTCCTTCAGTCCCCCTGCCCTGAGTCTCAGCCCTGGTCCACGGTTTACGTGACCGCGCCGGAGCCACGCGGGCGCCTCCTTCAGCTGCTGGAGAGCAGTGTGCATGTGCTGTTCTCCTTTCCCCTTACTGCTTGTCATTGGTTTCCTGAGATCAAAGAGGTGCTGGTGTATAGCTGCAGTCTGGTTCCAAGTTCAAGAAACATTGATATTTTTATCTAATTTGCAGCCTAGATTTCAGTATTTTGTCATTTCCAGCAAAGTCTTTTTCCTCCAGTAAATGATTCTGTTATTTAGTTGCAATTTAAGGTAGAATATATGTAGGGGAGGGACTGTTCATGTCTCTTCTGTCTGGGGTCTGCCTGTGGGTGCAGGCATCCTGTGTCTCAGTGGGTTTCCGAGAAACTTCCTCAGGCAGGTGGGCAGCGCTGGCCCTCTGGTTTTCACCGTTCCTCCTTCAGGTCAAGGTGCTGCACTGGACTAGCATCGCTGAGCTGACCCTTTATGTTTTAAAGGTAAGGCGCAGGCAGGAATGAAGGCGGGTGTGCAGACAGGATGAGAGGAGGAAGCACCTGAGTTCTTGGTTTCCCCAGCCCTGGATTTTGAACCAGGGATCTTGGGATGCATGTGGACTGCGCCTGGTAAACCAAAACACCCGGCCACCATGGTGCACCCTACCTTCCATTTTTAACTTGCTTCCCTTGCACGAATAATTCCTTTACTGCCATGAAAATATGGTGTCATAAAACTGCCCTCTATATTAGGTAGGTAGGCAATTAGATTTTTTTTAATTCAGGTAGAAAGCAAGTAAAATGTATCATCTTAAAAAATTGTAAGTCAGTGGTAAATATAGTCATGTTGTTAGACTGGTCTCCAACCCTTATCTTGAAACACTCAAATTCCGTGCCCGTTACTCAGCTCTCATGTTTCCCTTCCCCCGTCACTGGCAGCCTCTATTCTGTTTTCTTTTTTCTGTGAGTTTGACGACTTCAGACACCTTACATGAATGGAATCCTGTAGCATCTGTCTGTTGTGACAGGCTTAGCACAATGTGCTCTAGCTTAGACCGGGTTGTGGCTGTGACAGGACTTGCTTTTAAGTCTGAATAATATTATTGTGTTGTATGTATGTCCCATACATGCGGTGAACTTTACCCTGGAAAGTTTTGTTCCTCTGTTATTGGGCACTTGCGTTATTTCCATCTTTTTTGGTCATTGTGAATATGCTGCTATGAACAGGGGTGTGCAGATGTTTCTTTCTCTTCTCTTCAACGCTGTTTCAGTTATAATATCCAGAAGTGGGTCCGTTGGATTACATTTCTCATTTTTTGAAGCATAGATATTTTTATTATATACATTAAATTTTGACATAATAACCATCCTAGAGTTGAAATGTGAACCAAAAGAAGCTTGCTTCAAGTTTTCCCTCCTTTATGATTTAACCTTTGCTAAATAGTAGGGAGAAGTAGTTACTAAGACCATCTGCTTGAAATGAAATACATTTGGATATTATTGTTCTTAATTCTCCCTGCTGTAAATTCTTGAACTGGAAAGCATTCTGGGAGAGGAGAGTAGTTTCTATTTGTCTTCCGTGGATCTGCCTGTTGGAGATCGTGTTACTGGTTCAGCCAGAACCTGGGGACCTGACTCCTGAGCCTCCTGCACCTTCTGCGTTATCTTCAGGATCTCTGCTTGACCACATTAGTATTTGCTTCTTCATTTTTACTCTCTGATATTAATGAGTTTCCTCCTACAGTCGGAGCTTGGCAGCTAAGTTGGAGGGAAGAAAATGAAACTTAGTTTGTGCACTGATAAACTCTTGTAAACAGGAAGGAAGGACTCTAACCCTAGGTCAGAGAGGAGCTCATTGGGGTGCTGTGCATTTATGCTGATGGACACCATCGGCACTTAAAAATCACTTTCAGAGTAAGAGGTGAGAAGTATAAACACATCTTAACTTTTAAAATACCAAGGAGCAGTCACTGAACATGTTTGGTTGCAGTGTTCCTTTGGGAAGCAATCGTGGTGATAGGGACTTCGCTTCAAGAGGTGCGATGCAGGTGCAGACACAGACTAGGACTGGGCGGATAAGCCGGAAATCCTGACAAATGCCATCATTTTGCAGTTTTCAGTGGGCCAGTAAAGACTTCGTTTTGCCATGGAACCAGCAGTAATAGACATCTAAGTTGGAAGCCAAATCCTAGAACAGTCTCATATTTCCTGTAAGTCACATTTTGAATTTTGACTGACTTTCCATTTGTTTCACTTTAATATGAGCTGAGGATTGTTTTTCATAGTGATTATCTCTTTGACACAAGCAACTATTAAGCTCTAATATTCTGCCTCAAAATTGTGGCATTCACTGCTTCTAAATTATTAAGAACATAGCTATTTTCAGAGCTTTTTGTAGATTTACAGGGCATTGCAAAGATAGTTCAAAGGGAAAATACACTTCACTTAATTTTCCCCAGAAGTTATTTTTTAAATTTTATTGAAGGCTATTACATCATAACAAGAGAGGCTTAACATGTATGCATCGTAGAAAATCAGTGTCTGATACATCGCATTAAGTGAACCACCAGTTCTGTCCATCACTGTATAGTCAACCCCTTTTACCCATCCTGTCTGTCCTTCCAGAAGTCCTCCCCCACCCCACTTTAGCCTTTTTAGCCCCTTGAGCCAGAAGAGTGTGCCAGGGGGCAGAAAGGAGGAAGCAGTGTTGATTGATGTAGCTGTCATCATCGCGGTGGCTCTGGCTGGCCCCCTACTATCACACGCCCAGGTCCTGGGGATGTATGTGGACTGTGCCAGCCAGAGGCTGCAGACTGAGCCACTGAGCCACCAGGGCACCCCCAGAAGCTGTATTTCAGTGAGCCACAATTTCTGAATATATTTTCTTTAGATTATTTGGGTAGTGGTTGAAGAAGACTCAGATGGGTAAGGGTGAGAGTGGGTCACTGTTTTATTAGCAAGGACCCTGCCCCACAGCCAGGGGGTGGGGACTGAGGGACAATACTTAATACTCAACTTTGGAGTCGAGTGAAAAAAACCTTTTAACAAAGTTCAAGCAAGAGACACTGGTCAGCTATTCCCTTCAGAGCACTCACATGGGACACACACATCTTCGCCCTAGAAAAAACTAACGAAAAGTGCTTGCAGAGTTTCCGATCTGGCTCCACGAGGAGAGGAGGGGCAGGACCCGAGTCTCTGCAGCCATCAGTGTTGTGTTGTGTTGCAGATCACAGTTTTGTTCTCTTTAAGGTTACAGTTTCTTATATTGGCTACAGTTTAAAAAATCTGAAACTTTTAAGCATACGTGCAAATGGGTTTTTACATAAGGATCCTTAAAGACATCGAGATGTAAAAGATTCATTCAGTAACCTTTACACTGATTTTCAATTTTTTTAATTAAAATTTTTTGAACAGGAAGGCAGGAAGGAAGGAAGCAGGAAGAGGAAGAAGCATTTTGGTTGCTCCTGCGGCGTGGGGTCGCAGCGCCAGGCCCCGGGCTTTATGGCGTCCATGCCTCCACGCGGGCCAGGCAGCGGCGCGCAGCGTGGTGGCTACCGACCAGAGTGCCCTGTCCCCACCCTTCTGGCGGGAGGTGGGTTTCCCTGCCGCTGGCTCCACCCTCAGTGGGAAATCCTGCTGAGATCTTAACTGTTCTCCACCTAAGTGCTGCCTCTTCATTACTGAGAGGAGGAGGACAGGACTCCCTTTCTTCTTAGTGACTTACTTTCGGAAGTCGTTCAAGGAAATCTTGCTATGACTTAAAGATGGGTTTCTGCTCTTCCCAGGCGTCCATCACGCACCAGCGTGACTGCTGCTTTTCCTTCCTTTTGGTGCCGACAACTTCCTTCCTCAAAGTGCCTGAAAGCATCTACTTCTCATATTTTATGTGCTTAAGAGGAAAAGGGAAGGGGAAGAAACCTAATCAGATGAGATGAGCAATTAATATTCTTAAACTCTATGAGGATAAACATAGGATTGTACAACCTACTTGAAGTAAATAGCTTTAGAATAATTGCCTGGGTCATCCTCACATTTTAATTATAAATTGAGAATATAGGCCGAATCCCAAACTCTAGTAAACTGTTTGTTGAAAATAAGATGAAATTGCTTAAATGAAGTGAATTAAACTTACTGACTTATTAATCCTCACTTGAACCCTTTAAGGTAGGAAACCGTTACCAGTTTTACACACACAAAAGCTGAATTTGGAGTTGAGAAGTGACTGAGGAGACCAGGTCGGTGAGGTCTCACCTGTGATCTCACGCCATTAAGGCGCTTACAGTTTAGTTGTCCTAACGGAAGGAAGGACAGCTGTTCTTTGTCAGCTACGGAAACATGAAAGCTGAATTACACACAGCAGTGTGGAAGGGGCTGAATGGTGGTTTCTTTGCGTTAGATTTGTTAATACGACTAGCGATCTGGAGAGGTGGTTGCACACAGTCCACATACATCCCACACTTCCAGGTTTGAGTCCCGGGTTCAGGAGGAACGACCAAGGTCAACAACTAAACAAAATGCTGCTTCCTCGTCTGCCCACCTGCCTGTCTCTGCTCACCTTCGTTCCTCCCTTCACCTCTTCTTGGGGTGTGGTCGATGCCATAAGACCCTGGTCTCAAGATTTCTCCTCAGTAAAGGTATTCTGAACCTTGCGACAGAAGGACCATTTTAGAGATTCTGAGAACCAAGATGCTGCAGATGTAGCTGCAGACATAGAGGACATTGACATCAGTGTCCGGGGCCCCACCTGACGACCTGACTGACCTTTGGTTTCTAAGCAGCTCTACGTTAAAGGGGGCACAATGAGCTTGCATTGTGTAAGATACTACATGAATCAAATAGTGCTTGAAACAAGCATGTTAACACGCATACATGTGATTACTTTGATGTGAAGGAAGCCAAGGACAGCGAGTCTAGTTTGAGGGCCCTTGATGTTTAGCCCAGGTATTTTAAGTTACAGTTAGGTTTGAACTTTTATGAGAAACAAGGTTACTGACCCTTATGGGAAACTGAGAATGGTAAGATTAGTGTTCTGTAGCAGAACATCGCAAACTGGCTTAGAAACAAAGGGAGTTTTGAAATATCCGTAATGTGTTTTGCTAGCATTAAATAAGTGGAATAGACCAGTGGAGAAAAATAGCATCATGTATCACATACGACAGAGCATCACCAAAGCTCTTGCTGTAGGGTGTGTATGTGCAGGCCTGCATCATTCGTAAATGTGTTGGTGTACAGCGTGAAAATATTAACACGATTTAAAAAAGTTAAAAGGCCACACAACTTGATACCTGTCTATTTTTGAGGCAATGTGAATATGCCTAATATTTTTGTGTTTTTCTTTGGGGGAGGTTGGCTACGAAGAACTTTAAGAATTAGGATTGGGGCACCCTAGTGGCTTAGTCGATAAGTCCACCACCTCTGGCTCTGCAGTTCACGTGCGTCTCCAGGACCGGGGGTGGCGACCTGGGGCTTGTGGGGGAACAAGTGACTACTAGAAACTAAATAAAGATGCTTCCTCCTCCTCTTGATTGCCTGCCTGCTCGCCTTCATTCCTGCTGCACCTGTCCTTTAAAAAGACAAAAATTAGGATGGAAGAGTTGAGTAAAGGAGCAGCTGTCTTTGAAACTAATCATTAACAATAAAGTCAAGATTAGATTTTAATGATTCATTGTTTTGGAGTAGTTCAGGCTGGGTGTGTTTTGTGAAGCTTTTGAAAGTCATTATGCCCAGAGGAAGGGATGCCGTTACACGCTTACAGTTAAGTTTACTAGACACGTAAATTGGTATCAATGACGATTAATATTAAACCGTCTAATTTTACTGAAGGACCATTGTGTCATAACATAACGTTAAGATTGAGCAACGCAGGAAAGGCCTGTTTTATTTAGATCAGGCAGCTATTCTGGCAGTTTTTTGAGCAACCAATTGAGTATTTCTTTTCGCCTGAAATGAAGGACCAGTGGAAAAATGAAGGTCTTGTAGAGGTGCCTCTTAGGATTTTGTTAGTGTTTCAGGTAAGGTCAGACAATTAAATTAGGAGTTTAAATAACTGGATTATAGACATTTATGTCTTCCTTTTTTCTCATTTCTTTCAAAGGTTTGGGCCCCATGGGATCCCTGTGACAGTATTTCCCAAAAGGGAATATAAGGATAAGCCTGAAGCCATGCAGCTCCAAAGTCATACATTCCAAGAAGGGACAGAAGTCGGGCGGGAAGTGAATGGTGCTGTTCCCGACGCCCCGGCGCCCAGCATGGCGGGGGGCCTGTGGCCTGCCAAGCCGCCGCCACTCTTCCACGAAGGCGCACCCTATCCTCCCCCTTTGTTTATCAGGGACACTTACAACCAGTCGATACCTCAGCCGCCGCCTCGGAAAATTAAGCGACCCAAGCGGAAAATGTACAGGGAAGAACCTACTTCAATAATGAGTGCTATCAAACTGCGACCCAGGCAAGTCCTGTGTGACAAATGCAAAAACAGCGTTGCTGCAGAGAAAAAGGAAATTCGGAAAGGCGGCGGTGCAAGCGACTCTTCCAAATACGAAGATAAAAAGCGGAGAAACGAAAGCGTGACTACTGTGAACAAAAAACTGAAAACCGACCATAAAGTGGACGGGAAAAACCAAAACGAGAGCCAGAGGAGAAGCGCGGTGGTGAGGGTGTCCGGCGTGGCGCACGGCAGAGGCCGCTTTGTCAAGGTTTCCGCGCAGGCCAGCGCCTCCAGGGCGCAGCCGGCCACCAAGAAGGTGCTGCAGAGCAAGAACATGGACCACGCCAAGGCGCGCGAAGTGTTGAAGATCGCCAAAGAGAAGGCGCAGAGGAAGCAGAGCGACACGGCCACGGCCAGAAGCGCACACGCCAAGGTCCATTTCACGCGGCGGTATCAGAACCCCAGCTCGGGTTCCCTGCCGCCCCGGGTGCGGTTGAAACCTCAGCGGTACAGGAACGAGGAGAACGACTCTTCCCTGAAGACGGGACTTGAGAGAATGCAGAGTGGCAAGGTGGCGCCCAAGCCCCAGACGCGCTGCACCTCCACCCGCTCAGCAGGTGAGGCCCCTCCTGAAAGCCAGAGCCCCTCGAAAGGCCCCGAAGAGGCCAGCAGTGAGGTTCAGGACACAAAGGAAGGGCTTGTGCCTGGTGAGCAGGAGGAACCACAGACACTGGGCAAAAAGGGCAGCAAAAGCAGTCTCTCTGTTTACACGACCCTCACTCAAAAGAAGTCTGACTCTTGCACGGCCTCGGTGTGCAGCAGCAGCAGCGATAGCACAGATGACCTGCAGTCCTCCAGCTCTGAGTGTAGTTCTTCCGAGAGCCTTGCTTTTCCTCCCGGCACTATGCACGCACCTTCCACCTCCTCCACCTCCTCTTCAAAGGAAGAGAAAAAGCTCAGTAATTCCTTGAAAATGAAAGTCTTTTCCAAAAACGTCTCTAAGTGCGTCACACCAGATGGCAGGACCATATGTGTAGGGGACATTGTTTGGGCAAAGATATACGGCTTTCCTTGGTGGCCAGCCCGTATCCTCACTATAACTGTGAGCCGGAAAGATAACGGCCTTTTAGTCCGACAGGAGGCCCGAATTTCATGGTTCGGGTCACCAACAACCTCTTTCCTTGCTCTTTCGCAACTCTCCCCCTTTTTAGAAAACTTCCAGTCGCGCTTTAATAAGAAGAGAAAGGGCCTGTACCGCAAGGCCATCACAGAGGCAGCTAAGGCTGCCAAGCAGCTGACCCCCGAGGTGCGGGCTCTGCTGACACAGTTTGAGACGTGAAGATGTGGACAGTAAGGTAGGCGAGAACCCTGGGAAGGCGCCACGGCTTGTCTGGTTACGTGAACTTCTGTGACTAGTCGGCCAGATTGGAGAGAAATTGCACTCGGTTGGCTGTTTTTTTATACTGACCTTAGAGCCATTTTTAGACTGAGAAGCTTCAAATGAACAATCAATCAAATTCTGTCTTCAGGAAGTGAGGTTTTAGCAGTTTCTCAGTTCCGAAGTCTAAAACCATCCCAGGCATAAGAGCCATAGCCTCAACCGAAAATCATCTTTGCAGGGACTGTTAATTGCCATTTGTACTTAGTGCTGTGTGTGTTCACACACCCACACGTACATCTGTGTGTGCTGCTGCACACACGGACCCGGCCTGTCACTGTGTGACACAGATTCGTAGTCGGTGCAGTGAGGGCTGCGGAGGCGGGAGTGGAGTGTGGATGTTTAATGGCTGCTTGTTTTCACTCACTGAACACTTAGCCTTGCCGCGTGCATAGTGGTGAAGAGTTTGCTACCTGGGTGTCTGACAAACTGACATGCTTGCTTCTTAGTTCAGGCTGGGGAGACAGTCCGGTGTTTGGGGTTGACACTGTCCAGGTTGGCTAGGTTCAAATTTTCACTCTTTTCCTTCCAGTGGGGACTTAACTTTCAAGCTTCTGGTTTGGGAGTTTAGGTAGGTTTGTTTGTTTTTCGGGTATGTAAACAGGTGATTGCTAAATTTGGTCAGATTTCTCCTGACTGGCTGTTCCTAAATTCTTCGGATACATCCCAGTAAATTACACTTTGTGAATTGTCATGTGTAATTGTTGCATTTTGGATGTACCCAGTTTAATAATTCTAAAAGATCATTTCCGTTGAAGGTATCTGTTTGCAGGTCAGAAAATGAGAAAATGTAATTGTGTAATGCTCTGAAATGTAAAAAGCAACAAAAAAAAACTGTAAATAAAATCAACTAAATCCAAATTATTTGTGTGTGTTTCTCAAAAAGCTTTGAAAAATTTCAAGATGGTAGACAATTATTCTTTGTAATAGTGTGTAGAGAAGGTGAAAAATCAATTTTTAACTTCCTATTTGCCCTATTGGAATATATAATCTGAGCATAGATGAAATTCAGATAAGTGATTAGTCAGTATATTCTTAAAAGGAGGTTCTGTAGTATAGAGGTTTGACATGCTTCTGGAAACCTGTCAATTTCTCATAAATGTGTGGGTTTTATTTTTTTCATTTTTAGCCTAAATATTTCATCACGTTTCCTTTTTTCATATTGGGGTGACTGTAAGCATTGTCTTCTGTTGGTCCTTCTGCCTCAGCTCTCCCTGCTGTTGGGGCTGGTTCCTCAGCCCACTTCACCGTGGTCCATCTGTCCCTGAGAGTTGATTTCTTGCCATTTTTAACTTTGTATTGGTGAAAAAAATATCTGCCTGTGCAGGCAAGTTTTTCCCGAGATTTCTAAAGTTGCTTTTCATGATTTTTTTATATCTAACGTAGAAATTTGATAAAGAAGTCATTTTGACCCTTTTTGGAAACTTGAAACTTACATAAATCCAACTTGAAATAAGCTTATTTACCATGGAATTAATGATGAAAGGGTTAATGGAGACTGAAAACCAATAGTTTGCTGTCAGCTTCCTTTCTGCTATGGGACTTCATGATTTATGTACCGATTTGTGCAAAAGCAAGTAGAATATTCTTTGGGGGAACTCAGTCAATGCTTTTTGATTATAATAAACACACATTTGGAAAAAAATGTTTTACTTGAATAGAACATATTTCTCTCCTGCAAACAGAAACCACTAAAATTAAAAAATTCTTTGATATTAACAGGTTGAAAGTTCAGTGTGATTGAGAGGTTTTAAGGAAGTATCTCAAAAGATTATCCAAGTATTTGTTTCAGATTAATGAATTTGTTCATTCAGATATTTTTGAAAGTTGAGAAAGTTTTATAAATGAGACAGCAAAATGTCATTAAAAAGTATGTAAATTCCAAGGATTCATGTAATGATCCAGGTGAGTCTGAGCCTAGCAGTGGTTTTGACAATATTGCTGATATAAGAAGGTGCTCTGGCAAAGGTATTCTCATGGCATAAACCAAATTGGATTTGTTCCAGAAGTCATGGGGAAAAATACTAAAATCGTGAAGACTGAGTATAAAAAGCTACTAAGTTTTATGTAGCCCATAACTGAAGAAAAGGTCAAATGAAGCATTATCACTATTGTACATGACTGGTTTCATGCAGATGAGCCTTCAGTTCTGTTTTTATTGATGTAGTATTATTAATGTGTAATTCTACACTCAAGATCCCTCCATTTTAAGCTGGCTGCCACACATACTTTATCTGAAATTTCAATAGGGAAACATTTTTACGGAGTTTATATAACCTTAAAATGTGTGTTTTTAAAGGAAAGGTTCTGGCAGGAATGAAGGCAATAGCCGGCAAGCAGGTAGGAAGAGGAGGAAGAATCACTTATTTTTCATTTAGTTCACACTGGCTGCCCCCCCAAACCTGGGACTTGAACTCAGGGTTGTGTGGCCTGCGTCCCTCAGAGGCTGCTGACCTAACCGCTGCTCCACCAGGGCCTGCCTAAAATGTGCATTCTGAACACTAGTCCAATAAATAACCTTAAAGTGTTCATTCAAATAGAAATTGACTAGGCATAAATTTGTCCAGCATTTACTGCAGGTAAAGATGGAACTGAACTGGTTAATTATAGTGTTTTTTTTTTGCTTTTCAACATTGCTCTTTAATATGATAAAAGGTGGCACTTAACTGACACATCCTGGTGGAGTAGCAGTTGGGTCTCACCAGTGCCAGCCAGGTGCCGTCCACATGCCAAGCACCTGGGAACAACGAAGGTGAACAAGTAAATTGAAAAATAAAAATAAAAATAAAATGCTGTTGCTCTCCTTGCCTGTATGCCTGCCTGTATCTTCCCTTTAAAAAAAAAAAAAAAAAGAGGCTCTTACTCTTTGTATGGAGATAACCAATTGGGCTCTTTTTCCTCTTGCAGAGAGAAAACTAGGCTTAGGCCAAGTCTCCTGTGGCCTAAGAAAAGGAGCTAAAATACAGAATTAGCAAGAGGAGAAGCCAAGTGAAGTAAGAGCTATAAAAATTAAAGATGTCTTTACTGGGAACTGATGCATCGGAATATTTCCCTTTTAGTTTCCTGGAGTTTACCAGAAAGCTGACCAGGTCTTCAGTTCATTTACAGATGTAGGACCAGACACACAAAAGATCAGTGAGAAAGTGAGAATTCCCTTGTCTAAGCCCACCTGCATGACCTGGTGGTGTGTCCTGTTTCCTTTTTAAGGGAAAGGCACAGGCAGGAGTGAAGGCTGAGGAGGAAGGAGCACTGCAGTCCATCTTGTGTTTTTCACCCGACCCTGGTTTTGAACCAGGGACTTGGGGGTGTAGGTGAACGAGGCCTGGTGTACTAGGCCCGCAGGCTGCCAGAGCTTGCCTTGTTCTTACTGAGTTGTGCACATTTTGGTCGGTGTCCCCCGCCCCGCCCGGCCCTGCACCTAGACTGGAACCCAGGTGCCTGGGATGCATGTGGATGTGCTTTGCCTGGAGGCAGGTGCCCAAACCACTACCCCTGGGCCGGCCCGTGAGGTGAGCACCGAGTACACGAGATAGGAATGTAGACAGGAAGATGGACTCCCCAAGACTGCGACCCTGCTCTGTGACCCAGCAACTGGGTATTTTTACGACTGGCTCTGCATTTCTAGTTTACAACCTACGTTGCACCCTACTTTGGAACATTCTACTTAATGTTGATTATGTTGAAAGAAAGATCCATCAGATAGAGTAACTGAACCAGGAGTTGGAAAGACCTTAAGAAGCCTGTAATTTGAATCTAAAAGTTAGGTTTTTTCCCTTCGAAATGATGAAGTTTTATGATTGGTGCCACACTGGCCCACTTTTGTTAGTCCTCAGAGAAGACGGGGACACTTGCCCAGTCAAGCTGATAGTGTTTGGATTCAGGCTAATATTCTGATTCGGGCTCAGTGCCGGCTCCAGCAGGGGATGTGCCTGAGAGAACGTGCCCTGCTCGTGGTGCTGCTGGAGGGTTGTGGGCCGGCTACTGTCATACTCCTGGAAAACGTGACATGGGGTTCAGAGGTGGAATGTGGGGCTGGCGCAGTGCCAGTTTTGCCTGGAGAAAATGATGACGCTTCCGTGTTCTGACCTGGTCCGGCCGTCACGGCCAGTTTGTGTGCACTTGCCTCCCCTCATTCCAGAGCGACTGGAATTGAAAAGTGACATCTTCAGGGATTAACAGGCTCTGCAATACATTGAATAAAGGAATAGGACACAGGAGTCTTAGTGGTAAAGACCATCTGTATATTCGTAATTTTCCAGTCGCTGTGTCTTTACCACGGGAGTTGACATGTCAGGAGTTAGTTCAGCCCTTCTCGTTTTATGTCAACTAAACAATTTCACCTTTAGACACTCAGATTCTACACCCCCCCACTCCATGACTTTAAGTGGAATTTTCTACTTGTCTTTAATAGTACATTGCAACTTGTTTTATTCTTGGCATTTAAACATTTCTTAAAGATCCAACATTTTACCATTTTAACAATTTTTAAAGATATTTTATTGTAGTTCTTTTATACATTAAAATAATTTCCTATGTTTAGGTTCCCTGTTTCTTAGGTACATGTCAACACACCCTGCCCCTGCCCTTCACCACATCACCGAGTGTCCTCCACACTGCCCCCGGGCTCTGCCACCATGTGCCCCCTGCTCACTCCTTCCCTGCTGGTCACCTCAGTTCTGCTGCCAGTGTCCAAGGGTTGGCTTTGTTTGGTCTGTTCACGCTCCACCCATGAGTGAGGTCATCCGTTGTCTGTCTTCTTTTGGCGTGTTTCACTGAGCATCGTCCCCTCGACCCCTGCATGTTGGTTCAGATGCCAGGCTTTCCTGTCTTCTCAGGGCTGTGCAGTGGTCCACGTTTGAGCCATTTTGAACATCTAGTTCTCTGGCATTTAGTACTTTTCTACTGCGTAGCCACCACCACCTTGCGTCTGTCATGTCTTCGTTGTTTTATTTAGTCGTTCTCACTGGTTGCTGCCCCCAAACCCAGGATGCGGACCCAGGGGTGTGGACTGAGCTCCGCCGGAGGCCACTGACCAACTGCCGTGCCACCGGGCAGTGCCCGTGATGTTTTCTGACAGATCTTTCAGACTTGGGATGGCATTGTTCCAGGTGTTTGCAAGCTAAGTCCCAGCAGGGCTTTTCTTGGGGACAGCCTACCGGCAGCTTCCGCGGTCCCTTCCTGTCAAACTCGACAGCAGAGTTGTCACCCGCGCTGCCGAAGTTACGTTTTTACAGTAACCCGGGTAACACGGCTCTGTAGACGCAGTGATGTCACGGAGTCACTGGTGCTCTGCGTCGGGTAGTTTGAAGCAGCCCCTCCTAGAACTGGCGTGGGGCACGGATTTCCTTCCGCAGCTTCTCAGTCTCCAGCATGGGCAGCACAAATGGAAAACGGCACAGCAGCATGAGTCTCACATGCAAGTTGCAGTAATCGTGGACGATCGTGCAGCAGCATCTAGAAGCATCTGGGCTGTGAGGTTTGCGCTCAGCCCACTCCAGCCGCCCGCCTGCCGTGTGTGGTGCTGCGGGCCAGTCCGCGACCCTCAGGCCTGACGTCAGGGAACCGGTGTCTGCCTGTGGAGGAGCCAGGAGAGCTGGTTCTAGTCCAGACACATCCCGACTAGTGGCCCGTCGTGCTCTTGTCCTTTATCCTTGACGGCTTGAGGCTGCAGGGCTGGCCATCAAGGTGGTCTCGCGGGAGCGTCCACTGCTGCTCTCAGCTGCGCAGAGCAGCTGATTTTCCCAGGGGCTGGGGCCCTGGCGTTGTAAGAATTTGGCCAAACGGTGGAGGAGGACATCAGCCGAGCAATTCCTTTTCTTGCTGCTGGGGTGACCGGGGAGATCGTTGCCTTTCCCAGGAGGGAAGTGCCTTCCATTCCAAGGCCTTGATCTGTGGCTACATCACTTCCAGGGGCTAGTCTGGCCCATGGCCCCTTTCTGAGGTGCTCTAACTGCAAGCCTCTCCCCACCCGTTCGGGTTTCAGCGGGGCACGTGGCTGAGCGCGGCCCCTCGTGGGGAGTCCTGGTCAGCTGGCGAGACCTGTGTGCTTGTCAAGCCCTAGAGAAACGACTGCTTAGACAGCCGGCGTGCAGGCCAGGAGCGCCGGGCCGTTGCAAAACGTGCAGTTTGCTCTCCCCGCTTGACCTGGTGCCCGGCGCCTGGTGCCCGGCGCAGGCCTGTGCGGAGAGAGGCGCTCAGTGTTCAGAGACCCGGGTACAGGTGCCTGTGGGGACTGCAGGACACCTGTCCTGGGCTTCGCACAGCTTCGCCTGCTCTCAACACGCCGAGAGGAAGACTGTATGACCCCTGCCCCGGCTGTCTGCTGCCTTCCAGGAAGAGCTGCTGTCACTGCTGGTGGGCGCTCTTCAAGGACAATAAGTGATTTCCAGGGGCGTCCTCCTTCCCGAGGGGGCCCCCCCCACCAGCCTCCCCACCAGCCTAGGCTCCCTGCTCTTGCTCGTGGATCCTGTACTTGGGGTCAGTTTCTAAAGGAAAACCTTGAGACCCTAAGAGCTGTGAGGAGAAACTCGTCTTCCACATCAGCACGGAAGACTCCGCCAGGTTCTGCGGCCCGAGCCCGCCACTTACTCAGCAGGCGTCGCGGGGCCGGGAGCCGCGGGGACGATGCTCGTCCTTGCTGCCTGACACAGGGAGGTTCTTGAGATCGCTGGTCGACACCTAGCAGGTTAGCCCCTGGAGGGTGAGAATCCTAGACACAGTTTTCATGTGTTTAGATTCCTCTTTAAAATAAATATGCCTGAGTAGTTTATTTGTTTTCCCAGCAACAGAAGTATGTATAACCCATTAGTGACCCTCATTTAAGAAAACTGAATCAAAATTCAGAATTGTTTCTAGAGCAGGTGTATACATGTCTCCTTTCTACAGAAAAGTCTTTTAAAGTTTTGATTTTTTTTTCTAACAGCATTTAAAAAGTAGTTACTCTAAGGACTGACTATTCTCTAAATCAAAGGTCACAAAGTTGACTACATGGATGTGGAAGACGAATGGTTTTTTTAATAGTCAATCAAATGTTTTGAAAACTAAGGCTTGAAATAGCAATCTTTTATTTGAATTATGCTTAATTAGCACCGGAAGTCTGTAGTGAGGTGCGAGAGCTCATCTCCAGCAGGTCCTCCAGGGGACAGCAGCTGGCCATGTCCTTCAAGGTGAGAGGGACGCCAGCCGGCCATGTCCTTCAAGGTGAGAGGGACGCCAGCCAGTGTGCAGTCATTTGCAGAGCTGAGTCTCCAGCTCCTTCAGGCTGTAGCCCAGATGGAGGACAGTGGCTTCCACCCTCCAAGCCGAGACAGGACTGCGCTAACACCAGGCTAGTCTTAGAGCAGCAGGTTTTTGTCAGGCACGTCAAGCATTAGCGTCCAAGGGCAGTGCCTCGCATGCCCGCAGGTGCCTGGCCTTGGCCACAGGTGTCACTTGGGCCCGAGAGTGCCCTCTTCTGGCCAAGGCTAGTGTGCACACCTGCAAGTCTGACGCTCCCTAGTCTGTGAAGCCAGCTAGTCATGTAAAGTTCATTATGAAAATTCAGCTGACGTTTGCTCTTTTTTTTTTTTTTTTTTTTTTTTTGGTAAAGTGGGTTAAAAAGAACTCGTGCTATTTTTGTTAACTTGGTTTTTTCTACCATAGGTCTCAACAAATGGCAGCTATTACATCAGACAGTGTCTGACAGACCACTGTGGATTCAGACTGGGAGCATTGAAGTTAACAGTGAAACGGGCAGGTCTGTCTGTTAAGCTCTGCCACAGAGGAAGAGGGCATCGTGTCATCACTTGGTCATTCCCTAAGGAGTTCAGGCTAGACTTAGAGTCCATCCGTTGTTTTTCCTGTGTGTGCATGGACCTCATTAGCTGGGCATACGTCACGTAGGCGACTGTTTTAACGAGTTAAAGGAATTTTCAAATGACAGTACCTGCTGTGCTACAAAAAAGCAGGGCCAGCCTTCTGCGCGCACCCATGAACCGAAGTTTCTCGTAGGGTGGGTTTCGGGTTTCGCATCACAGGATTACGTCAGAGAGCATTGAGTCTCCATGGAAGGTCAAACTGGACGCATCTTCACTTTTAGATGTGTACACACACACACACGTTTAACAGAGGAACCTTAGTGAATTAACATCAGAACAAGTGCATTTCCGTAAGGCAAGTCAACTCGGTGGCAAAGGTAATGCTGGAATGTAGTCGGTTTGTTTCTTTTAGTGCTTTCACTAATTGAATTTATCTTTACTCTTGGGTTATTTTGGGCTCTTACTGGCAGCAAAGGTTAGGGGATTTCTGTTGTGCTTGTGGCGTTTCTGAACTTGTGATCTTTGTGTGTGAGCTACAAAGCTTTCTGCTGCCCAGCTTGTGAAAAGCTGCAGTGGGCAGTGCCGTCGCGTGCGCGCTGCTCTGCTGGCTGGGTCCGAATGGCACATTTTGGGCGCCGGGGCTGGGAGCCAGGTGACTTCTTGAGGGGACGTCGCGTTGGGGGTCTCGGCTCCCATCCTAGAAGACCTGCTTCCACCGTGGCTTTTCTGCCAGCTTCGTTGACTAGATTCATGCTTAGCTGGAAGCCGCATAGCAAGTCTTCCATGAAAGAATGGATGGAATCGTACAGGGCGTTGACTGTTAGTTTCCTTTCTGTTGATAAAATGGGCATATTTATTAGTATTGTGAGCATTTCGCATAATAGCTTAGTTTTAGGTTAAGCACTTTCCTCGGCAGCATCTTGTCTAATTAACGACCTTGAGCACTTTCTGGGAAGCCAGGCCTACGCGCATTTTTGCAGTGAGAAGTCATTTTATTGTTCATGAAGAAACATGACAGACACGCTCTGCGTGATGATTTTCTAGGCCTTGGTCTGAAGGCGGAAGCAGCCCACAGCAGTGGACGTTCGTGCGGGGTCCAGAGAATGGGACTGGGGCGGGGCGGTGTCTGACCACAGCTTGGTCTTTGTCCCCAGAAGCCACCTTTCTCCCCATGGGCCACCTCCTGGAAACAGGACTGAGAGTGCTTAGGCCCTGGGGCTTGAGAGGATCAACTGGGATTAGAGACGCTTCAGGGGGACTCGATTGTCAGCATTAAAGGAGGGTGGGGATGCCATTCACAGGAATGTGTGTGAATGTGTCCTCAGGCCTGCTCTCTGGGGGAGGTCTGTGCAGTGCCCGCTGTGGCCTGGCGTGCTGGGCGCTTCTCTGCCGCAGACTCTTCCAGAGGCCCCTGGGGGCAGGCAGCTCTCCCCCGGGGCACCATCGGGGGTGGTGCAGGGGCATGAGCCGTGCGCCTGCTCTGCAGCTGTGCTCCAGGAACGCTGGCGCTGACCCCAGCAGAGCCAGTGTTGTCACCTGTGAAAGGTGCAGAGAGTCAAAGTTCCATTACTAGGCAAATCTTCCTAAACAGGTGTTTTGAAAAATACTGAAGGCGACATCCATTTTATTTGTGGTGGAATTCAGCCAGAGCTACTTCTGAAACAACTTGATTTTTCTGCTGGTTTTGAATGGCAGTAAATGGTTTTCTTAAAAAGTATGCTGGTCAAACTGATTTGATTCGAAAGAAAACATCAGGTGTGTCCTGGTCACACAGGTCACACAGGAGGACAGTTCTGATGTAATTACTTGTGATTAATGGCATTTCTTGCTTTTTTCTTTCCTGTGTTTCAGCACAAAGACACTAGCAGGCTGCTGGTTTCACGGACCTGCACCCTGGTGACATCACCACAGCGTCAGGACTGACTGCAATCGGAGACAGACTGTACAGCAGCACTAAGAAGTTCACGTTCAGGCAGCGGGGAGAGCCAGCAGCTCTAAGGGGCGCTGCAGCGCGTGCTCTGTAACCCCAGGAAAGGTATCAGGGGAATGTTTTATAAAGAATAAACTATTGCAATAAATTATGCATGAGATGAGGAGAAGTGATGTGAAATACGCATTCAAAGAACTCACTTGAATTGCAGATATGGAGACCGGCCAACAGAAGCTGCTTTTGAACGTGAAGTTCTTATCAGTATAGTTGGACAGGCCTGGAAGGCATGGGACGATGGCAGACCTGTTGAATTCTTTTTCTTCCTAAAAGGATGTGCTTTCTTCAAGTTTCTGTTAACCACTTCAAAAGGAGCAAAGGGGTTCCACAGTGGCTCTCCTGAACCAGCGGTGGCCTCACATCCCAAGGCCAGAACCCACCGTCCTCCGCGAAGACACTGAACCGAGTGCCTCGGCCCAGCCCGCAGGAAACCTGGATCTTTTCTTTCAGAAAGCAGGCCTGTGTGGTCCAAATATACATTTGCTTGTTAGAACGTATGAAGTCGTATTTATTTGCCACCAGTATTTAACATTTTTGTGCACATTTTCATAACTACTCTCCTTTCCAATTCTGATGCAAAGTGGATAGACTTATGCTGACCTTGGGAAGCAAAGGAGCACTCAAGAGCTAGTTCGTACTTTGCTGAGCTGGAAAGGCCTTTATTACTCTCCCTGTCCTTTATTGCTTTTACCACGTTCAGAAAAAGGGGACGAAATACCTGGATTTGGATGTGGCCTTCTCTCCCTGAGAACCCTCCTCTTGCCTCAGCCGAGAAACTCACAGGTGTCAGGTGGGACTGGGTCCTGGAACAACGGCGGGAACAGACACAGAAAGATGCTGTTGAACTTTTCATGCACGAACCTAAATTCTTCCTAATGGAGACCATGATGTTTTTGTCTTTGGAGAAAACACCCATGAGAAAACCCGATGGTTTTTTAAGGCATTTTATATTTGATGGTGCGGTACTTTTAATAATAAAACCGAAGTTTTTTAGTGGCAATACAGACTTATTTTTTAAACCAGAAAGATACTCCACGTTTGCTTAATACAAAAAAATGGAATAAAAATGCCAAAAAATATTAAAACAAAATTCATTTGAACATCATAAATAACTGAGCATTTTTGGCTCGAGTTCAGACTTTCCATAATCTCACTCAGGATTAGCAAAAGGTTACGACGCCTGACTAGGATTTGTTTCACAACTCAAGGAAAGCAGGCTGTCTAGCTTCTAGTGAGTTTAATGCAAATCCTGATCACACCACAAGTCAACTTTCAACCACATTCTAAAATTGGAATGTTAGAATCTTTGACAATTCTGCATCATGAAGGCATTAATTACCCTTTTGATCAGACCTGAATGCGTGCTCTGGACCTGCGCTGTGGAGGCCGCCTGCCCGCTGCCCCTCTGGTCTGGGGGTGGGCGCGGTGGTCTCGTCCTTGCACAGCACCAGCAGTAGCTTCAGGCTCTCTGACAACCAGGTCGCTCCCAAGCCGTGGTGGACCGTCCGCGAGATTTGAAGGAAACGTCAGAATGCCTGCAGTGATGAAAACGACCAAGAATTTACAGGGAAAGAATTGGGAGAGGTCAGGTTTTAAGCATCTAGTTGATTTTCCTCTTGACAGAGTCTCAGATGTTTTCTTATAAACCAGATTTTCGTTTGACAAAATGAAACTGGTATTTAAAATCCAGACAAAGCAAGTTGCTGTTTTACTTCATTGCTTTAGTTGCTTAATATTTAAGCTTTGCTTCATGCCCCCTTTCTGTGTTTCAGATCTTCAGCCTATTTCATTTTGTAGACTTGAATGACAAAATTGTTCTCATCTAAAGTATGTTGAGATTTAAACGTTAAAGAATGTTGTGTAACATTTACCCAATAAAAGTCTTGATTTTTTTAAAATGTAGTTATTTAAAAACTAACATTTTAGGAGTTAGGTCTTAAACGTTTTTCTTTTCTAAAGGAAAGGTGCAGCCAGGGAGAGGAGGAAATGGCACCTTTGTTCTCACTTGGTTCGCGCTGGCTGCTCCCGCTGGGTCCAGGACTCCAACCCAGGGGTCTGTGGCTTGCTCCTCTGAAGGCGACTGACCTAACGCTGCTCCACCAGGGTGCTTTGAAGCCCCGGGAGGTTTTTATGGGACCTCTTTCTGACCAGCAACAGCGGGAGGGTGGCATTTCACAGCGCCCCGGGCGCAAACATGAAACAGCACGCCTTCAGAGGTGCATGCAAGCGTCACTGGTGGAGGGTTTTCAAACCCGGGTCCACGGGCTTCACGTGGTCCGCACCGAGCCACGAGGCGGCTGTGGGTTTTTGGTTTTATTGTAAGGAGTCTCTTTTTCACCAGTTTCTTAAAAGCCCAGCATGTCCCACGTGAGGTCAACTGTTGACCAGAAAACAGTCATCAGGGAAAAATTAGCCTCCACAGCTCCCAGGCAGTTGAGCTTCCTCAGAACTGACCCAGGAGCCTTGGTCAGTGGGCTTTTCCCTTTTCCGCTTGCGGAAGGCAGCGCCGTCCTCCAGGAGCTGCCCGTGGTTCCAGGGCCTACCGGCCGCTCTCCTGGAACACCGTTTGAGGCCGCCCCGGAGCCTGGCTCTGCTGATCGCGTCCCTCAGCTTCCCACTGGGGAAGCGTTGGCGGCGAGCATGCGGGCCGCACGAGACCCCCCACGGGCGCTTCCGGTGCTGTCCAGGTGAGGGAGCCCAATTTCAGCTTCGCTGCGGGCAGGTCACGGCAGAGCAGGTGCAGAAGGGCAGAGCGGCATCCCCTGCCTTCACGCCCAGAGCAGCCGTCTCTTTCCAGGTACGATCTTCCCACCGAGCTTGTGTGGCGCCCACTGGGTGCTTCCACTGATGCACGATTCTGGGAAACGAAGTCCTGCCTCATCTGCTGTTCAGTGACGTCTCAGGCCTAACAACAACCCTTTGACCCGGGAGGGGGGACGACGTGTCCGGCGCACTGCAGAGAGGCTGGCTCACAGAGCGTAGGGCACTGGGATTGGCCTTGTCGTTCCCTCATCAGTCCCACTGTGGTCGCGGCCCTCTGACTGGAGCAGGGACGTGAGTTGGCGAGAAGAGGAAGAAGTTTCTCTACAATAACCTGCTTCGGTCTGAAGGTCCGACGTGGCTCCCGTGCTGTCGGGCTCCCGACGACTCGCCGAGAGCTGGGTGTGGAAAACGTGTTCATATTTTTTCAGTTTCTCCTCAGCCAAGGCCAAATGCAGTGCAGACACCAGAGATTTTTTTCCTTGACGAGAATATTCTGATTTCAGTTTGACCTTTAAAGCTCAGGGCCTGGCTCCCGAGCAGAGCAGGCACCTGGAAGCTGGGAGGGGAGCCCGGAGCCACAGCCAGGCCGCCTCACGGAAGACAGCGTGGCTCCGGCTCCGCCGTGTCTGCAGCAGCGCCGAGGCTGTGTCCTGGCCTCTGATGGCAGGCCCTGCAGTGGCAGAGTCTCGTCTTGGTGTCTCAGCCCTTTCCCTCAGGCTAAGTTCATGGGGCGCGCTGCAAACAGTATTTCCCAGGGGGGCAGTCGGACCCCGCGAAGCAGCGCTGTGCTGGAGCGCAGGTCTGCAGAGCACGGCCCACCCAACCCCGAGACGCAGAGACCCCGAGTGGCAGACGCGCTGGCCGCTGCCCTGGGCTTGTGTCCTAGGGACAAAGGTTCCCCGTCTTTGGCCCCTGTGTTTCTGAAGCACCTCTGGGTGGGCCCTGCAAGTCTCCCTGATTGCTGAGAGGAGCCCACTGCTCGGTGCTCTTCAGGCAGCCTCCCCTCCGGCCGCAGAGCAGCAGCAGGCGGGGCGCGTTGCGCGGACGCCAGGGCTCCTCAGGGCTCAGACGGCCGCATCTGCGAAGGCAGACGGCCCAGCCTGCAGCACCACCCCGCGCCCGACCCGAAGACGGACACGGGCCGCTCTGAACGAGTAGGTGGCATCCTCACCAGGTTTCTGAAGTGACTGTCGCAGGCTGCCCTTGGTGCTATGGATTCTCAGCGCCCCCGGTGGGCTGGTGACGCCCTGTGGGAGCCGCGCCTGGGACCCTCTTCACCGAGCAGGCTCTGGAGGCACAGGTCCGGGGACGGACCGGTGAGGGGCCTCAAGCGCAGGGGTGGCAGCCACGAGGACCCAAACGTCTCCCTGAAGCTGCTCCCAGGAGTCCGGGGAGAGCCTGGGCCGCAGGAGGGACACTGCCCGCGTGGGGTGACCGTGGTGGGGCCACCGGACCAACAGAGCTGGCAGCAGCGGGGCGGGGATCTCACTGCGGGCGGACGGGGACACTGTCCCCGCAGTGACTTGAGCTACAGCCCCAGCTGGAGGCCCCGCGCAGGCCGCCCCGCGACACTCGTTTTGCTAAACTGGGTACAAAAGGCGTGTCTGCTCTTGCCTGGCTCCCGGGGTCAGAAGCCCCGCGAAGGCACCTTCCAGTCAGGGCCGCGGAAGCCCCTGGTTCATGGGACATGAGTCCCCTTTCCCGAGGCAGCTCAGCCGTGTCACTTACCCGGGCCTGGGCATCGACGCCGTGCAGGCAGGCCTAGCGTTCAGGCGGGTGCCCGACACGCAGGAGGTCCCAGAGTCAGCCAGGCCCCGTCCCCACACGGCCTGGCCTGGGACCCACACCTGTTAGCACGGGACTCGCAGGGTGTGAAGTGTGGCACCTGGGGGCTGGGACACTGTGATGAAGGGAGCACCAGGGACAGCTTTCAGACAGGCAGGTTGGCGGTGGCGGCACGGGCACTGCCCTGTGCCCTTGGCACAGCACAGCCAGTCCCAAGACGGGCGGGCCGTCCCCTGGGTCAGCCCCGAGTTACTCACGGAACCGGAAGGTGGCGGAGACAGCGCAGTCGAGGGACGTGTCTGGGGACCTGGGTGGTGGAACTGGCGGCCGAGCAGGGGTCAGTCTTCACACAGATCTTGCAGATATTCAAGAGGCAAAACCGAAAACCAGGAGCCCAGAGGCAGGCTGACCCTTCAGTGAGAGGTCACCACGCGGTGGCTCGGGGGGCTAGATACGGCCACGACGACTTGACAAAGTGCCTGTTAGGCCCGTGGCAGGAGGCTGATCCACTGTGAGCAACCCAGCCGCACCCTCGGGTCTGCCAGCCCGCACACGCGTCCAGTCAGAACCCTGCTGCAGCAAGAGGCCACGCACGGGGACCCCAGGGGCCTCCAGGCGAAGCAGCTGTGGTCCTGCCCTGCCCTGCCCTGCCCTGCCCTGGCGACACCTAGACGCTTCTGGGGAAGAGGCCTCGTTTCTACGCGAGAACTCCGACAACGCCGGGGCCTGACCTCTGGAAGCCCGTGGGCGACACCCGCAGCAGAGTCTTCAGGGCAAGTCTGGGGAGCGGCACCAGCGTTCTGACCCACCGCACGCGCCACCACGTGAGCCCTTCACGGCACACGGGGAGCTTTTGGTGGGTGAAGCACCACAACTTTAAAATCATCCATCTTCAAACAGTTCATACACCTTCCTCCCCGCCCCCAGGTACACTCTCCTGAGCCGTTTCAGCACCTTTCTACTGTCAGACACTTTCACAAAGTCCGAACCTGTCTTCCGGACTGTGGAAGCAGGGCCGTCGGAAGGGCAGGAGGTAACTCCCGCCTGCCTGCCTGGCGGCTCGCTGCGCCCGGAAGCAGCGCTCCATCTGCAGGATGCTTCTGCATAAAGTCCCTCGTCTGCCGCAGACGCACAGGCTCCTGAAGCAGTCAGCCCTGAGCACAGCTCGAGTTGTCACCTGACAAAGTGCATCCAACCCCGCCTTTCACGGTCACACTCAGGGTTGAGCTGCTGCTTTCACAAGCATTCGGTCACGAGTACCGAACAGAATTTTCCAGACTCCGTGCGACTCTGCTGAGTGCAGACGCAGACAGGAGACTGCTGCTGTCTTCCATCAAGCCACATGGTGAAGAGCAGCAAACATGTAAGATGTCACGCTTCGAAAATTTACTTTTGTTTAGGAAAATACTGACATGATCCAAATAAACCACAAAGCTCTCTAAACCTTTTTGAGCGAAGGCTCCTGATGAAAAGGTGGCAGGCCGGCCCTGCACGCCCACCTCCGGCTGTGTGGGGACCACCTGTGCCCCAGCTCCCACTACAGGCCACAGCCTTCACCCAGGTTTCCATTCAACTTGCGATGTTTCACACACCTTTTTCTGAAAATTAAGCACCAGCTTTACAAACATAATAAATGAACCACACTGTCTTTCTCTCCCTGCCCTGTAAGTTCCATGACGAACGACTCTCATCTGGGAGCCGGGCCCAGTGTGTCCGAGCAAACACCGCCCGGCGTCCCTGACGGCAGCTCTCCCCCAGCCCCCACGACGGGATACCTCTGCCTGTCACTCAGGTCTCTGGGGACCCGTTTCTAGGGTGAAACTTACATCTCACTGCGTTGGACACTCAACCCGAACAATGAAACTTCCACCAGGTCACTGAGGACTTGAGAAAAACACCCGCTTCTGAAACCTCTGGCTTCACGACGCCTGAAAGAACTTGGTTGTCGGGAGGCACATTCCGGGGCAGAGCTACTTTAAATGGAAATATTCCGATTAGTCAAAACACTGATTTCATAATTATCTGCAAAAAGCTGGGGAGCCTGTGAGGTGGCCTTTCTGAATGCTGGCGCGCGGCAGCACTGTCATCTTCAAGGTGGCAACTAAGAGTCTGGGTGGATTTGGGGGTGCAGACCACAGCACGTGCTTGAAATGAACTGCTACCCAAGCCTTGGCCCCCACTCGAGCGGTCGTCTGGGGACAAAACCACAACCTGGGACAGACGTCGGAGAAAGCATTTATTACCCTGGGAGGCGGCGGGTTTGGCCTGGGTAGCAGTGGCACTCAGAGGGGCAGTGGGGGCAAAGCCCAGCGGTCGGGTCAGGCAGTCCCCCACAGCTGGTCTTGGGGAACTTTGCTGGGCGTGTGCACTTATGAGACTAGGGGTGGCCAGTCCCGACACAGGGCAGCCAGAACCAGGGACAAACTGCACAGACACCATCTTCAAATGACAGCAAATTAGGCTGATGGCACCGGACGGTGCGCCGGCCTGCTCATGAGACACAGGGACAGGACCAGGCTCCCCTGGGCGGCCTGCCTTTGGGAGGGGTGCTTTGTAAGTTAGACATTAGCGGGGCCTGGCCCTCGCTAACAGCAAGCAGTGCGCTTTCCACGCTAGCGGTTAGTTAGTGAATTCCCGTTATCTGTTATTATTGGGATTTTGAACAAAATTGATGGAGTAGGAGCCCGTCGACGAATCCTGTTTGATCTGGAAATTTTCGGTGGACAGTCCAAAAGGTCGGAGAACCAAGTTCCCGAGATCTTTCAGTTTACCTGCAAAGTAAACAGACTCGAGTGAATGTGGGAACCGACAGGCAGGGAGACGCAGCTGGTCTTGCCCACTCTGGTGCAAAATGCACCCTTCTGGCCTGTGTCCTTGGCGGGGAGGCGCTTCAGGGGCCCTGGCCCCGGGCTGGGCTTGTGGAGAGACAGGACGCCGAGGACACAGGTCCGGATGAGTGGTGGGCAGAGGCCCACCCGACCGCCAGTGTGCTTTCCACGAACCCAGAGCAGCACCACCTGCTCCAGCCCAGCCCAGCCGCGTCTACCCAGCGCGGCCTCAGCGTCCGCACCGAGCCGCTCCTCTCAGACACAGATGCTGTTCACCTGCGGCACTAAACCCAGGGCCCGCTCATGACACGGGTGAGCGAGTGTCTAGAGCCACCCAAGACACAGAAGGATCAGGGGCGTCTATGCTGCTCCCTGTAAAGAGCAACAGTGAGCGCGGCCACCGCTGCAGCCCCAGGACGCGGGGAGCTGTAGGGTTCACGGGGCCGCGGGTCAGGAGCTGGCAAACCCTGGCCAGGCCAGGCGAATAACCAGCTTCCACTCTTTCTAACGGCTGTCATTTTCCTTGCAGGTCTGCTTCCCCAGAGATGAGAATGAGGAAAAGGAGAGAAGCCCCTGCTCATCTGAGATCCAGGCCCTCCTACCGTAAGTGAAGCCCAGTGACGAACTCAGGGGTGCATGGCCCCCCACATGGCCGGAAAAACTTTGGGGCTCGGTCAAGCCACAGCTCAGCATGTGGTGGGTCCACCCACACCTGGAACCAGTGCCACTTGCTGCCCAGGGGCTCCTGGACACTGTCCCTGCAGAGGCCGGAGCACCGCTGGGGTGGACGTGGGGGCCCGGTGCATGTCGCAGGTGACACTGGTCTGGCCACCGCATTCTGAGAACCAGCCCACGAAGTGACCCGTGCTTGCTGCTGGCGAGTGGAACCCTAGTCAGGAGCAGATGTTAAAAACTGTGACAAAGGGATAAGCCGACCAGGTTGAAGACTCTTTCTCTTTGATGTGCAAACGGCCCTCGGAGCCTGTTACTTTGCGAAGAAAATGGCTTCACCATCCAAGAAATCAAGACACCCCACCCCCGCCCCAACACACACAGATTGTTAGCAGTTCCACTTTATAAAGACTTCTCAGTGGACACTGGGGGTCTAGAGGATAGGCCCACCAGACACGTCCATACTCCCAAGGACCCAAGTTCAAGACCCTGGATGGGAGCGGGGGTGGGGGGAACAATCACACAGCACAATAAAATAAAGACTTCTTCCTCCTCTGCCTGTCTGTTTACTCACCTTCATTCCTGCCTGCGACACAACAAACTTTGACTCACCTAGGATAAAGGATAAAACAACGCGCACACGACACCAATGTCTTTGTCCCACCTCTTCTCTCCGTGAAATGCAAGCTTGTTGCGAGACCCACCACCCGTGGCCTCCAGTGCATCCTGCCCACTGGGGCTGCCAATGAGCCCCCCTCATCACCTCCTGCACAGACCCCAGAGGGTCCCCTCCTGCGGGTCCACCTCCACAGGGCAGACACCCGAGCACAGAGCGGTCACTCGGAACTGACCATGGGATCCTGCGGCCCACAGCGGAGCAGGGACTCTGACACACCTGGTCAGCTTTACTTTCCAATTGTTTTAACTCCTTACCTAACTAAGCAAAACCTGTCGTACTGAGACGTCAAAACAAAGAAACCACACGTGGATGCTCATGAGGCCGCGCTTCTGCCTGGCACTCATGTCCCACTGACTTCAAATCTTTATGTTCCTCAAATCTGTTGATCTCATTATAAATGCTATACACCTGAATTTGTAAAAATAAAACGATTTCTTTTCTATTTTGTGGCTTCACCTAGCCTTCTTTTTTTAGAGGTCCTACTATCTCTTAAAAAAAAAAAAAAAAAATCACTTTAAAACATATTTGCTCATTTTGGTTGTCTGCCCCCCGAGCCCTGGGCTGCAAAGCCGGCTCCGTGGACTTTTTGTGGCTCACACCATACAGTGTGAGTTAACGTCCGGGCCACCAGGGTGCGACTGTTTTTTAAACAGCGCAAGTCACTAGATTTAGAGCAAAGCCCCAAAACAGGGCCGTCTAGTAACATTACGAATGATGAGGTAGGCAGAGAAGAGCAAGTACGTTCTCCTCAATATTCCGATAAAGACCATTTTCCCAAGGAAGGGGATACATAAGTATTCTTTCGAAACTAAAAGTTAGAAAACAAAAATCAAGTTAAACGCAAACATAGCTCCTTCTGTTAAATGACTATAACTTCTCAAATGTCCACGACAGTGCCGAGCACTCTCCTCTTCAACTGCCAGCCTGCCAGACCCACACATTCTCAGAGAAGCCAGCACAGAAAATCCCGAGTCCGCGGCAACGGGCTCGTTCAAAACCGCTAAGGAAGTGCGCTCAGCACGACGAGCCGCCAAGGATTTCACAGCACGTGACCAGCTCTGCTGCTGCTCGAGAACGGCAGACGCCGCGAGCTCCTGTGGGGCTGAGAGCACATGGAACGAGTCCTCCCACTTAGGCCTAAAATCTGAGGTGGGTAACACCTACGAGTCACAACCCTATGTTCATTAAAGAAAGAAAATAAAGGAGCTGGTGAGCCCTGGTGGCTCAGGTGTTACGTCAGTGGCTGGGGCGCAGACCACATAAAGCCCAGGGACCTGGGTTCTTGACCCGGGACCAGCGGGGAACCACCAAAAATGACGAAATAAATACTTCTCCTCCTCTCTTCTTTCCTTCCTTCCTGTCTGCCTTCATCCCTCTTGAAAAACAAAAATGAAAAACTGAAAGGAAAGGAGTCTAGCCACGCTAACTACTGCTGTGCAGTAACAAACTGACGTCATTCACCAAGCAACGTAAGTGTTGGCATGTGACGGGAGGGGACTTTATTGCACAAGCAAATGAAGGACTCGAGTCTACTCAAAAGTTTCAAATGAAGGGGAGGCACCAGCGGAGCCCAAGCCACGCAGACGGAACCTCAGTGCGCTGGTGTCAGTGAAGGGACAACGCAGCTGACAAGAGTAGCGAGAGTCAACCCCGTACGGTTTGTATCAGTCCAAAGAAATGGACCAATAAACTGAGCCCACTGTGGTCCTGCGCTGTCACCTCATCATGAAACCCAGCCTGGCTGGAAGCACAGACTTCGTTTCGCTAAAATGATGCATCATGTCTAGCAGAGTAGGTGAGAAAATGCTCTTTTCCCTCTTCTTTGAAGACTACTCCTGAAACATTTTCCTGCTCAAACATGGTGTCAAATCTAATTGAATGTGCAAGTAAGTTAGGGAGCCTTTTGTTTTTCTTTAACCCTGCTCTCTGAGGGGTCCTCTGGGAAATTTGTTCTCCGTCTCCAGACCCGATGCCTCAAGGCCGTACCTGGCCAGGCCCAAGTGTTTTTAAATGATTTTCCTGGAAGGCCACGTGACTGCTGTATTAAATGCATATGCTGGATTTAGAACATGCTCATAAGGAAGAACGAGAGCAGACTGAGCAGGGAACTGTCAGACAGCTTATAAAAAGAATGTGCCAGACGAGTCTGTGCCCAGGACCCTCACTCCCTTTCGTCAGGCAGCCCACGCAAGGGCTTCTCTGATTCCAACTAGGAAAGACTTCGGCAAATGTGAGGAAGAACTAAGACTGGGATGAAAGGACCCATCTGTCCCCCTCCCTCATGACAGTCTTGCCCTCTCATTTTCACTCTTCATTTCTGCCCTCCCGTGTCTTCTGAAACACTAGACTCTCACGGCTATTTTCTAAACAAAATGCCCTTGATACTGGCTTGTAGTGCAGTTTCTAACGAACTCAAAACTGGTAAGCAGTTCACTCCATGCAGACACGTGACAATTTTTATGGAATTCACGATCTGAAAGAGACTGGTGGGACCCAGGTCAGGGTTGAATCACATTCGTAGGCTTGAAGGCAGGAACATTTTTCAAGAAAAACAAAATGGAAGCTCGGTTTTGAGAGGCAGACGTCCTGTCCTCTACAAGCCACACGCCTTTTGGAGCGAGGAGACCACAAAGTCACCACGTGGCCCTGCTGCCCATGACGCATGATGGCCGGAGCTGTCGCTCTCGTGAGCTGTGTCCACTCCAGTGAGTCAGGGAACAAAGGCTCCTCCCCCCGCTCCTTTAGGTCAAGAGAAAGGAAGGCAGGCAGACATACCTAACATCTCCTCTTTCAGCCTTTCGTTGCGCTCTTCAATTTGCTTGGGTAATCTCTGAGGAAAGAGGAGGAAACGAGGGTTGTGAAAGGGCCTCTGTCTTTATTTTGAACTTGAATGAAAAACATTAAAAACCGAATAGGAGCGTGAAATCAGGCTAAGTAAATACGATCCAGCTAAATAACGAAAAGCAAGTATTTGTGAGTCAGCTACTACACGCAGACGAAGTCTGTCTGAGCACGTGCTGGTGGCTCAGGCTTAAGCCTGTGCCTGGGGCACAGCCCACATACAATGCCAGGACCTGGTTTTGAGGCCTGGGCCTTGGGGAACAACTGAAAAACCCAGCTAGATAAAATGCTTCCTTCTCCTCTCTTCCTGCCTGCCTGCTTCCTTCCTCTTAAAAAGAAACTCTGGCCAGTGCTGTATTAGCAGTTCTTGGTACAGTGGCACAAGGATCTTCCTAAAAACCTGGCAAATTAAGCAGATCCGCAAGGAACACGCGAGAGGCTGAATGCCAGCTGCTCACGGTGCTCCGTGGAGGAGGCGGGCAGTGGGTGATAGTTACACAGTCTGCTTTTCCTTCACTTGTACTTTTAAGCATGAAGTCCCTTCACAGCACCTGATCGCGTTGCTGAGGAAAGGTCAGGTCAGTACGGGGGTCCCGAAGTCATCCCTGAGCCCAGAGCTCCAGCCTGGGGCTGGGAAAGGATGGCGGAGGGCTGCTGGAGCGCTGCAGGGTGTCAGCAGCAACCCGGGCCTCTAGCCACTCGGCGTCCACAGCACCCGCTCACTCGTGACACTGATGCGTCCCCAGACACTGACTAATGTCCTGGGAAGCAAATCATCCCTGGATGAGAAACAGTGAGTGGTCTTGTCCAGCAACTGTTAGTTCTGTAACTGGCCCCGAGTATTCCAGGATTCCAGTGATACCTCAAATTAATTAAAAATCAGATTCTTTATATGTATATAACAACTAGCATAAAAGCTTCCTTTCTTGAAAGGCTTGAAACTAATTTGACAAGGATAAAGGCTACCAAGAGTTCATCAAGAGCTAAGAACTCTATTTCCCTGCCACATGCAAAATGTAAGCTAATGCTATCTCCTTCAGAGGTTTGTGAAAAGTTAGGTAAAGGACTAAAACTGCTTTCATATTGTTTCTGTATTTAAATTATCCAACCCAGCCTGTTTCCCATTACTCCACTTCTAGATAAATCAAAGATGTGGAATCATTATTGAAGGAATTCATCTCGTGTGCATAAAACCTGCTCCCCAGGCCCGAGCAATCAGTGGGGAAGGCCTGCAGAGCAGGGCGACATGCCCCGGGGACAAGGTCTGGGTGCCAGCTCGCAGCCTGCTGCGAGTGCAGGGGGTTGGTCTGGTGCAGGGGGTTGCTGTGGGGGTGGACTCGCAGGCAGGGACCCAACATGTCCACATTTCTCTCTCTTTTTTTTTTAAAGGAAAGGTGCAGGCAGCAATGAAGGTGAGCAGGCAGGCAGGGAGAGAGGAAGACACACTTATTTTTAGTTAGTTGCTCTTGGTTGTTCCCTTGGCCCCAGGACGAGAACCTGGGTCCTCAGGATATCTGTGGACTACGCTTGGCCAGAGGTGAAGGACCCAACCACTACTCCAACATCTGCCAATTTTTAAGAGGAGTCTGACTTAGATTTTTATCTGGTAAAATCCTCCCATTTTTAAATGCTGGCAAGTAGCCTCAATTTAAAAAGCAGCATGAAAAAGTCTGGCTTAAATAAAACATGACTGTCGGTCTTCCTTGCCTGGCTGGAGTTATTTTAAAAGAATGGAAAGTCAGTAACATTTAGCTGATCTACAACAGAGATAAAAACTAGGATATTTAGAAGCAAAAGCACTTACGAAAGCTGAGGACAAGAGTGAGAGCCATTTTAAGAAAGAGACAGTCACGCTAGTGTAAATTCAACTGAAAACCTGCTGGGTATCTGACGGGGTGACTGAAGGAGGAGGAAGGGCAGGAAACCGACGTTTATGGCCAGACACGAGTTGCACTCTGAACAGGCTCCTGCTTACCCGAGAGAACTGAGTCCACAGATGTCCTTCAGAAAGGAGATTAAACAGCACATGGGCACGCTGGGTCTGTGGCCGCCACTTCGAAATTCTACTCCCGCAAACTCTGCTAAGTCTCACAGACCCAGAAATGGAATGGAGTTGCGTCCTGCAGCAACACTTATGCTAATAACGTCAGTCTTACCATGCAGGCCTCTCGCGCCTGGTGTACCGACGGGTCCTTCTCTAGCACGGATTTATAGTCTTCCAGGGCCTCGTCGAGTTTGTCGGTTCTCTCGTACAACTCCGCGCGCCGCAGTATTGCCCTGATATAGCCAGGGTTTAACTGAATCGCTGCGAAAAGAGAAGAAATAATTGTTTCCACAAGGAAAAAGGGCCAATACATCTTTAGCTGTATCAAGTATCTTCATTATTTAGCCCCATCTTCCCAGGGGCTGAAAGAAAATTATCTGTCAAAATCTCTATCTGAGGTTATTTACTTATGGTTGTTACACCCCAACTCTTGGTCCGAGGTCTTGAACCTGGGCCCACGGGCTTTACGTGATCTACACCCCAGATGCCAACTTAGTGCCTAAGCCACCAGGGAGCACCAAGATAGAGATTTTAGACTTTCTGGGACAAACTGTCATGTGGCAACTTGAACCTCACTGTTTGGCATGGCAGCACTGCAGAGAATGCATCAACAAAGAGGGGTGATGTGCTCCAAAAACCTTTATTTGTGGACACAGCCACTTGATAATATTTCACGTGTCATGAGATATTATTCTTTTGATTTCCAACCATATAAAAATGTAAAAATTAGCACGTAGGCTTTATCAAGCAGGGGGCGAGTTTCCCAAACCTCGAGGTATGTATTAAACCCAAGTAGCTTAAACCTATGTGCTCCAGGTGAGAACACGAAAGACAGATCTCAGGGCAGAGTGAGGGCGAATTTGAAGGTAGAAATGAAAAGCGCTGTGGGAGAGCAGTTTGGTGGGACTCTGCCACCCTCCTCTCTTTTCTAGGGTGAACTGAGGTTTTGTTGTGACTATAAAGGTGACATTTTTGGGTAAACCCTTCACCTGTAGGTCACTAGGTATGACAGTCTTTCCCTTACCCAGTGACAACTGCCCTTCTAACAGGCCTCTCTGCCTGTGCTTTGGTTCAAATAGATGTTCTCTATTCCCTCCTGAGTTGTTTTTCTGTTAAAAAGCACTGCTGTGGCCCAAGAACTGCTTTTCTCTTCACCGATATAACCTTCCTTCGGCTCAATGACCCTTTCAGAGTATGCACTAAACTAATGCAGCTCTCCCAGGGCCACAGCGGCAAACAGGACAGACACGTTCTGAGGCTGACCCCATTCTAGAAGGCGAGAGCAGACAGCACAGAGGGAGATCATTGCAGAAGGTCACCATCCCGCCAAAAAAAAAAAAAAAAAAAAAAAAAGACAAGGCCATGCAACTGCAAGAGAAGGTCAGCTTCAGAGAGCAGTCAGAGAACACGAACAGCGAGCACCTGAGGGAAGCTAAGGAGTGTGCCCGAAGAGGGCCTGCCCAGAGCTCAGGCGCTACAGCAAGGAGAACGCGGGCCTGGTGGTGACCAGGCTGGACGGGGAAGATGAGGCGACAGAGATGGGCGGGACACATCTGGAGGCCCCGGGGCCAAGGAAGGCAGTCTGGACTTCTTCCTAAGTGTGGACAGAAAACGCAGGGATGGTTTCAGGGACACTAAAGACACAGACTGGTTTCCTTTTTTAAAAAAAAAAGAAAAGAAAGGTGCAGGCAGGAATGAAGGCGAGCAGACGCAGGTAGGAAGAGAAACATTTATTTAGTTGGTCATCTTGGTTGTCCCCCCTGACCCTGAGTCTAGAATGTGGGAATCCGGGTCCTTGGGATGTATGCGGGCTACATCCAGTGGCCTCATCCAGTAGGCCACCAGGGCACGCCTGTCTGGTCGACTTTTAAAGGACAACAGTGGCTGAAGCATTGGGAGCAAGAGTGCAAGCATTAAGGCAGCCGGGAGGCTGGTCATATTGGTGATGGAGGAAAAGCAAATGAAGAACATGTCTTTGTCTTTGAGAGTCCACAGGGATGCTAATTAAGTCATGTGGGATGAAGGAAAAGGACAATCAGACTGGTTTTAGTTAAGTGAGTGAATGGACAGTAATGTCATCAATCAGAAGGGGAGAAAAAGTGAGGTGCGTGCTTGTTTGTGTGTACACGAGGGCTGTGTCTGCTCTGGGCACCTCACATCGGCAATGCCTACCAGACATCCAAAAAGAGATGTCAAGTTTGTAGTGGGATACAGGACTCCAGACCCCAGGGAAGAACTCATTTTTCAGAACTAGATGAGCTCACACACGGATAAAACAGAAGAGAGGGCCCTGTGGAGGAATAAGATCTAGGGACTTCCAAAGTGTGGAGCTTGACAGAGAACCAGAAAAGGAGAAGCAAGAGCCAAAGAAATGGGATGAAACGAAGCATGGTGACCTGATTAAACGGTTTTGGGAGGGCTAGTCAGGTTAGGCTACAGAAGCAACGACTGATGAGAAAGATGAAGTCGTGGTGACGTCTGAAAGATGGCTGCACGGCCCACGTGAGACTGAAGGCCACCAGGCGAGAGCAGGAGAGCGGGAGAAGGGCCGGCAGAGCCGGCAAGTAGCTCCCAGGAGAGCGCAGAATGGTGTGGCAGGGGCTACTGGATCAGCAGGCTCCAAAACCCAGCACTTCAACGCTGCATGCTGTCTGGTAACTTCCTCGCAGCCCGGTACATCGTATTCTCTAAGACGCTCCCGGTTACTCTCTCCTGACATCCACAGGAAAAACATTCCAGTGACCTCTGCATCTTTCTACCATCTTACATGTGATTTTCTTTCCCGACTACATAAAAAGAATGCCCTTAAAATGCCTTCCTGCCAAGGCACTCAGTGCTGTCCCACATGACTGAGCAGAGCTCAGAGGGAAGCTGTGAGTCCTCTGCCAAGGGTTACGGCCTGAGTGGGTACGTGCTGGGGTGGGCGGGGGTCCCTACTACAGAGAAACCACACAGCGTGTCAATGTATTTTGCCCACAGGACTACGTATCAGCACGTGAGTACAGCTTCAGTAAATCTGAAAACAAATCTGAGCGAAAACCTCCCTTCCCTTCTGATCATTTTCCTAGCAAGGCTCCCACACTTCGGGCTAGAGCTGGGCACGGACCACTCCTCGTGTCTCACCTGCTAAGCAAGCTTGCAGGCAGTTTCTCGCCATGTGGTTAGAGATGGGGTTCTGAAAACCAGCAACCTGCTCCTAATTTAAACTCTTCAAACCCACACATCTCATACAGATTAGTTAAACACCTTCTTTTAAACAAAACAGCACATTAGAAAATACACACGTATTTTTCACCCCTGCCTGGGCCCACGAACTCGGGTCTGCAGGCTCCACATGGCCTGCCTCCACCGCCCAGCCACCGGGGTGCTAGAATCAGTTCTAGCCAGGGAGGGGAACAGATCAGAGGGAGTGAGAATTTGCTGGATTCCAATGTAGTGAGGTTCATTCAGCTACTACAGAAAGTTTAAAGAAAGCTGGGAAAGAAGGTAAAAAACTAAAGGGGAGGGGGGGAACCAATCAAACCAACCAGGAGGGAAGTCATGCTAGGTATGAGTGGGACCAGATAACATGCAGGGTTCTTTTAAAGTCTATGATTCTCACAGAGAAAGTATCCAAAGAAGAAAAACTGGAAAAACAAGCCCCGAAGTAGTGATGAACTAGAAAACCCACAAGCAGTAAGATGCGGGGAAGTGACCAGGCACTCTCCACCCTAAGCTGGTGACTGGCCTACCAGGAAATTCTTGAGAACACAGTAGTGACTGAGTGTGGCGAGTCTCAAGTTGGTGGAGCAGAGACCTTGCCCCATTCATGGCCTCACACCCAATTAGAATGATGGCAAGGAGGCTGGGAAGAAAGGTTTCAGCTGAAGAGATGGCCAACTTTCAACCAAACTCCCTCCCACAGCTGTCCTCTCATAGCAGCCAAGATGGGGGATTTGCATCTCAAAGGAAAGACACTTGGAAGCCACAGGAAGTAAAGTTTATGTTACCAAGGTCGCTTTGAATTTTTCTTAACATAATTTCTAACAGGATAAGCAAGCTGCCCCACTCCCTCAAAAGCATGACAGCACCTCTGGGGATGCTGAACTAGAGCGTCCTCCTCGAAGGCCCCGGAGGAGGGGCCAACGGGACTCGTTCGTACCTTTGCTGCAGTCACTGATGGCCATCTCTTTCTTGTCCTAAGAGAAATACAGCGATTACAAGAACATATTAATTAACTTATTGAGTAAATGTCAGCCAAGTTCTTAGTGACCCAGTGGCTAAATAGATGCTCACTAAGAATTGCTTTATGGAGAGAGAGAATGCTCTTCAGAGAAATCACACGAAAACATGCATGATACTTCCAAGCTAAAACTCGCAATATGGTGGCAGCTCTGACTGGAAAGTGTCGGGAAGTGGTTCATGCAGCCACTTCCTAATGTGTCTTTAGACTGCTATGAACGATAACTGAAAACCAGTTTCCATTAGAATGCTGACACTGAGAAAGCTTGGTGATCGATAAACAGGGCTCCAGGGGCTCCGGGGCTGAGGTAGGAGCTGCCTTGCTGATCACGTAAAGGAAGCAGGTGGAAAACCAAAATAAACGAATAATGTCACTTCTTCTGTCTCTCTCTTCCTGCCTGCCTCTTAAAAAAATTAACAGGATAAACGATTGGCACACAGATAAGTGAATTAACAGCCTTCCCGCTCGGAGCGTTACAGTTATGATGCGCTCATGCTTGAAGCAGTACCTTCCAGAAAGTGCACAGATGCTCTGCCCATATACACAGTGTGGCTTGTTACGTAGTCTCAGTTATAAACCTTAATTTCTTCACAGATGAAACAAAAACACAAAACCATTCACCAAACAAAATATCGAATTTAACTTGCCAATGGAGAAGCACGGCAGGGGGAAAGGCACCAATAAGAACTGGATTCGAGTTCCAGGTCTGACACCAACCTGCGAGGCGAACCTTCTAGCACTAATGTGTCTGTTTCCCCCAAGTTAGATTTTCCTCGATGTCCGCAATAATGTACTTTAGCACCTCCAAAACGCCTACTGCAGCAAATATGACAGAATATTTAGACTATTTTAGAGCAAGTTTTACCAAACGGTTTCGGGATTTAACCGACATCAGCGCCAGGATGGGGAACGGCTGCCTAGTGGGGACAGGTTTCTCCCGGGAGGTGACGGCTCTGGAACCAGCTGGTGGTGACGGCTCTTGATACTGCAAACACACTGGAAAGCACTGAAGTGCACACCTGAGAACGATGCCTGTGATGTCATGCGTATGTCACCCACAACAAACGAAGTCACTGGGTCACCCTGACTACTGCCTCTCGCCCGTTCGTCAGAGCCACGCACAGCAAGAGCTCCCCTAGGGCCTGCAGTAGAGAAGTCTGTGTCACTTTGGATAAGCCGGCACTTTCCTAACTTACAGATTTCCACAAAAAATAACAAAAACGAGTTATGGAACTTCCAAGTTTACAGCTTTTCAAATAGGAACAAACCTTTCACCGCACAAAGCATCACTGGGTAGCGGTATCCTGCGCCCCGAGGCTGCAGGTTTCTGGGCCATCGCCCGGCCTCCCCAGATCAAGGAATCAGGGCATTTTCCTGCAGAATCCTTTCCTGGAGGTTCCGTCTACCAGCACCTCAGAAGTAGGCTGCCGCTGCTCAGAGCGGCACCCTGTAAAAACTCAATTTTGAAACGATCTTTCATAATCTGTGCCTATGCAGACGTGGAACACAACGCACATGACACATAAGGACAATGATTTTGAAAACTTCAGAGTCCACTCTTTCAGGGCGCTGTCCGCTCCAGTGTGGCGTAGCCAGGCCTAGAGCTGAAACTCTGCCCTAACTTGTTTGTCTTCTTTCTCCAATCTGAATTGGAAAGCGGGGCCAGAGGCATTCAGTCAGGGAAACTGAGCCCACAAACTTGCCCTTAAGAAATTCTTCTCAAAACAGTTAACCCACCACTTCTTTGAGAAGCTCAGAATATGCTCCATAAATCACTCCAGTGTGTTAACCCCTCTTTCAACTAATATTAGAATCTGAGTTTTATTTTTTAAAGAGAGGAAGGAAAGGAGGCAGAAACCAAGTAGACAGGCAGGGAGAGAGAGAAGCATTTTTAAACTTACATATGCCTTCATGTTGGTTGTTCCCCCAGACCCGGGTCTCAAACTTGGGTCCTTGGGATTTACAGAACACAATTTAAAAACACAAAAGCAAACAGGAAACCCACAAACAAATCTATCTGTTGTCAGGACACAGTCACAGAGCAACTCTCCTGAGTTCTCACGTGAAGGATGAAAGACCGGCAGGACCACACATTCTCCTAACTCGAGAGCTAACTTGTCCTGCCAGCCCAGTCCCAGCAAGGCTCCTCGAACACGGCCAACTGTGGAAACCAAGAATCACAGATCCCAGGAGCAAGGTGAGGACGGTGCTTTGCCCCCGACAGTGAAGGTATCCTCGATCCCACTTCACAAGGGTAGTTTTTAGTCTGAGAACATGGCAAGACGTCTCTTGAGAAGCAAATGAGAAAGATCAGAATTGTTCAGCTAAGTGCATAACTGCTAGGTATGAATTCTGATTGATGGCAGACTCTATTAATGGATACTGTTTTAGATAAACTTAAAACAACTGCATATTTCCTTTAATACACAATGTCTGTTTGCACAGTCTAGTACATTTCTTCTCTCACGTCACAGAAACTACTCTATAAATACTCCACCTTGGAGGCTGAATCTAATAGTAAAATGTACAAGTTTGGATTAAAGAGTTTTAGGTGACATCGAAGACAAAGTGATGTGGAAACATGATCTCAACGAACAGAACCAAACCAACCAACAAACCAAACCCAGTTGCCCTCTCATGGGTGGGCACAGGGACACTACCTACCCATCGTGCTTTGGATACAGTAGTCAGAGCCGTTGCTGCTGAGTTTTAACTCTCATCATTTCAATCCGGCGAGACTGATCGACTCAATAGGAGTATCTCAGACAAAGCAGCAGCAAATCTAACTTCTAACACCTGCAGGGCTTAAAGCCACTATAAGTGGACTACTCCTACGTACCCTGCATTCACCCAGCCTCCTGCCCTTTGGAAATATAAAATGCTTTTGAACTTTCCCTGACACGTATTTTGCATTTGAGGGAATGTCTCATTCCTAATGTCCATAGATTTAAGACAGAAATCAGAATGTTAAGAATAGTCAACTCTAAGTCCAGAGCTTGAATCAGTATTTCCTGTCCCTTTGAGTCTGTATCTAGAATTCCAGAGGCCTAAATTAAGCGGCTGCAGCTATTCTTAGACATGCACTACTTGGCTCTCTGCTTCATTAACCTGCCCTAGTTTGGTGGAAACTTTGCCAGCCTTCCTTCTATGAACGTGTTCACTCAGCCACCTAAGTGGGGAATGTTACAGTAATCTGACTCGAAATCTTCAAAATAGTTTTCTAGCCGTCCTGTGCCCGTTACATCAGGGAGACACACAGGCAAGAAGAGGAAGGCAAAGACTCGAACCCCACGTGAAGTTATGAAGAGAAAACACCGTGTTCGTGTGCTTAAAACGGAAAAGTTCTCCAACACATACCTGTTTCATCCTCGCAGCAGCTCTGTTTGAGAAGAGAACAGACCTATCCATCTGGAAACAGGACGGGCACATCTGAAGGGCCGTGCTGTAGGAGCCTTCGGCTTCTATGTAATCTGAGAAGCAGAAGAGGAGGGTCATGAGACTTTATTCCCGATACTGCTGCCCTACGTCTTCGAATGCATACTTCCCACTCACAAGACTAAGGTTTCAGAAAGAAGGCTCTAGATATCCCACTTTCCTTTGGTGTTCACTTTTTCTGAAAGGAAAGGTGCAGACAGGAATGAAGGCGAGCAGGCAGACAGGCCAGAAGAGAGGAGGAAGCAGCGTTTATTTATTTTAGGTGATTGTCATGGCTGCCCTCACTGGCCTCGGGTCTTGAATCCATGTCCTTGGGATGAACCAAGATCATGACATGGCAGACTTACCAGTCAGGCCACCAGGGCACACGTGGTGGTATCAATCTAGTAAGGCGTTTTGAAAGGGAATTAGGGGAAAAAAAGGAAAGAAAAGGGTTAGGGAGTTGGGCAAATGAAGGAGACTGAAGTCTGAGATTCATGGACTGGGAAAAGAAAAAAATTCTACATAAAACTAATGAGGTAAAAAAAATTAACAGTTGATGTAAGAGATTAAAAAAGAGTGATAAATTTATATTACTCATTGCCACGTGAAGAATTAAGTTTAGAGCACAAACAGAAAATTGCCTACAATTTAATCCTTTCTCAGGTTTGAAGGATTTAATACTACAAGGTAGAGATAGGCTTTCAAAACGAGAAAGATTAGTTCTCACAGAGAAAAAGAAACCAAGACGATATATTAAACCAAGATATCAGGGGAAAAGATTTAACCTAAAATCAAAAGTGGAAAAAAAATCTTACCACCTTTCATTTCTAAAGACTTATAAGAGCAAACATTTTCCCCAAACTGTCAGTATGAACTCAGCTTATTCCTAAAGAATACAGAACACACAGAGAAAACATGGATTCGCAGCTTGAAGGAAAGGCCTGTGAGGAGCAACCGTGCAAGCAGAGGCCAAGCCCGGAGCCTGACGGGGAGGAAGGCGCCTTGTCCGCAGTCAGGCTGCGAACGGCCTTTAACATCCAGGGCAGCGCTTCCAAAGCAGGCGCTGCGGAGCACCCGCTCCTGTTCCTGGACCTGCACGTAGTGGATTCCGGAGAAGAAACACTACCCCTGTGCCAGAGTTATGGCAGTAAGAATGACTGAGAGCTGGTACCCAACAAGATCCCAGGGTTGAGTCGGGAGGCAATGTGTGCTGCAGCCGTGTAGGCTGGCTGGTTGCTCCAAATGTTCTTGGTTTTCTTCAGACTAAAGAGAAGTCAAGATGGCCGGACACCAGGCCACAGCGGGTCTCACCTCCCTTCTTGAACTGTTCGTTTCCCTCCTCCTTTAGGCGCGTGCTCTCCTCTCTTCTTTTCTGAAAGAGATCAGAGAACCACGAGTCTGCATAACTTTATTTACCATACAAGTGAACCACGAGCTCATCTTTCTTTGCCCATTAGCCTGCTTAGTAGGCAGCAACTTGATTTCTGAGACCTGGGTTAGTTTTATCTTAACCTCAGATAGAGAGAAAGACACACGACCATCTGACTAATCATCTAGTACATTCCTGATGTTCAAAACACAAAATCCTGGTTTCTCTGTTTCTATCTTTTACACAGAATGGTAACTCAGAAAGCACTCAATTTTTCTTTTTAAAGTGAAACTAAACAACATACCCACTGGCAAGCCTCCCACCGCAAATTTAAGTTCAGGCTCTGCTACTTGTTAACTGCATGCCTTTGGACAAGTTCTGGATCTTTCTTAATCTGAGTTCCTTAACGTAAAAAGCACGACTTTACTAGCTTTACGGAATAAGGAGATATGCATGCACATCTCTTAATACAGTGGCTGGCGAATAACGGCTCAACAACTGGGAACCGTTACTTGTCCGCGAACTAAGTCCGTGAACACTGACCAGGCTACAGACGCGCGAAGGAGACGCCCATGGGCTGGGAGAGCGTGTGGCGGCGCTGAGCCTGGCTGTGGGTCAGGCCATGTGCTGCTGGCAGGCCACACGGGAGACGTGGGGGTCCAGGTGAACAAGCCTCGTTTCTGAGCTTCTTCCGACGCCTCAGAGGGCCACGCAGATGGTCAACCACCATCAAGCTCAGAGGCAGTGACGTGCGCGCAGAGCTGTGGGCCCGGCGTCTCAGCACGCGGTGGGCACAGCAGAGCGGGCGGGCTCTTCCTGCCGCCTGCCTGCTTTTCACAGCACTTAAAATTAAAAATAAAAACCCACCACAGAGGGCGCTCCCTGGTGGCCTTGCAGTCTACTACACCTGGGAGCATACATCCCGAGGTCCCGGGTTCAAGACCTGGGGTCAGGGGAACAACCAATGTGAACATTAAATAAAAATAAATAAAGTTCTTCCTCCTCCCCTCTTCCTCCTACCTGCACCTTTCCTTTAAAAAAAAAAAAAAATCCACCACAGACTACCGCAAATCTCTTTTTTAATCCTGATTTAAAAACAAAACAAAGGAAGGAAGGAAATCAGTTAGCTGGGCATTTCATGTACAGGAGAAGCCTGGAGACTAAACAATCGGGTGCTCTGAAGATTAGGAACCAAAGTAGAAATATTATGTCTCTGGAGAAGATGTGGAAATGTGCTGCTGAGAGTAAAGGAAATTATGTTAGAAATGATGACACAGCACTGGATGAACCGCACAAAGAAAGGATTTTACTTTTTATAGTATCTACTATTTATCAGATGAACAGCAGATTTAATAATTCATTTTAAGATATATCTGAAGAAGGGCTATTCTAAAATACAAAAAAATTAAAATGGTTGTGGTGGTAAGAAGCAAAATACAAGAGTGTGGCCTCATTTACCGAGAACGCCCCAGAAGGAAGCTGCTCAGACTGTAGCATTCTCTGTCATATTGGTTAAGGTTTTTGGACGCAAGCAAGAAGACTGTCTTCAGTAGAAGAGTTTAAGGGGCTAGATTTACTGAGCAGGTACCAGGGGCTCATGGAATCAAACAGAGGTTTAAAAATGTAGGCTTAGAAAACAGACAGGACTCAAGACCTGTCTGCTAAGTCAAGAAGCAAGAATGCACTAGTGGCAAACTCTGGGGGCCTAGTGGATAAAGCCACGAGATGCAGTCCACACACATCCCAAGGACCCTGGTTCAAGACCCAGGGCCTAGGGGACAATAAAGATGAACGACAAAATAAAACAGAGTGCTTTTTCCTCCTCTCTCTTCCTTCCCAAACCTTTCCTTAAAAACAAAGAAAAGAAAGAATGCATTGTCTCAGTGGGAGAGTCTAGCTATGACATGGCTCAATGGTAGCAAATACATCCTCACCATTCCCTTATCTTTGCCTCGACCAGATTAAAAGTCTTGGTTCAAGGCATCCAGCAAGCCAGGCCCAGGCCACATGCCTTGGCTGTGAGGGAATGGGCAAGGCGCGGGTGCACTGCACACAACATGGTTACAACACAGGAGAGTTTACTATCAGCTGGGGTGCGGGGACTGGATACCAGAAGTCACGAAAACCTCATAACAAATCCATCTAAAGGCTATTTCAAAATAAAAACCTTTAAAGAAGGGCAACTCATCAGGTTACTGGTGCTTAATACGCATCCTTTTAAGAGCTTTCAGTTTCCTGTGCTTTGACTGATTTCAAGCTACTTCCTGTTCTCCAGTGTCAACTCATCAGGAATGTTCTATGAACATGGATGAATCACTGACTGCCAGATCAGGCTCTTGTGGTGTGTGTGTGTGTGTGTGTGTGTGTGTGTGTGTGTGTGTGTGTGTGTGTGTGTGTGTGAGAGAGAGAGAGAGAGAGAGAGAGAGAGAGAGAGAGAGAGAGAGAGAGAGAGAGAGAGAGAGAGAGAGAGAGAATGCGTGTACATGGGCATTACTAGAGTTTAACCATTTTCCAGTAAACTGAGAATGTACAGCTCCCAATGGGCAAAGTCTAGATCTAAGCTATACCCAGAAGGAATAAGGGGCCAACCTGAGCAGCAGCCTGAGCAAAGCTCACTGTCTTTACAATTAGGAGAACGAAAAGTTGAACTGGAAAAGAGCAGAGTTCCAGAACACATTTCTGAGGCCAATTATTCTAAGGAAGGCATTTTATTCTTTTGACTAATAGATCACAGCTCAGCGGCACCTTGAGCAGTAAACACTGGAAAAGAGCTGCTGCTTCCACAGATTTTATAAACTGAGGATTAACGCAATTATCAATGTCATGTCATGTTTTCAGCTGGAAACAGCTAAAAACAGCACTTTGAGGAGAAAGCTACACTATGGCCCAGTGGTGCCAGGAGACGAACTTGATCCCAGTACAAAGACTAAGGTTTGTTTGGCTGCTTTGTACTCTTTTGCCAAAGGACAGCACACATTCTGTGCAGCGTTACAGGAACCCGAGGACAGATTTTATAAGCGGAACTCCTGCATGGTACGTGCCAGAAGCATCACACGTGGCAGAGGCTGCAGGGCTCTCAGGAGCAACTCTTCCCCGGCTCTGGTCTTAGGTGGGTGGGAGTCCTCTCCCAGCCTCCACGTGCCCCTTGGTGTGTCCCAGAGAGGCTTCAGAGGGAACCGTCTGCTCTGGCATTAGATGTCCCTCAGAATGGGACTCAGAGAAATTGTATAGCACGCTTTACTCAGCACTCCTCCCCATCCCGCACCACGAGCCATTCCTGGACCTGCAAGCCAAACCCCAGACAGTGGAGCTTATCCCCACAACTGCAAACTCTCCAGTCTGGTACTCAAAGCACACTGTGGCCGACACCACACAGCAGGTCGCTGTGTAACTCTGCTGCAACATGTGCGCTCTGAATCTGGGGAGAGCCTGCTTCCTGGCGCCAGGTGTCTTCTCGTGATAAGGGCACGCGGCAGGATGCTCCAGGGCACTGCCTGGTTCACGAGCGCCCCACCCTTATGACCTAATTGCTTCCCAAAGGCTCCATCTCTTAACACTGTCCCACTCACAGGGAGATTGCTTTCAGCAGGTACATTTTCAGGGGGATGAAACATTGGTCTACAGCAGTGTCGACAGTACTGTCAGACAAAATGAGCTTTAAAACAAGAAACAGTACTAGAAACAAAGATGCAAAAGGATCAATACAATGAGGAACATAAATTATAAATATATACACCTAACAGGATTATAAAATACATAAAATAAGCAAAACCTGATAGAATTCAAGGAGAGGTTGATCATCAAACACCAATTGTTAGACCTTTCAACGCCCCACTTCCAGAAAGGCCAGAATAGAAATATGCGAGGAGAAATGTACAAACTAACAGCTGACACACTGTAAACACAACAAGGACTCTCAGAAGCTTCCAATGTGCTCTTCCAACCTTTTTGTCACCCCTGACTTCACATCCCCAAACACTCAATCTGTTCATCATGAATTAATTTAAAAGAATTCAAGGACAACTGACAGAGGGTAGCGACTTCTGAAGATGGCACATCCATTTACGCTTCCTGCCTGGGGGAAACGTGTCAGAAATGACTTCTAAGAGGTCTTCGACGTTCCGGACGCTTAGGTATTTTGTGCTCTGCGCTCAAGCTAAATTTTGACTTGATAGCTTTAACTGACATGCCCTGATGACCTTTACGTGCTAATCAATCAACCCTGAAAGCGGAGATGGGAGCTACTGCCCCACCTCACACAGGTTACATGCCGAGCCGAGACAAATCTAACTGGTCACAGCTAATCACAAGACTACATTGTTTTCCATAGGTGTGAAAATGATCACTGTTTGAAGAAAGAAGAAAATGAGTAAGGCACAGAGACCGCCGCAGAAAGGTGCGCAGGGAGCTCACTGTCATTTTCCACAGGCCCTGGCGGAGCAGCGGGGACATCAATGACCTCCAGTGGATGAAGGCCACATGTCCCTGGGTTCCAGCCCCAGGATGTGGGGTGGGGGAACCAATGTGAACAACTACATGAAAAATAAATAAAGTGCTTCATCCTCTTCTCTTCCTGTCTGCCTTGCCTTCACTCCTGCCTGCACCTTTCCTTAAAAAACAAACAAAAAATACGGTTATTTAAAATCCTCTGGCTACTAAGAATTAGCACATTTCAAAAGAGAATGACACTGTTCCAGAACATGCCATGGAATCCCAGAGATATGATCTATGCTCACTGTGAGACGGATGTTAAAAATAGACCTCTGCCTGCCTCAGTGAGCAGGGACTTGAACCACAGGTCTTGGGTTGGTCTTCTACAGTTAATCCAAGGCCCTTTTCTACTGGGTTAGCAAAAGAGATTCTGTGGAATGGAGCAATTCAATTTCCAAGTGTTTAGAATTGGTTCTGTGCCTTCACAAATGTAGGGATCTTTTGTTTTTTTTCTATTTTCCAGGTAACAATTTTCTTGAATTACGGGGTAAAATAATTACATACATCATGGGGAATTATACTCTTAAAGATGAAAGAAATTTGAAATACATGGTAAAAAAAAAAGTCTCAACAGCATATTCTTATGCTTTTAAACTAATTATTTCACCAATTGTTTTTAAATTCTAAGTGCAGCCTGGTAGAGAAGCAGCTGGGCGCAGTCCGCATACATCCCCAGTGCCTAGGTTCTCATCCCAGGGCTGCTGGGAACAACCAAGATAAACAAATAATCAAATGAAATGCTTCTTCCTCCTCTCTCCTTCCTGCCTGCTTGCCTATGCTCACCTTTCTAACTGCATTTTTCCTTAAAAAAAAGTTCTATCATCGCTCAAATCTATGGTGACCCGATCTGAGTCTAAATGAGGTTCTTTGCTTTGAAAAATGATTCCACTAGAACTAAGTTAGACTTTAAATAATAATCTGCTATATTACAAGCCAATATTGCCCCAATTTAAAAGAGGGTCATCGGACAAACAGGCAGAAGGTGAGCCTTTGGAAAAGAATATAGCCTTGGTCACAGCTGACAGTAAAATTTAACTAGCTCACTGAGGCAAAGATAGACCATTTGAAGGGGGGCCAAGGCACGCCCTGATGGCTCCTCAGGTGGCTGGCCTGCCTGGGGAAGGAAAGAAACCAAAATAAATTAAGTTTCTTCTTTCCTCTATCCCTCCCCTCCAAAAGAAATGAAAATCCTTAAAAAAAAAAAAAAAAAAAGGAAAAGAAAGAAAAAGGATGCTGGGACAACTCAGTAGCTATTTGGAAAAAGATAAGTTTTCTCTGTATGTCACACTATAGACATGAATAAACGCCAAACAGACTGAGAATCTAAATATGGAAAGTGAAAGAGTGCAATCATATGGGCTCTAGAAGTGAGCAGGCCCCTCTGATCTCAGTATGGGGAGAGTACGCACACCACACACCCACCACTGAACAGATTTTAAATCGTGGCACAGTCTGGCAAGCGTGTCAGAGAGTGTGCTCCACTCCCTTATTAACCACAGCGGGACCATGCCCATCAGACGCCCGCAATGCAGCGTGTGGACAGGAAGTCTCTTCACTGTAGGTCCCGGTATACAACAGACACACACTTGCTGTGGAGGTCACAAGCATATATTCCCTCTATCGCTATTAAACAATAAACACTTGCATTGCATACACTGAAATACTCTCTTAATTAAACAATCCTGCCGTGAGAGTATGATTAACAGTCAACAGGGAGAAAAAGCAAGAGGTTCACCCCAGTGAATTATTTCCATTTTGTGGCTCTACTAGCAGCTCTCTGCTTCCCCCTGCAGCTCTGTAGAGTCATTGCTACAGATTAACCAGGAATAAACGTTTAGGTTCAAACAGCACCCAGAGGCCAACAGGCTGCGAGCAAAAGAAGGTTAAACAGGAGAGGTCAGGGCGGGGGGTTACTTGCTGAAGAGCTAGAAAAGAGAGGCAACTCAGCAAAACCTGCTTCAGGCTTATCTTGGCAGGATGGGCAAGCAGCACACAACACGAGGGCAGTCAGTCCTGGGCGCAGCGCGCTACCCGTTCTTCCAGCAATGAGCACAGAGGATGCTCGTACAGAAAACACCCTGCTAGGAGCCACTCTCCCAACACTGGATGCGTCAGTATAGGGTCAGTATACGGATGAGTTTAGCTCAGTCTAGACTTGTTTTGGAAGTTTAGTCCCCTGTGTCCATCTAGCTCTGTCACCCAAAATGTGATCACAATTCTATCTGTGGCTGCTCACTGACGGCAGATTCCTGGGGCCACCTCCCTGGTGTGGAATCTCAGAATCATCTTGGGCTCCGCAGAGTTAGTAAGTTTCCTGTGACTCTAAGTCACAACAGAGTTTGAGGACCACTGATCCACACAACGTGCCCGTCTCAACAAACACAGGAAACACGAATGTCGCTTTAACTCTTATATCAGCAAATAACCTAAATATATCCCTCTAACCTCCAAATGCTCTCTAGCAAACACCTTTAATTCCCTTTCTCATCTCTCAGAATTAGAAATCTAAGGTCCTCTCCAGTTCTTATTTTCTCAGATTTTATTTCATCACTTGTCAACAGCAGTCATGAAACCCCAAACTATAAAATCTAAGAAATTAATAAATATGGCACGTTCTGTTGGGCAACAAAGAGAAATGAAGGTGTGCCCTGGTGGCTGAGGGGTAAGTCTGCTGGGTGCAGCCACGTGCATCCCAAGGAGCCAGGTTCACAACCTGGTCAACAAACAAGATGAACAATTAAATCAAAATAAATGCTTCTTTCTCCTCTGCCTGACTGCCTGGCTTGCCTTTATGCTTGCCTACACCTTTCTTTCGCCAAAAAAAGAAAAAAAAAAGAAATTAAATAAAAAGGAAACAACAAATCAAAAGGGTGTTCACATACATCCAAAGGTCCCTGGTTCAAGACCCAGGACCAGGCAGACTGGCCAAGATGAACAGCTAAAGCACTTCTTCCTCCTCCTCTCTTCCTGCCTGCCTCCTGCCTTACACACACGCACACGGCACACACATGCGCACGCACACACGGGCGGGCGCACACAGGTTTCCTCATGAGGTGATGGAATGTGTAGGCCTCCACAGAATAGCTACTTAAAACTTTCCCCAAGTAACGAAGAGAATGTTCCCTGCAGACATGTCCATTATTATAACATTATAAGATTATGAAAATAATGCAACGAAGTGCAGAAGCAAGAAAATAAAGGTTGAGTAATGGGGGATTTAGGAAAAACAACTGAAAAAGAACTTCTACTCCATACACTAATACTTCAGTACCGGTTCCTGGTTAAAGATAAAACACCCTTAAAGGAACGAACCTGTTTTCAGAGCCTAAGGAAAATGTTTTCAAATCCCAGATGCCATGTACAACCAAGTTCATATTCATCAAGCAGTAACTTACTTCAGCAGATCTGGAGGGGCTGAAACAGATCATCCCAAGTGTCTCAGAACTGATCTGCAGATGTCCACTATGCCACGATGACAGTCTGCGTTTAGGACAATGGGGGACAAGCCCAGAGGCAAGGGAAAGGGTCCTGCTTTTCTTCTACCCCTTCTCCCCTTCCCTTAATCAAAGAAACCCTCACCACTCCCCGGTCGCTAGCCCTTCCCTATTCCTGAGTGCTCACTGTTCCCTTGTCCCCAGAAGGAATTCATCTTTACTTTCAGAGTCAAGATGAGTTCTCTCTCCTGTCAGGTGGCCCTCCTCTCTCCCTGACATCCCAGGTCTCAGCACAGGGTGTCCACGGTCTGCCCGAGCTACTTCAGAATTTACTGCCATGTAAATCCTGTATCTGCATGTCATTAAAGTTGGGGGTTGTTGGTGCACCCTGGTAGAGTAGTAGTTTGGGTAACTGCCTCCAGTAGAGCGCAAGGAGCTGGTTTGCATCCCGGGGCAGGGAGAGCAGCCAAGATGTACAACTAAACAAAGTGCTTCTTCCTCTCTCTGCCTGCCTACTCACCTTCATTCCTAACTGCACTTTTCCTTTAAAAAAAAAAAGAAGAGGGGGGGGATTCTCTCTCTTACTAATTGTTCCTAATGTTAGTTTGTTTGTCCAGTCTGTGACGAGAAAAGGGGGAACTTCTCCATGACTCCCGCAGATCCATGCACGTATTTGTAAATGAATACCATGCACCACCAACAGACACCAGGGAACAAACCCATTAAAATGACTATCTGTGTTTTGGCTTATGAATACCGTCCCCCCCACCCTCAGCTTTTTTTCCCAAAGGAAAGGTGTAGGCTGGGATGAATGCAAGTAGCCAGGCGGGCAGAGAGAGAGGAAGAAGCAATTTATTTTTATTCAGTTGTTCACACTGGTTGTTGTCCCTTGAACCAGAAACTGGAACCCAGAGGTATGTGGCTTGAGCTCCTTTAGAGGCGGTTACCTAACCGCTGCTCCACCAGCGTGCGTGAAAAAAACCCTTTTTCACAGGCATGCAAGAATTAATTCCCGGAGCCCTGATGAACTCAAGTCCCTCCATCGTCTCCCTACTGCAAAGGGCACCGCCATCCAGCCAGGAGCTGAGGCCAGAGCGTCACGCTCGTTCCTCACTGCAGCCCTCCTAACCAAATCTACCAGTATGTCTTGTTGCCTTGACCCCCAATCCTGAAGTCGCCCACTTCTCTGCACTTGGTCCACAGCTCGGCTGCCACTCTTGCTTGGGCAAAACGTCACTGGGCCCTAGTTCGTCTGGATGTGCCACTTCCCACACTCCTCCTCTGCACAAACGCCAGAGCACTCAACATGACATAAATACCTCCAGCTCTCTTCTGGCTTAAAATTACTCAACTGTTTCCTATTGTACTTGGAATACACGCCAAACCCTTACCACAGATGTGTTCCACGATCACAGCCGCACCTCAGCCTCAGGGATGCAGCCCACATCTCTGAGGGCTTCACATGACCTGCTTGGGCTGCCAGGAACGTCCCTTCTCTGATCACACTCATTTGACTGCCTCTACCTCCCAATCTCTGCTGACACGTCACCTCCCCAGAGGCCTTTTCTGACCAGCTAACCAGAAGCAGCTTTCCCCCTCTGTCTAACCCCTCCCCCATGTCATTTCCGCTTATAATTTTTTCAACCCCCCCGCAACTAGAATGTATCTATAAAAGAAGAGAAACCTTCTGTCTCGCTCCCACTGCAGCCTTCAGGACGTTACACAAATAGGAAATGCAAGGATATCTTGAATGAGATAAAACCTGTAAGATCAATTACTGGCCAGCCCAGGAGAGAGAACTACACTATTCATTCAACAGCTTTTTTGTGAAGGAAGACTAAGCAAGTGCAAGGCCCCAAGACAGTGGCCTCCGACCTGTCGTGTGCGCCCAAGAACTGAGACCCTGACAGACAGCAGCCCATGAAAGTGATGCTGACAGGATCACGGCCACCACAACACAGTGTCAGAGCATCTTTGAATCCTGGTTTTGTGACAGCACTGATTCTCATGTGCGGTCAGATGTCCGTCACCTCAGCCACACCTCGCAGAGTCTCGGACTTGCTTCACAGACCTAGCACTCTCGAATGTTGGCCAAAGTCCCAGTTCTCTGGGTCGTCACATCTACATTTGTCTTCACAAACAAAAAGGATCTGCTGCTGAAATCACACATAGCGCTTTCCTTAGCAGACCGTGCCCGCTCTTTCACCAAATCTTAACTGACTTCTCCTCCGAGACTCCTGACCTATGAGCTGTGAGAAGAGCTGACACTCACTGGAACCTGCATTGTCCTCTCAGTCACCAGACAAGTGCCATCAGCTCTAGAAGAGACTTTGCTTTCGCAGTTTAACTCTGCCTGCAACAAGCAGCGCAGGCAGAGAGGAAGACGGACTTCCTTCCACGCCTCAGGCCATTCTTCAGTGCTGCTCATGGGAAAGAGTGCATCCTGGCTGTAAAGAAACCACTTTTATTTGTATTTTCAAAATGGAGTCACTTTATCATTGATGGCTATAAATACAACACATGCTTATTGTAAAAAATGTTGATGGTACAAAATTGTATTAAATATAAGCGAAAGCGCCTCAATAATTACATCTACCCACTTCATAATTTGGTGCGTATCTTTCCAAACTTTTAACTGTTAACCTATTTTCATGTAGGTTTTATTTATTCATCTTAATTTCACTGCTGGAACAACGCGCCCTAACAATACGCAGGGTGAAGGTGAGCGTCGATGTAAATCAACATCTGCACATAATACAGTAAGTTCACCATCACCAGTCCAGCTTTTCCTTCTCATGTAGTTTTTTCAACTGCAGTAATTTGATTTTACGCATTAAATTCATATGCATAGAGTCCCCATTCCTCAGATATATGTCAACACACTTGCCCTCCAGCAAATCACCAAGTGTTCTTCAGCTCTGTCCAGTGGGCTCTGCCACCACTGGCCCCCGTGACCCCACTACCGCCAACCCAGTTCCTATTGGTCACCTCGGTTCTGTTCCAAGTGTCGGTTTTGTTTCATCTGTTCCTTTGTTTTGTCTCTTCACATTCCACCTACGAGTGAGGTCGTCTGGTGTCTTTCTTCTTTTGGCCTCAGAGGTTTTCAACTTTTTAATCAGCACTGGCTGTTCTCTAACCTGCTTAATGACCTCCTGCTACCCCTCTACTCTGAAGACTCACGCTGAGTACCTGGGGCCACATGCGCAGTAGTCTCTCCCGCACCCGACCACAGCCCTGACAAGGACCGCACCAGCTGGGAGCCCGACACAGCACAGTTCTGACACTATCTGTGTACATGGAAACAGCCTCACAGGTCACAGGTCAAAGACTCAGTCTCGTAAGACCAGCCTCTCCCGCTCCTACTTCAGAGGCCAACTTAAGTCCATGTTGTTACTCTGCTTTTGATTCACTGGCTATAAAACTGGAGGTTCCCATGATGTCTTCCTCAGTTTCAATTAATTTGAAATAATTTGCTGGAGTGGCTCACAGAACTCAGGAAAAATAGCTGACTGACTAGGTTACCTGTTTATTAACATATTACTCAGAAACAGCTGATGGAGGAGGTACATTAGGGCAAGGCATGTGGGACGGGCACTGAACTCCCATGCCCTCCAGTATGCCAGTCTCCTAGCACCTTCGTGTGCCCAACCCAGATGCTGTGAACCTACGTTTATGGAGGCTGCATCAGACATGACTGATCAAATCACTGCCTGCTAGTATTAACTCGCTCCAGCCCTCCACCCTTTCCAGAACATTCCCATCACTGCAGTGGGGTCTACTGACAGCCCTGATCTAAAGAAATGCTCACGGGAAAAGATGGTAGCTTTCTCTCACAGAAATGATGTTAGCAACTTAAAACTCCCAGTATTAGTACGTGAATCCTACCGTCCTATTCTTGTCAACATCAGATCAGCGTCCCAAAGTGATAAAGGAGACATTTTTCTTTCTTGAAAGCTGAGTCATGATGGAAAACTTACAGGTACACATGGAAAAGACACGATTCCCAGTGGAAAGTGAAGACAATCTAACAGGACAGCTTTCAGGCTTGTTGGCTAACGTTAAAGCAGAAGTTCTCAGTGTGACAGGTGGCAGGACTGAAAGGAAATCGGTGTTCTCCCTTCCTCGTCACTGTCTTCCACAGAATCCACAGCACCTCCTCCTAATCCTTCTCAAGGGCAGCCACATCCTTATGGGTCTGAGACCTCTCCTTCCTCCACACGCTCACTCACGGACCCATGAACAAAGGTGCACCTGGCACACGCCAGGTCAAACGTGGAGTCCAGGTGAGCCTGGGTCCCGGCGAGGGCTGTGGAGAACCAAGCACACACGCAGCTTGCAGTACTCTGGCCAAGTCTCCACCATGGACCGCAGCAGGAGGCTGGTAATGAAGTCTGATGCCGGTGGGGCACCGATTCACAAACTGGATGCCGCGCTTGGTCTTGCTGATGGCAACAGTGGCACTGACACCTTTGGGAACCTCGTCACCAAGGTACCTTGGCAGCACGCTGGGTATTTATCATTGGAGGGTCACACTGCACCATCTGGCTGCTGGCTCAGGCTCACACTGTGACCTCTGCAACAGAAAGCTGCTTGCAGTAGGCTTTCTCAGCAGAGACGACAGGAGACGACGGAGCCGGAGAGAAGTGGATGCAGGGACTGGGGACCAGGTTGACCTGGAATTCTGTCAAGCTGACATTCAGGGCTCCATCAAAAGAGACCTCCTAGTTTAATTTGCATTTTAAAATTATTAGTGACGCTGAACGCCTTTACACATTGTTTTGGTCTTTTGCGTTTAGTTTTCACAATTTTATTTTAAAAGAATCAAGTTCAAAGATATCCTGTTCCCAGTGACGAATAAAGCCAAACCAGAGGTGCAGTGAAGACATTCCTTCATCTGTTCTGCTAATTTCCTAATGAATTTCATAAAGGCATTTATCAAAACAGCGTCAAAGGAGCTAACAGCAGGACTGCAATCAGCTAACGCCAGCCTGCACCACCGCAGAATGTTCCCTGACACTGGAGCGAGGAGCTTACGTTTCAGTATAAGAACAATGCTGTCACTGCAGCACCTTACTTCTGAGGTAACATAGAGTTTCCAAGTAAGTGACGAAAACATATACATAAGATACACAAGACACAACAGAAAATGCTTCTCTTTTTAAAGAAAACGCATTTATGTGAAAGACTGGACGGGAAAAACCAACATGTGAACTAGGACTCAGACTGGTGGCTCCTGGGGCTGGTGGGTGGGGGAGGGACTGCGCGGTGAGGCACACAGGAGTCTCTCCATGATGGAATGTTCTGGGTCTTGTTGGGGGTGTGAGTGACACAGGTGTACACAGCTGTCAAAACTCACAGAACTGCACTCATTTAGATTTAAATAGTTGTACTATATGCAAAGTAAACTGCCATTTTTAAAAGAGGAAGGAAAAGTTTAAGACGTTTTATGCTGTTTAAAATATTTAATTTACAGGTCATAAAAATAATTTAAAATATTTATAGGACTTGACTTGTTACTAACTTGGGAGCGGGGAGCACAGTGAGTAAGACTATAAGCCAGACCACTCAACTGTTTAACCAATGGCAGTGCAGGAAATTCGCTAGGACATCATCAGGGTTAAATACATCAAGGTACCAGAAAAGCACGGCAAATGTTGCAACGCAGACGTTTAATCAATGTTTCCGAAAAGCCTGTTCCAGTGATATGAAAACTGAACCCAAAACTCACTTTTTGAAAAATCATTTGCCTAAGGTTATCGAACGAGACTTGATTTAATTTTCTGAGTCATTTCTGCTGAAATAGTTTATGAACTTGGCTCATTTTTGTCCTTTATCCTTGTATGGCGGCACCGTCTAGCACAAAAGTGAACAGGCGCGTTAAAGCAATGCATTCGTGAAAGAAGAGTCTACGGAGACAGAGAGAAGCTGCTCCTTCCAGCGCAGCTACCTCCCCTCCCCCACAGAACCTCTGCACATTTATGCGACAGCCCCTGACCAATCTGTCACCACCAACCTGTCACAGCCGGCTCAGTAAGTGAGCGCTCTAGGGGCATCTGCAACAAATCTCATCAAGGTTCTTCAAAGACAAGCTCAGGCATTACAGCAATTCTTCAGATGACTCTGCTTATGAGATTGGAGGACGGACTTGTGGAGGGCACCGAGATAGTCTTCGAAAGCAAAGGCTTGTGCAGTTAAGCCTGTGGCCCAGGGCTTTGCAGGAAAACTTCTATTTTTGTCAATAAATTCTACAGTAAACTTTGGCATCAAGCAGATCTGGATTTGCCACTTACTAGAGGTGAGATATTGGGCAAGTTATTCCCCCCTCACAGCTCTGTTCTCTTCTGGGGAATATGCTAACATTCATGTCTCATAGGCACATTGTGAGAATTAAAATTAAAATACAAATAACCTAGTAAGTTCAAAGGCTGGCACATTATTGGTGCTTAACAAGTGATAGCTACAATTGAACTCAATTCTATTTCTCAAGAATGCCAAGTAAATGATACAGGTTCCAGTCACTGCTCTCTAACCAAACCACTGCCATGATATTCAGATTTGTGGGTTTTTTTTTTAAGCTAACAAGGGATTAGCAGAAACAGAATACCATAATTCATAAGTAATAAAAAATATGTTACAGGAATTTCATCAGCCAATCACAGGTCATAAAAAAGCTAAAAGCTGTGTACACACACGACGAACATAAGAACTCAGAAAAATATGGGAGTTTCTTTGCTAAACAGACAAGCTCAGTGCTTCCCTGTCATGTTGATTTATCGCAGATCCATCACTACTTAAAGCAATAAGGACACATAGAGGTATATTACTCTGTCCCACAGATCTGTGACACAGTATCCCACATTCATTCACCTTCAAATGCAGTTCAGGGGGCAGACGTAGCACAATAAAGAAAATATGTACCTGCTTCTCTTCATCAGACATGTTTTTTTCCAGTTCTATTAGGTATTCTTCATCTAGTTCAGAGGAATTCTCCTCATCAGCTTTGTTCTCAACCTTGTCGACTGCTGGCTCCTCCTCCTCCTCCTCAAACGAGGCCCTGCAGGGGTGAAAGCACTCCTCTTCTTCCTGGTCCTCCTGGGGCTGGGCCTCCACGCCCTGGAGCAGCTTGCTCTGGGAACTGTGATCTTTGGGACTAGACACTGCAGGACTAGCACGTTCTGCTTCCTGGGGATCCGTAACTTTCAGACCGTTCAACAGATCCTCTGGAACCCCACAGTTCTCTGCCTTCTCCCCCATATTGAATTGGGGAGGTGAAGCTGAGGTTCTGGAAAGAAAGAAGACATGTTATATAACGGTGCTTAATGTCAGGGGGAAAAAGTCTACCTATGACACCTAAACAGACCTCTGCCTCAAAGCCCCAAACCCTCTAACTTCCTTGGAACTCATATCAAAATAACAGGTTATCAGAAGTCACAATTAATGCCAAACAGCATTTTATCTGATAGCCCTCCCTTACAGAACTTCTGCTAATCAAGGAGAGACACCGATTTTCACGTGACTCTTCCACTTTCCATCGCTGGCATTTGGTTGGGGTAGGAAAGAAATAAAAAACAAAACAACGGCAAGAAAAAAGGATCTTAATCTTTGGTCAGAACGAACAGCCAGGTCAGAATAAGAAACGAGGGCCTGTCTTTCCAGCACCACCACACAAGGCTCTAGAATGTTTCTGGCAGAGCTCAAAACGCAACCCGTGCCTAAATGCTCACAACGTCACCCAGGTGCGTGTGGTTCCGAGGAGCCCGCGCAGGTGAGTGGAAGTGGGGCCTGGGAGCGGGTGGTCCCAAGCGGGATCGGCAGGAGGTCAGAACGGCGCTCAGAGAGTGGCTGTCAGCACCAGCGACACAACAGAACACTTGGGACGCTTCGACAGGAGGCTGCCGAGACCTTCACCCTCCAGGCTTTGATTTCCTGGCCTGGCGTCGGGCCAGGGCATCGAATTTTAAAAAGAGCATCTCAGGTGATTCCGATGTGCAGCCAACTGAGCGCCGCCGCCGCAGGAGCTGAGTCAGACCGCCAGGCTGCCCCGCCCCTCTGGTCGCAGCGCAATCACGCCAATGACACTGGGGTCGCTCCCAGACGTCGAAATCGCCCCCAGTTCGTCCCTAGAGAACTTGAAACGCAAGAGCTTAACCTGGAGACTTCGCCTTCACACCACTGTTGTTTCTCCGCGCTCCCAGGTCTAGAGGGAGGACGCAGGAATTGACGCCCCAGGGCTAAGAAAATGCCACCCGCAGCTCCCTAACAGTTCGTAACCTGACTGCGTCCCCCACCGCCAAGAGCACAGCCCCGAGGGACTACTCACAGCTCCACAGCTCCTCGCGCCGCCGCCTTCCGAGCCCCCGAGACGCTCCACTTCCGCTGGGAAAAGCGCACTTCCGTCGGCGCCGGCCAATGGCGTAGCCGTTAACAAAGCATGCTGGGAAATGTAGTGGCAACTTGGGAGGTGTCGCGGCCTCGGTGACGTCATAGTAGGCCTGCCAAAATAATGAGGGCTGTCATCTTGGGATACGGCAAGAGCCTGTGTTAGCACAGTAACGCAGTAAAGACGGGAAGAGACAGGCTCTTCTCTGAGTTACACTGGCAGTTTTGATAATTCTTATTTATTTTATAACACATGTATTATCTAGGTAATACTGATTTACAACACTATGTTTTAGGTATTCAAATTCACTCTTCATCAGTGTGTATCACTCCACAGCCACCACCAAAGTTACAGTGATCCTCCACCACTGTAATGGTAGTTTCTTTCTTCACTAGCAACTCAATTTTGGGTGAGAGTTCTAGTAACTAATGTATATTGACTATGTGCTTTACTAGATGAAAATGGCTTGAGGTGAATTCCTTGATTGTTTGAATTATAATTCTAGCTCTGCCTCTTGACTGGCTGTGTGACTTTGGAGCAAGTTAATGCTTCTAAGCGTTCATAAAAGACACGTACCTCGTATGTACAAACTAGGGTGAAAAGCAATGCTACCTCCTTCTTAAGACTGCTGGGAGAAAGAAGTAAGATAATCCAGAAGACAAGGAGCCCAGGGCTTGGTACCCAGTGCTTAGTGAACGTTACAACAACAATATGAGAGGCCTGTGCGAGCAGCTGGGTCTAGAACTCTAGTAAGAAACAGTCCCTGCCTTCTGGGCCCCAGAAGTTCACAGGCGAGTGGGGCATGAGGCGTAAAAGTATTCCTGATTCAAAAGCGAGAAGCAAACTCTCTATTTTTTACATCAAGTAGAATATTCAGTTGGTCCAGTTTGGCAGGTCTTCACTCAAAATATATCTGATTTAGACTGTTGAAAGAGGAATAGTTTGATAAAGGAAAATAAAAACAAAACAAAACGAGAGAGGCTAAGGACTTTATAAAAAATATCAGGAGCATTTTTGGGAACAAGTGGTTGGACGTTGCTAAAGCATAGAGCATGAAGCAAAAAAAGATTTTAACTGATGGAAGTCTGCCAGCCAGTTCCTAGAATCATTGAGATTTTGTCTCATAGTTCCTAAAAATCACTCTGTAAAAGGAAAAGGAATATTTTTCCATCTGGACAAGTTTCCATTGCTATTTTCCCAGGGCAGAGCCATGTCCATATTGTTTACAGTTTTAAAGGGTCAGTGACCATCCTGTTATCACCTGGGTGTAAGATCTTTCAGGAATTTGTGACAAAAACACTGGATAACTTAATTGCTCTGAGGAGCTGAGTAAAGGCATTTTGAGACTTCCGGAATTACCTTATAAGTTTGTCATAAGAATTAAATGACATCATGTCTTATCTGAAACATAGTCAAATACTTGAGAAAAAACATTTTAGTATTATTAAGACATGGTAAGTGCTTAATAAATGTTCATTGCTATTGCAACCATCATTATCATTAATGAAGAGCTAACAGCAATGTCACTAGTATGATTAATTTCTAAGTAATTTTATTAATTATTACAGTTATTACAAATGATCATGAATAATATTAATTGTAATAACTATTGGTGAAATTTTCATTCAAACTACTTAGGGGACCAAGCCTCTAAATTTGTTGAAAGAATGGAGGCTGACTATGAATAAATGAATAATGAGTGAATAGTAAGCCTCATACCAGGCCCAGGGGTGGGTCCAGCACTAACTCAGGTGAGTAGCAGGGGTCTGTTTCTCTTTGTATTCTATTCTGGGGAACAGCTGAGTGGTGTGTCCCTGGAACACCTATCCCTCAAACAGTAAGGCCCGGCCCACTTGCTGTGTGGCCAGCTCTGTGCTGGGGGCAGGGCAGGGACTAGGAAGAGGTGAGCTGGAAATGATGGAGGATACCAGGGAAGGAGTCTTACACATCAGGCTCGTCGTCTGGGTCACTGGTATGACAATGGGATCCCCAATATGGTGGCGAAGAGTGTAGGGTCTGGGGTCTGATAGCTTGGGATCGATTTCCTGCTCTGCCTCTTAGCAACTTTGTCATGTGACCTTGAACAAGTCACAGAATCTGACACTTGCCTATGAGGTTAATGAAACAGCGAATCTATAGCACCTAGTTCAGCCCCTGGTGCATAACTTTTACTTAGAATAAGATGTTTTGTGGAAGCAGAGAGGGCGCCCACTAGTGTCTCTCGGGTGACTCGTTAGGCATACTAGGTGCTGAACTTTCTGGAAGCTCTATACATCTATGGCCTCCTGAGTTTAAATCACTGTTAAACTTACTTGTCCTCTCTGTGCCCAGAGTGGATCTATTGTTAAGCTTACTGACTGGGATCCTTGAATTCCTGGTCTTCGTTCCCGTTCCCCCGGATCTGGGTGTCTAACATGCCAGAACGATATCGAGAAACAGTCGGTGATGCTAAACAGTTCTTGTAGCAGGAGATGTATTTAAAATGCACAATTAAGACGTAGATTCTGTACTCTTATACTAGTTCCAAAAGATACTATTGTTTTTTTATTTTTTCCCCCAGTTCCAATCTTCAAGTTCAGATTTCTGTTAGGGCACATAATCAAGAATTAACATTCTTTGTATTTAAATCCCTGCATTTCTGATTCCCCTTAAATCAGCATGTCCCACACAATCAGCCACATACGTAATTATTTTTTTTTTTAGTAGCAGCATTAAAAACAGTAAAAGAAGTAAAACTAATTTAAACAATATTTTATTTGACCCAGCATGTCCAACTATGACCATTTGACTATGTAATCAATATGAATATTATTAAGAGACTCTTCTACATGAAATGCCCAGCCTTTGGGATCACATGTATCTTTTATTGCTGAAGCACATCACAATTTGGGCATTAAATTTTCATTGAAAATACTTGAATCTATATTCAGATTTTATAAAAGTCATGGCTAAAAAATGTAGATTCATTTATGCAAATTTTTGCAAATATATTTCCCGAAGATTGAGCCAAATAGTAGCTTTGAGGTGTAAAACTGATTGAATTAAAATGCAATGCAATGAGAAATTTAAGTCCTTGCTTACACTAGTCATATTTCAGATGCTCAATGGTAGTGTCTACTGGATTAAACTGGACTGGCTTAAACTCTCCAGAACAACCACCGACTAAGATTTACAGAGAACGTAGATCTGTCAGGGCACCTGCACATTATTTGCATTTGTAATTGTATTGTTCTGACAGCAACTTTGGCTCAGCTTACCCTTGCTACCGATAATACCCTCACCGTGCAGTAACCAGACTGATCTGTGAAAAACATGAATCCTCTAGGAGTCTAATCCTCTTCATTGACTTCCCACTGATTAGAATAAAATCCGAAATTCCTTACTGTGACCCCGTAAGGCCCGGGTGACCTGGTCTCTACCAGTCTGACCTCATCTCACATCAGTTTCCCTCTTGGACACTAAACTAGTCGGTTCCTAAAAACACCACTATTTTCCCATGTCCAGATATGCTGATGTCCCCTCTGTCTGATGTCATTAAGAGCTCTTCCTATGGTTGGCTCTTGTTCCTCGGGTCTTGCCTCCCTATCACTTAAATAGCTCGATCTGTTAGGTCACCTCTGTACCCACCTTGAGTTTATTTTCTGGATTATTCTAACTCCCTCCACTAGACTATATAAGCCACAAAAAATGGAATCTTGCCTGTCATCATGGCTGTGAAATCCCTAGTGTAAGGTTTTTCTGGGCTCCGCGAGGAGAAAAGCTCAATCAGACAAAAAATGTCGAATAGCCAGGGCTTTATTGGGGTTTGCACACCCGGGCGAAACTCCCAAGTCCGCAGAGGGCCGGGAAGTCGCGGGCTGGGAAGTCGCGCGCCAGAACAAAGGGGGACCGGCTCTTTAAGCAGAGGAATTTCGCGGGCTTCCCATGTCGCGATTGGGGATTGGCCCTGTGAATCCAGGTGTGGGGGTTGCATCCCTTATT